>CM053582.1:256172181-256205199 GCA_028627135.1 Pseudochirops cupreus
CATGGGCTCTGGTGATAACAATGGGAAATATATGTAATCATAATTTGAAATATAATCTTGTCAGTGTTCTATAGAAGCACCATTCTAGCCATCTGGGTTTCCTGAAAATGTCTCTCACCTTGTGCCAATGGAACCAAGACATATTACCTGGAATAAAAAGAAAATGATTGTGTCCATAGTGTTGTTTCTCTAAGTACAATACAGGAAGCAGCTCTTTTGGAGAAAAAAAGGAAATGTGAATTTAACCCATATTTGTGAACTGAACCCCTGGTAAAGAATTTATTTTCCTAGCGGTTTCACTGATGCCATAATAGACAGTGAAGTGTATAAAGGTGTATCATTGTGAAAAGTTATTTTACCAGGTAGGAAACTTGCAAGAGGATTTATATTTCAAAGTGACAGTGACCTAAAACTCACATCAAAAAATGTCTTGAAGAAAAAAGATTCCAAATGGTAGCCTATAGAACAATATTGCTTAGAACTTTAGCCAACAAAATGACAGATTTTAAATGCCCAAAGCTTTTATTCCTCCATGGGGCTCTGTTATATACAGCAAGTCCTTAGAAGAGTTCTACAGAGGAAGAAGCTAATTTGAGAGTAACTGAATTTTTCTATCTTGGAAAGAAAAAAAAAGATTCTTCTATAATTCTTTTCCACTCAATTTAAGCTTGTTAACATTGAGTAATAATAAATACTGTAAAATTGTTGTATAATAACATTGAAAGATAAAATATTTTCCTAAATTTTGGTGTTGAATAATAATAGTAGCAACAAATACGGATATTATAGTGTTATTTGTATCTTAGTCAAGCTGAACTTGTTCTTTGAACTGTGAAAGTATGAGTGATGTCTATATTTACAATTAAGGAATTTTATGGAAAAATCACACTTTTAGATCATTTAAAACTTTAGCAACCCCAATCCCTCCTCTCCAAAATTGGTGAAGAATTATTTTTTTTGTAAATGAAATCTTATTTTCTTAATAACATATAGTATTCATTAGCATTCAAAATAACTGAATTAAGTATATTAACAATAGGATTGTTTTCATTAAAAAAGTGCACGTCAAATATAAATACATATGCATATGTGTGTATATTTCTCTTTAAATTCTTCTCCCCTCAGCTTTACTTGTAAGATTCAGTACCTCAAAACTCATAGAATCATAGAATTGCATAGCTATGAAGGACTCAGCAGTCATTTGAACTTCTGCATGAATAAACAGGACTCCTTTCATACTGTATTTGAAAAAAAAATAGCCATCTAGTCTCCATTTGAAGATTCCAAGTAATGGAGAACTCACTATTATACTTGACCATAAATTCTACTTTTGAAGAGGTCTAAATATCACGAAGTGTTTCTGAAATCTGACTCTATGAAACTATCAGTCATTGCTTCTATTTGTGCCCTGTAGGTCCCAGCAAGACAGGATGTCTTCTGCCTTTTCAGATTATCAGGTTCTTGAATATCATTATCATGCCCCCCACAAAGTCTCCTCTTACTTAAATATACCCAGTTCTTTCAGATTGTGGTTTGGGGTATAGTTTCTATCCTTTTCACCATCCTACTCTCCCTTTTCCAGATTTGCTCAAATTCACCAATCTGCTTCATAAAATGTAAACCCCAGAATTAAACACAGTTTTCCTGAAGTTGTCTGATCAGGTAAAATACAATAGCACTATAACTTCCCTCCTTTGAAATTCTACAGTTTGTTTTCTATTAAAAAACAAAATATTGAATTGATGGTTTGAGTATCACATTTTACTTTTAATTTACACTGAGCCAAAACATTGTTGTGTAGCCAAATATTCCCCATAATACACTAGTGTTGTTGCTGTTTAATCAGAGGTTGTACAGAACTTAATATCTGCCCCTTTAAGATGGTCTTAGTCAATTAAGGCCATTTTTATATTCTGTTTTGTTTGTTTGGGTTCAGAATTTGCTATATAACATTCTCCTAGTATTTAATCAATCAGCAAAGATTTATTAAGCACGTAATATGTGTCAAGCATTCTTTAGTATTCATTCCATTTCTCAGTTTATCCCTACTAACTTGATGACATCTAAAAATTTGATAAGCACGCCATTTATGCATGCTTTAAGTTTATTAATAAAAATGCTAAACATAATACACAAAGGGCAGATTTCTGTGACTCTCTTCTAAGTATCCCCTTCCAGAGTGAGATTTATCCACTCATCACCACTCTTTGATTCAAAGTCCTTTAGCCAGTTATGAATCCTATTAACTGAACTGTCAACTAACCTACATCTGTCCAAGTTTTTGACCAGGATATTGGGAGACTATGTCAAATGCCTCCTGAAATCCAGTTATACTGGATTTATAGAATTATCTTGATGTATCTGTTTGGTAATTCTGTCATAAAAAGACACTAAGTCTTTTTTGGATGACCTATTTTAAAAAAAAAAAAAGGTTTTATTGTCCTTTTTATGTCACAATGTTTGTGTCACAATCATTTCTGGATATACCCCAGTCCCTATCTTCTCCCTTCCACCCTGGGGACCCTCCCTTGTAACAAAGGAATATATATATACATATATATATTTTTTTCTAGACCAATATTTGTCATTATGATTACTCATTTTTCTTGGTTTTCATATTCTCTTCCTTTGCTTGACTTATAATCATTGTGTAGCTTATTCTCCTGGGTATTCTTACTTTATTTGCATCAGTTCATATACATATTCCCATGGTTCTCTGAATTTCTCATTATCATAATTTCTTACTAAAAAGTTTTTTCATCATAACACATTTGTTCAACCTTTTTCCCCTTAGATTATACTCACTCTAGCTCTTTGTTACCACAAACAAATCTTACAATTAATGTTTTTGTTTTTATGTGGCCTTTGTTTTATGAGGCCTGTTTTTTATCTTCTTGAGGGATACTCCCATGAGAAGAATCTCTAGGACAAAGGATATGAACAGTTAAATCACTTTTCTCATAGAACTCTTGTTTTCCAGAATCATTGAACCAGTTTGCAATAACACCAACAATATACTAGTGTACCTGTTTAAGGCATGATTTATTCTTCATGAACATATGCTAGCTTGTACTGATTCTTTTCAAAGTTCTAACAAAGCAACCATATAAAATGCATTGTAGAATCTTGCCAGGAACAAAAGACAAAATTACTGGTCTATAGTTAGAACAATCCACTTTCTTCTTTTTTGTGTGTGAAAATCATTAAAAAATTTTAACCATTCTCACTTTTCTACCATTTCTCCACTTCCTGAGAATTTTCCCAAGATCACTGATCATTGCTTAGAAATCATATCAAAAATTGTTTTAGGATCTTAGAATGTAATTAATCTGAGTCTGATAACTTAAAGTCAGAGGGCAGTTAAACATTTTTTTTAAAAAATCTTAGAGGATAATAAATTCTAGAGCTTCAGGTTAAATAAGAGATTTTTTTTTTGGTTGGGGGAAGATAGGGCAATTGGGGTTAAGTGACTTGTCCAAGGTTACACAGCTAGTTTTGTGTTAAGTGTCTGAGGCTGGATTTGAACTCAAGGTCCTCCTGACTTCAGTGCCATTGTTTTATTCACTGATCCACCTAGCTGCTCCATAAATAAGAGATTTCTAAGTCTCTTCATTTTACATCTAAGAAAACTGAGGCCCAAGATGCTGAATAACTTGCACAGAGATCATAGAAGCAATATGCAATATAGAGTCAAGACATGAACTAAAGGCATCTAATTCAAATTAGCTGCTGCTATAACAAAGTTATGTTGGGATTAAATTACCTGTTGATCATTTTTATTCTGTAATACCTAGCCTGAAGATCATTCTTTAAAAAACAAAATAGCTTATATTTCAATGATCTTTAAAGTGTGTAAAGAGCATTACATGTGTTTATCTTCATTTATCCTCATGATAATTCTGTGAAAAAGCTTCTATTATTATGCATATTTTGCAAATGGGGAAACAGAGCCTGAAAGAATTTAAGTAGATTGACCAGAAACATATAGCTTTTAAGGGTCTTAGATGAGTGATGCTTTCCTGTGTGTCTGACTCCAAGTCCACTGCTCTTTCTACCATCCCACCAATCAGAATCCTAAAGATCATTCTTGGTAACATACAAAGAAGTAAAATAGGAGTTGAATAATTTGGTCTTCTCTCCATTTGCCAATGTGACACTTTAAATGGTAATTCTAGTGATCTTCTCTGACATTACCTTTGCTCCCCCAATTTTTTTTCCACTTTCATAAAAACCTTTGCTTGCTTTCTGGGCTTTTACTTCCCTGACATTGTTAAGTGACCGTGTCACTCTCTTGTATTTGTCATGATCCTCATCCTTTTATCCAGCCGTCCTTGCATGCATCAAATGCACCTGTTCTTTTAAAAATAGAAGTACGTTTGCCATGAGGGAACCTAGACTCGAGTCCTGGTTCAGCTATCGAAAAACCTATGTCACCATGCCCAGTCAATCCTCTTCTTTGAATATGGATTTCCTCATCTGAAAAGTGAAAGTCTTGGACATAAATACTCTCTAAGAGCTTCCTAGTTTTTGGATCCTGTGGAGAATACCCTGAGAAGTGTCATGGATCTCCTTAGATAGGTTCCCCCCTTTTCTTCCTCTTCAGAATGATTTATCTTGTTAGCACTTAGATAAGAGCTTTACATCCCTTTTGATCAAACTTCTCTTTTAAAATCTGAAACCATGGAGTACTACTATATGTTCTTCAAATTCACTGAAATCTCTTATCTTCATGTGTGCCCTATGTATAGACACTGTATAAAATTATTCTCCATATCTATCCCAAAATCTAAAGTAGCACAGTAATTTTCTTTCTGTAACTTGTGAGCTGGATTCCCCAAACTCTGAGTGAAATCTTTTGGGCTGACCCCCAAATCCTCTCTACTTGGCTCACATTGTCCTCATATGGATACCCTGAGAATTCTCAGACTATAGCTTGTTTCTAGATTTCTACAGATGTGAAAAGTATATAAGCTAATAAGAAAAGCCTTTATTGGGGGCAGCTAGGTGGTGCAGTGAATAGAGTACTGGCCCTAAAGTCAGGAGGGCCTGAGTTCGAATCCAGCCTCAGACACTTAACACTTACTATCTGTGTGATCTTGGGCAAATCACTTAACTCCTATTGCCCTGCTTTTCCCCCTCCAAAAAGAAAAAAAAAGAATAAAGAAAAGAAAAGCCCTTATTAAATCAAAGAAGGAAATGTACAAAGGACTCATAATAGACCAAAAGCAATCAATATAATTATCCTCCTTCTCTGAGTCTTCTAACATTCTTCAGGGTCACAAAATCCTACATGCTCATTCTGACATTCTATTAAGTCCTTTTTTTCAAAAGTTTCCTTCTTATATGTTGTTGCCCCTTCACCAAAATTTATAATGACACCTTGCTGTTTGGCTTCTCTCTTAACAAGAAAGTTCCTTTCATGCTACCAGCGAACCTAATTCTCAGCTGAGTAACACACTGGAAAAGAGAAGTTTAAACTCTCTGCCCCCCTGTTTCTCCTATCATGACTTTCAAATACTTATTATTGTTCCTCTTAGTACTGAAAGAAGTTGCTGAGGAAAAGTAGGTCATCTGACCATTCCTTAATTAGCTCTCATAGTTAATTGTTTTACCTACTAGCAAATATTGAACACCAATAGTCTGCCAAAAGTTTTCCAAATTCCATTTAGCCTGAATCTCTAAGTCATCTTAAGCAAAAACTCTGAAAAGAATGAGATGGTATTTTTCAGGCAAAATCTAGGAAGTAAACAAGGTTTTTGGAGATATCGGTGATGTTAGCTCATCAAGAACCTAAGGTGATCTGTTAAAAGTTTTCCCAGATATAAATTGCTGCAAAGTTGAGGGAAGGACAAGATGTGGTTTGCAAAAGAGAAACAACTGTGATTTATACAGTGGCTTAGAAGTATATATGTAGATAGGGGTGGGAGTTAAGAATAAAAATGGGACTTAATATTGTGTATCCCTAGTATTTTTCAGGTAGCAAGTGTCTGACTCATAACTGTTAAGACTGTTCATCTCTTGACTTATATGCAAGGAGTTTAGAAGTGACTAATACATTTTTAATCAAACTGTCTTATGTTTCAGTGTCAGATATGACAATTCATTGTCTATTTTTCATTTTCTTACTCTCCTCTGAGTTCTCAATTTCTAATTTTAAAATTCCACAAAATTATACTTTTTAAGTTTTTGTAAAATTTCTGACATCTTATGCCTACTTCCCCTACCCACCTTCCCCACCCCCACTTTCTTTCAACTTCCAACTAGGTAAGCTATTATTATTCTGACCCTCATAACTGTCCCCATCAATGAATCCCACTGTGTCTATACAGCTTTCATGCTGAGAAGTAGAGTTAGTTCATACATTTAGAACTGAAAAAGATCTAATCCAAGTCCTTCATTTTTAGATAAGGAAAGTAAAGCACAGGGAATTTAATGTCTTGCCTAAGACATACAGTTCTATACTTTAATTATACAAGGTTTCAGACTATTTATGTACAATTAGCTTAAGTATAATTAAAGTTATACTTAGAATTGCTGCTTTACTTTTGTTGAAGCCTCAAAGTCAGAAAGGGTTTTGTTATTTATTGGGTTTTTTATTGTTTTTCTGTTGCTGTTTAAAATAACTAGAATGTGACAGAGCTGACAGCTTTGTGCACTGCCTTTGCTCCCATCTTTTAATGATTATTCTATATACACATTAATATTTCTGGAGTCAATCAATATCTCAATCTGTTAATAACTTGAAGGTACATACTACTGCTGTGGGATTTTTAATGCCTCACTGTGTAGAAATTGTTATATTTGAATGAATTTAGTTGTTTAATATGTTTACTAGATCTCAAAATATTTAACATATTCCTAGAAAATAGACTTTAGAATCCAGACTCTTTAAAGTGAAAAAGAATATACAGTATATAACGTCTGATATTCTCTCACTCATAAGGACATCATTTTAACCCAATGTTTATGAAATTAAAATTTAAAAATAGTATTGATGGACTGCTGTTTCATCAGTTAAAATCAATGAGGAATAAGTATATTTATGAAATATATTGAACAATAGCACATTAGAATAGGCTCTAAAGTAGAAAATAAGCAGATATTGCTACTGTAGTATATTACTTTAAGATGACTAGATTAAGATTTCTATAATCCTTTCCACTTATAATTATAGGAGCCTTTGCATATCTTTTATTTTTTAAAATCAAATATTCTACCAAAATGAGGCATTTTCAATTACAGTTTTACATATAAATGAGACATCCTAACTGAAGTTCTATGGATTACTCTTTCTATCTTAAATACTGAGCTATTTTACCTTAATTACAGTCATTAATCAACTTCATCAGATAACACCGCAGTGAGAACATAGGTGGGAGCCAAATGAAAAATGCCGTGGAGAAGATTTTGTTTAATATTTCCTCAAAATGAGGAATATTGTTTTGCTTCCAAAAAATACCATTTCCCCCTTCTAGTAACTGTGTATGCATGTGACAAGCTAGTTAAAAATCTTAGAAGTACATTTAGAATAATTTTGTTCAAGAGGATGTATTTAATAGACACTTAACTGATGAGTGAGCTGTTTTATTTTCATTTGTAGTACCCAGTTAGAATTTTATCTAAAATAAAAAGATGAAGATTTTTTTTAATTGTATTTTTTTTGGTAGCTGCCTGTATTTTTCACTAGTATAAGGCTTATTGAATTCTTCATATATTTAAGGTCAAATATGGATGTTGGTGAGTCCCCATTATTTAGGACCTGATTACATATTCTGTGGATTATTGACTTTTACTTCTCTGCTTTCCTTCTGCTACGGGTCTTTGACAAAGTTCTTTCCTCATTAGCATGGGTGAGAAAGGTTAGTGAATATAGCTGAAACTCTAAAACATCAATATTTCTTCATGTAAACAAATCTTACCCCAAAAAATGGTGCCAAAGGAGACTGAAACGATAAGTCAAATTCAGACACCTGAATTGAAAATCATGTAGCCTACCTTGGACCATATTCAATGACATCTAGTTACTTAGATACTCAAAGAATTTTAAAAAGCAATTTGACCATGATATACACACCAAGAACAGTGTTATAGTGAGCCTGGACCACGGAATTAGACTTGGTGGGTTTCCGTTGGTTACGATTCCTTCATTTGACAGAATCAAAAGTCATCTCTATTTAATTATAGAAATGCTTTTTCAAGCTTCTTTTTCCCTTTTCTGACTCAGTGACAGGCAGGAAATCTTATATCTATGAATTTATTTAATCACATTCATTGCTTCCTTAAACCTGATGGCTAGAAAGAAGCCAAGTTGAGGAAACTATGCTCAGCTCTCCCTCCGGCCTAGCAAGGCCCATTAGGCTTTTCATCTAACGTGCTCTGGAAACATCTTATATGTCTTTTTTTCTTAGATTGTGAGTTCCTTGAGAGCAAGGACTTCTACTTGGTTTATCTAATTGTATTCTCAGTAATTTGCACAAGGTAAACATTCAATAAATGTGTTTTTTTTCTTCACATTCATTCATTTAATTTTTAAAAAGTTTTTATATGGTCCCCAGATGAAATAAACAGTCTTTGGAAAGGCCTAAATCCCTTTTTGATGTTGTATAAGGAGACAAGTTATTTTAGTCTAATAGGATAGGACTTAATATCTTCATTGATCACTGTGATTGTAAAACAATAATAACACCTCATATTAATAGTTATTATTGTTACACAGTGTTTTCACACGCTTCATCTTATTTGATCCTTATACTAGTACTGGAAGGCAGATAATAAGCATATTATTATTTCTATTGGAAGGCCTATGTGAAAAATTCAAGTGACTTCACAGAATCTCAAAGTCTGAAAGGACCTCAATTGTCATCTAATCAAACCTATACCTACACAAGAATCCCCTGTACGATCTACCCAACAATCAGTAATCTACACTTTGCTTGGAGATTTCTGATGATGGGGTTTGGAAATGAGTCAGTGCATTCACTTTTGAATATTCTAATGATTATGATTTTTTTCCATATGTAAAATCTAAACTTGGCCTTTTGAAGATCCAGTCTAACGATTTCACCTCTAAAGTCTTCTCTGTAATTTTGAGGGGTCAAATATGATGTTTATTAGCTGTGTGACTTTGTGAATGTTCCTCAAAATTCCATAGTTGGGAAGGTTCTCAGAGGACATCTAGTCCAACCTATGGTCCTCCTTAAGTCTTCTCTTTTCCAGGCTAAACATCCTCAGCTATTACACACAGTATTCATACCAAATAATCTCAAGGCTCTTTATAATTTTGGCTACTCCCACCAGACACTCTACAGTTTAACAATGCCCTTCTTGTATTTTAAAATCCAGAACACAGTACTCCAGCTGTAGTGTGATTAGTGTAGAATGTAGCAGGACTTTTGCTTTAATATTATAGCTCTCTCAGTGCATCCCAAGATTACTTTAGCTTTCTTGACTGTCTGATCATCACTTCACTTATACTGATCTTATAAACCAATGTATTTTGCATATGTTTTTAAGAAGGGCTATCATGAAGTCCTACCTCCTTAGCTTGTACTTGCTCAATTCATATTTTTAATACAATTCTAAAACTTCATATTTAACACTAAATGTCATTTGATTCAACCCTATCCTGTCTAAATCCTTTGGAACTTGTCCAAAGTCACACACTAGTAGAGCCTTAGATTTTAGCAAAATACTTGTAACTCTTATTATTCCAATGGGGGGAAAAGTGTGTACTAGATGGATTCAGATCTATTTAAATAGTTGAACTCCAAGAGTAGTTGATAATGGTTTAGTGTTTAATGCAATCAACCATATATTCAACAAGTACATATTAAACAGTTGAAAAGCACAGCCCTAGATGCAGGGGAAACAAAAATAAAATAAAACAATCCCTACTCTTGAGGAGTTTTCATTCTTTTACATGAAAGCAACAGGCACCAACACTTTGAAATACAATTATATCAAAATAATTTTAGAAGGAAACACTGGCAATTGGAAGCAATCAAGATAGGCTTCATGTAAGAGGTGGCAATTGTTCTGAATTTTAGAAGCTAGGAATTTTAAGAGAAAGAGGTAAGGAAGGGAGGAGAATAGGCTGTCCAGAAGCACATAGTGGGGAGAGGGAATGCGATGTAGGGGGAATGACAAGAAGACCAGTTTGACTGTTTGGCAGAATGTGAATATCATAGATGCTTGGAAAAGCATGCCTGATCTATGTTGTGAAGGACTTTAGAAGGCAAACTGAGAAGTTCATGTTTTATACTAGAAGCAGGAGAGAATCAATGGCATTTCTTGAGTAGGATGGTAATATAATCAGAGTAGTGCTTTTGAAATATAGTTTAGCAATATTATCTAGGATAGATTTGAGAGGAAAAGAGTAGATGAAGGGAGACCAATTTGGAGGCTGTCATAATTGTCCAGGAAAGAGGTGATGGAGTTGGCTATATAAGTGAAGAAAGAGGACAGTTTTGAGAAATGTTAAGGAAGTACAATTGATAAGATTGGTAACTTATTCAGAGATGTGAAGTTAAGGAGAGTGAAGAATGTCCAAAGCTCCAATGTGTGAACGTGGTTGATTGGAAGGATGGTGGAACTCTCAAAAGAAATAGGGAAATTTAGAGGATGTAAGCATTTTGGGGAAAAATATAATGATTTGTCTTTGGGACATGTTACCTTTGAGATGTATCTGGGAGCTATCTAACAGGTTAGAAATAAAACATTGGAGCTTATAAAAAAAAAAAAGACCTAACCAGGAGATTGCACACACACATCCATACATACATCTATACATACATACATATATGTATCTCTATTCATGCAAACACATACATTGAATGTGTATAAATATGTGAGTATATATAAGAATATGAATACAAAACACATGCATGTGTATATATATATGTCTGTGTGTATATATGCATATGTGTATATATATGTATATGTATGTATGTTTGAATTCCTCTAAATAGAGATGATAATAGTTAACATTATGTAAGTCAGTGAAATAACCAAAACAGTATAGAGATTGAAGAAAACATGACACAGGAGGGGTGGAGGTTTTCAGCAGAGATCAGGAGGATATGTGCTTGGTTATGTGCTATTTTCTATATTTTTATTAGCACCTCAAACCTGAGGATGATTTCATGAGTACAGAATTGGGGAAAAGGATTAGAGAATAGTTTGGTTTTTTTTAAGTCAATATGTGGAAGGTTTAGTGGACTACAAGGACTAATACATTCTCCATAGGTGACAGTGATATTCCTAAAACACAGATCTCACCATATCATTATTTTACTGAAGAGAAGTCAGTGACTCCCTGTTATCTCTAGGATCAAACAAAAACTTCCATGTTTAGCATTTGAACCTCTTCACAATCTAATTATAACTTATTTTTCCAGACTAAGTGTGCATCACTCCTCTTTTTTTTACTCAATTTGTTTACACAGACTGGTTTTCTTGTCATTCTTCTTGTACGACTGATTCTTTCTCTGTGCCTTTGCAAACCCTGTTCCCTATGTCTAGAATTCATTTTTTTCTCACCTCTGTGTCTTGGAATTCCTTGTGTGTTTTAAATCTCAGATCAAGTCAACATCCAAGATAAATTCTCTTCTGACCTTCTCCTCCCTCTTCTATTGTCTGCCCAACAAAATTACATTTGTTTTAGAGATACATAGGATGTTTATGTTATTGTCACTGATTAAAGTTAAGCTCCTTGAGGGAAGAGGCTATTTTATTATTTCCTGTGTATACCCAAATACTAACACCTTGCCTAGAACATAATAGGTCTTTAATAAATACTTGTTGATTGCTCAATGACACAAATAGTGTATTGTGGTGTGTGTCTAGGGTATATGTGGATGTGGATGTGGATGGGAGGTGTTGCTAGCACACTGAAAGACAGAGGTAGATAAAAGACCCAAATACTCTAGACATGAACCTAATAGGATGAAATTTAATAAGGGTAAATACAATATTATTATTGGGATCAAAAAAGTCAGTTTTACAATGTGGGAAGCATGGTTAGAAAAGAGTTTGAAAATAACAAAGCTCAAAGCTTTAGTGAACTACAAACTGAATATGAATCATCAGTGTGATGTGCCATTCAGCCATTCAAATAGGAATTAATCCATCTGGTACACAGCTAAAAGTGTAAAAAGATATATCATTAAATATACAGGCTCTCCTCCTTAAGACTGATTGTATTAAGGACTTAACTAAATGACTTAACTAAATATTTTGCATATATATGTATATATACATACATACATACATACATACATACATACATACATATTTTAATTTCAGTTTGTGACCTTGGACAAGTTCCAAAATATCTTGACACTGTAGGGCTGAATCAAATGACATTTATTTTGGATAAGTATAAAATTTTACCTTTATATTTACACAAACAAAACCCCAAAACTCTTGTAAAATGCTCCCAGGATACATCAACAGAGGCACAATCACAAGGAAAAAGAAGCTGAGAGTCCTTTAGTCTGCTTGAACAAATTACATCTAGATGATTTTTTCTAGGCACCATGGTTTAAGAAAAAAAAATGTTAGGGTAAAGAACGTCTAAAGGATGGCAAGCAGAAGATAAAAGGCAATGTCAACATGCTCCAGCACTTTAATGGAAGGAAATAGGGATGCTTTGCTTAGAAAAAAAGAAACCAAAGGATGCATGATGTTTTGAAGAATGCACATAGAAAAAGGATAAGACTTGTTCTGTTTGACCATATGAGGCAGAACTAATTACAATGAATAGAAGTTACAAAGAGGCAAATTTGTGCTTGATGAACCAAACTTTCCTGAAAAAGTGTAGTTGCCCAAAAGTGGAATCATCATGTCTCCAAGCAGAGACTAGATGATGACTTTTAAAGTATATTATATTAAATGCAGATTCTTTTTTGGTATGGATAGTGCTAGATGGCTGTTGAAGTACCCTTCAACTGAAATTGTGTGACTCTGATACTGGAGCTAAGACTGAACTCAGGTTTTCTCCCTCCACCCAGTTCAGTTTTCATTTCATTATACCATATTATGTTTTGTGTTTGCCAAATATATAATCCAATCTCTAAGCATGCACTTATGATAGAAGAGTATGAAGACTGTAAAGCCAAACATGACCAGCTTTCCAGAGGACTGCTGCTGTGAACAGCTTTCAAGGTTCTGATTATATAGTATAGTGAACTCTCTATTCAATAAGAAATCAAAGCAAAACGTTCACAGAAAATCAAGGTACAACACTCACACTGTTACAACATATCACAGAAAATCAAAATACAGCATTCAGCATCTCACAGCTCAACAGCTTATCCTTAAAATGGCCACATAGTTTTCACCAAAGTAGTCACATAGTTTTCAACAAAGTACAATCATTTAGTAACCCAAGCACTTAGCAACTCAATCATTCAGTGGTTCTCTTTTAAACAAGGTACATTCATTTAGACAATCCGTCATTTAGTTAAGTACTTAATACAATCAGTCTTAAGGAGGAGAGCCTGTTTAATCCTTAACTCACTCATCCTCAAGAAGACAAGGCCTCCTTAAGGGATACAAAGTTCAATAGTCAAAATTTTCTACCCAGGGGGTGCAATTAAATTACAATATCAGTCACTAGTCAGTACTCTCTTAAGGGGTAATGGAAAATACACAAGTCATCCATCCCTCAGTCACAAGTAAGTTACAATTTCAACAGTCACCATTCAGTATCCACAGAGAGGTTTTTTCATCTTGACCGGAGGTAGGCTCTCAGATTCCCTGGTTCCTTCCATGGTCCCAGCTCCTACCTGAATTCACCAAACTGTCACCTGGGTTTAAAGGCACACAGCTTGCAGCTCCTTGTCCAACTTTCCATGCAGTTCCTGTTACACACTGAAGCTCACAGTGTCCAGTCCACCATAAATCCTTCACAGTCTCTATTCCTAGGAGGTCAAGGCTTAACAAAGCCACAAACAGACAAAGTACCACACCACAGTCATGCTTTCTCTGGCAGCTCCAGGCTGGCACTTGGAAGTCTTCAGCAGAAGTTCCCAGAAGAAAGATCTCAGCAAAAGTCATGCCACCACAAGTTTGCGTTTTGCATTCTCTTCTCATGTCTTCTCAATTCTCAGTTCATGCTTCAGTCCAGCAGTAGCTGCCCTGACTCCACAATGCTTACCCCAGGAAATTCTGACTGTTCAGCTTATGCTCTTCCTTATATATGGTATATCCCCTCCCTGTTCAGCCCCTTCTTGTCACATCAGCAATGGGGGTTCATACCTCCTGTTTCTTTACAGAGGCTTAATTTGAAACTAGGTGCCAAGTACCTGTCAGCTTTCCAATACAAAGGGATCTTGAAATTCCATTAGCGTTACAAAGCCTTACATTATACAATCAATTATAATTATATTCTCTGGGGAAAGGAGAAATATAATATCCCAAAACTATTTTTATAAGGAGGAAAATAAATGATTGTGCTAATTCGCTTTAACAAATGTGACATTTTTTGTTTATTTCTTTGTTTAACAGTTATATAATTGTTTTGGAAAGTTCAAAAAAAGACAATCAGCACAGTTGAAAAGAGGGGAACCAAGTTATCATTTAGGGCATTGTAACAAGTCATGGTAATGCATTAAATGGTCCCTTAGTTTACTGAAAGTGTTGATGTATCTTCCCAGGAGACTCCAACTCACTCTTTTTAGTATTAACACACTTGGCTTAGATTTAGTTTATGGTTAATGTTCTAGCCATTTTATATGGAGAAAAGTACTGATCCACCCTTAGTAGGATATATGATTTGTGATTCATTTTTCTAACACTTATCACGAGTATTTTCAGAAGTATGCTGGTAAATATTTAACATCCAGCTTAGAAGGGGAAGATGTATGCAAAACACACTTTTTTAAAAGTTTAATCTGCATTTTTAGCATTTTATCCATCACATTCTTAAAGTCTAGACAATCACCAAAATAATAAATTCAGCACATATTTATAGGATTTGATGTTTTGCAAAGTATAAATGCTCACTGAAAATACAACAACAGTCTCTCAGCAGTTGGCTTAAACTTATTCTAGAACATTTCTGGATGTGTTTTTTTATACTTGTGAACATTGGCATACATGTGAAAAATGAACAGTCAAACTTAAGGGATCAAATATCCATGCCCAATGAACAAAGAGAAGATAATCCTTCAAGGTAGAGATCAATATGATAACTTTGATCTCATTAACACTAGACTTTTAGATACTTAGCTTACCAACCCCTGAAAAATGGCCAAACTTTTGACTATTAGATGTAATGAATTTGATTTGTTGTAGTTAGTCTAGTTCATTAATCAGAATGCACTGTCAACTAGAATGGATCATAAAGAAATCCCTTCATTGTCTAGAATTCTATGAACTGATACCAAAAATAAAATGAATGTATTGTCCCACACTCTAAATGGCTTTTACTGAGTGATTTTATTGTCATATAGTCCAGCATATTTACTATGTACAATGAATGGTAGTAGTAGTTGTGGTAATGGTAGTAGTGGTGAATCAGTCCACAATTTATTAAATACCTAATCTGCATCAAGTACTTTACTAAGCATTGGAGATACAAAGAAAGGGGAAAATCCCATAAATTTAGTCTCTGCTCTCAATGAGCTCTCATTCCAATTGCTAACATTTATAAAAAGCTTTCTGGTTAGGAAAGCATGTTACATGTATTATCTTATGTGTTGCTATCATGTTGTTTTTGTTGTTGTTTCTAAGTCCTTTCTTCTCCAATGTCTTAGCTTTAGGAAATAGAATAATTTTAATTCAAATGACATAAAGTAGTTGGCTTTATTTTTATTTCCTTGCAGTTCTACTTATCTTGGTTGATATTTTTTTAATAGTTACAAGTACCTAAGCACTGCCAAGAAGAAGCAAAGTCAACTGTCACACAATACTTTCAACTTCCTGTCCTCATGCACCATCTAAGACAGCACCTTACTTCCTCTAACTCTCCCACTTTCCCCACCTGAAATTATTTACTCAAATATCATCTTTACTTTGACTAGGGAAAATCCCATGTGTAACAGAATAAACTTTTTTTTTTAAAGAAATACTCGCAACAAGTTTGCATGGAGCTAAAATGAAAGACTGGAGCAGAAATTATTAAGTTTCATTTGAGTTCAAGAAAAGGTAGAAATCATGATCTTATATAACAAATAGAATAAATAGACACTGTTCAAGGAGATAACTATATTTCCTTCCTTCTTAACCCCCCCCTCCCCTCTCCCCCCCACCTTGTTCTATTCTCTACTAGTCAGTTTTTCACAATATGTCCATTGTGGAGATGTTCTTCGTAACTACACATGTACAGTCTGTACTGAATTGCTTGTCTTTCCTCTCTCCTGAAAGCTCCAGCCACGGCTTGTCCTGACAGCCCTGGGGCTAAGCTACGGTTTCAGGCAGGGCTGGGCTTGGCTCCCAGTGCTCTGTGATGAGCCCTTCCTGTCCCCCCTGCTGTGCTGCCCCCAGCAGCAGATGTATTTTTCTGTAATTTTGTGGGTGCTGGAGCTCAAAAATTTGTTTAGAGTCATATTTTATAGGTATTTGAGGTGGTTATGGTAGGAGCTGCGAAGTTCTTCTGCTTCTAAGCTGCCATCTTGACTCTGCCTCCCCCCAACAAAAATTCTTGATAAAAATGCAGAAGAATTAACATAAACTTTATTAGCCATAATAAAATAAAATAAAATCAATAATGAGACTCTGGGGAAAGGATTTTTTTTCTTTTCATCAAAGCAAGTAGCAACAATGTGTCAATAGAGTCTATTTTGAATAAGGAACAAAAGTAGTCCTTAGGGAAAAATTTATATTTCTAAATATTTTCATCAGCCAAATAGAACAAGAATAGGTCAATTAATTGAACACATAATAAAAAAAAATCTAGAAAAATTAACCAATCAAAACGACCCAAATAAATACAAAAATAAGCATCTAAAAAAATCAAAGAGATTAACAAAATTGACAGAAAAACATTAAATTCAATCACTATTTGTTAAGCAATTAAAATGAAAACATTTTAAAAGTAACAAAATACTTAACTTCCTAAATAATAGGAGAATATAATACCAATGTGAAAAAAGATAATTTCCCTCAAACAAAGAAAAAAATAAAAAGAAGTATTTGAAGTTGTTCTGCCTAAATACATACTAGAAAACTTGATTGCTCAAATGAAATTCATGGATATCAATAAAAATTAAAATATCAAAACTAATTTTTAAAAATAGGAATGTTTAAATAACACAATTTCAGAATAATAAAGTTAAAAAGTCATAAGCAAAGATAGGGAAAAAAACTAAAGTAACCAGTTAGATTTGCAAGTGACTATTGCAAATGTTCAAAGAATTTTGAAGTAATTCAATATATAAATGTGATCATTTAGAGAGGAAAAGAAAGGATTCTACCATATTTCTTCTATGATTCAAGTTTCCTATTAGTATCTAAGGCAGGGAGAGACAAAATTTCAAATATATATAATTATTTTTGGGGGTTTCTAAAGGGGGTTGGAGATTTAGGGACAAGATGAGTATGATGAATGACACAAGATAAGGGAGACAGGAAAATTTTATGACCCAGCATGGTTATGGTCCTGGGTAAGGGGGAAGTTTTATGGTACTCCAAATGGTCCAGGTTAAGGGAGAAGTTTACTTTAGGATGCTCTCAGGCTCAGGAGCATCTCAAAATGTACTGAGAAAGTAACCCTTAATATTAACCCTTAGGGCACCTTCGTATCCACATCATTAAGAATATGTTTTCTTTAAATAAGCAAGATTTATTCACCATTTAGGATATGCTTTTTTTTTCTATTGTCTTTGCTATGCTTCTCCTTGAGTCTCATTCTCATCCCTAGTGAAACCTGAACTAACAGTTGTTCCTCTGATATCTATGAACTTCACTGAGAGCAGCTACAGAATGATAAATATTGTCACTATGAAAGTACATTAGTTAAGGATGTGGAAGACCCACTCTTTATGGAAATCATCTAATATGCTTTTCTTTCCTTTTTTAAAAAATATTTTATAAATAACATGTTCCAAGTAGTAGGTATTGAATTATTTTTAAGAAACAGAAATTAATACAATATCATTATAGTTTATATTCATTAAAATATGCATCAAGGACATAATTTGCAATCCTAAAAATCACTTAAATGCCATGGAAAACTTCTTGTAAGTACTTTTTACCTTTAACATTCTGGAGTTAGAGGGAAAGCTATTCTGCCCACATTATAGTTACTGTGGTAGACATTGTTATGTTTAAAAACTTGTGCAATCACATCATTGTTACATTTAATTGTTTGACATTTTATGTTCCTCAAATATAAATTGGCTTTGCAGAAACAACATAGTTTAATGGAGGGCTTTCCAGTGAATGGCTATTAACTACAACTTTTCAGACCAATCTCTTCAACAATAATCTCATTTGTATGCTAATCAGATTTCTTAATCCATTGTTTATTTGTTTTCCCAAACAACAGCAACTCTAACGAAAATGTAATGGTCTAATTCCCAGTCTGCATTTATCTTGCCTTTAATCTCCTCCTCTCAATCAATCAAATAAATGATTTACTTTTTCAAATGGAAGAATGGATGTGTAACTCTCATTAAACAAACCTTCCTCTGGTAAAGCACAGAAATCTAAGGATAAAGATACATCTGGCCTTCAGTTCCCTATATCTTTCATAATAGACTCACATACTAAAACTTAAAAGGGAGGGGTAGCATGTTGAAGAAGGAAAATGAGATAAAATGGAAAGTAAGCCTTTTAGAAGGTATTCAACCCCATCTGGGGTACCCAAATTCTTAAATGTTTAATTCAGCTTTGAAGGTGTCTTCTGCCACTGACCTTTGGCTACTAGACAATCACTCCCTTGGATTCCTACATTCTGTCACTCACTTCTGATCCTTTGACCAGGTTCTTGTCATTCTTGCCCCTGCTACAAAACCTGGTGCAGCCTATGTATCTGTAATTGTAGTGATGGAAAATAGTGTGAAAACAATTTAGAAATTCTGTGTCCTTTGTTTTTTTAATAGCCACAAATATTTACCTTCCAATTTGGTTTTTACTCTTATTCAATTACTAATAACATATTATGGAAAAGTTATTTGAATATTTTTGTACTTTTGTGGGGATCCTTAGTTAACAGAACAAGTTTGTGCACATATACCCCTTTGGGGTTCTTAGGCTCTCAGAATTGATAGAGACTGGTACAACTCCCGAGCAGCTCTTAGAGCCTTCTGAGAATTTCTCAAAAATCCCTTTTCAACAGTGAGGAAGAGTATCACCTTCTGTAGACTCTCAACTGTCCCATCCTTCCGATGCCACCTTTGGTTATGTCTTTGGAATCATCTCCTTTTGTGGCAAGAGGCCCCTTTCCTGTTGGTACCTCTGTCTTCAGTCTGCTACTTGACAAGCTGTCAGCAGCCTTTCACTCTCACTAGTCTTTGGAAGGCACTGCTGGCTCTTAATTAGGCAGGCTGTCTCACCTGCCCTGAACTCTAGAACCTCTCCCAGTTACTCTGGCCTTGTTACAATGGGTAAAGTAACTACAAAGGCAAGCGCTAGTTAGTCCAAAGGAGAAAAAAAAGCAATGACAAATAAGATGAGATACTTGCTCTCTATTCTTTGTTATGCCATTGACTATAAGCGTTTAATCTCACTCTTAATCTGTAAATTTCTCTGTAATCTCACTTTCTTAATCAGTAAATGGGATAAATTTCAGCCTATTGATTTATGGGAGAAGAGGGGAAACTAAAGACCTAATCCCATCATCTTAGCAAATTTCTTATCTGTAATTTAATGACAGAACTGTGATTTCTTCTCTTCCAGGAATTCATTCATTCATTAAATGTATGTGTAGTGAATACCATCTGTGTTCAGAGCACTGTAGGAAGAAAAAAAAATAGTACTGGCTGCTTCCATTGAAAAGGGAGGCAAATTCTCTAGCCTAGAGGCACCCTTACAGATAGGCTAGAAAGTCATCCACCCCTGCCCAGAAATATTTCATACACTAGCTTGCTACCATACTTGAAATTTTCACTCATAGTCACTCCATTGGGCTGTCATTGTTTCTAGAAGGCCTTCATTAAAATACAACTATCATCTGGCTGGGATGACACATTAGTCATTTGATAACTACTCTCACATTAGCAGAAATTTATTTTATTTTCCAGATAACTTTATGGGGTCTAGGGAACTGAAAGGACTCTGGATAAATATACTCAAAACAAAGGACTGATATATGAAATGTTGGACATGGAATGTTGTTTTAATGTAAACTTAGAAAAATGGGGATACCAGTTGTCCAATATAGCACACAACACAAACCAAGTTTACTACAATATGAGTCCTCTTGAGGCCTCATTGTTATCTGTAAAAATAAAAGGTTTTACTAAAACTTGATTGAAACTTGAAGACTCAGATGGGGAAGGTGGTAGAAACATGTCATGTCTGCTGGATCCCTTGGTGGAATTAAGAGAATCCCAATGGGGTCCTAGAGAGAATAGGCACCACCCTCCCCCTTACCCAGCTAACTCTAGGGAATTTCTACAGGGTTTTTATCTGAATCAACAGGGCCAGGCCTAAAGGGAATGGATTGAGGAGCCTGCACCTGGGATCTCATGTTGATTAATGCTAATAAAAAAGGGAGGAGACTGGGAATTATTGTTAGTTGATATTCAAACTACCAGGAAAGACGTTTTAAACCTATTATTGCAGATCTATTCTGCCAGGGTAACTCTCTGGTCTCTGACCTTCCCCTAGGGCTTATTTAATAATGGGGATATAGTGGCTAATGCTAGGGTCATTACACATGTCACATAGGGAATACTCAGCTTGAAGCATGAGGCCAATGGAACAAAGTGCGGATGCTTTTAAATGAGAGAGGAAAGAGAATTTAGTGAAACAATAAACACTTTGAGGATTTTCCACCGATTTGGCTCTTCCAAGCCACTGTTCCCCCCATTAGTGCTGGTAATTGAGTTGACTGTACTACTCACTTAATGGGGCAGAGAATCACACACCTAGGGAGAGTAACAATTTATGCTGCATAGTAGAGAATGTTGATTTCATTTGCTTTCTCCCCTATATGCCTCATAAGGAAAGCACAGGAGAGCAAAGCATTGCTTCAGCCTGGGAAAAGTCTTATCTTTAAGGCTGTAAACTAATGATTTTAATACTTTGCCTTGGTCTATAGTAAGCAGGATACCTCTCTCTCAGGTTTGCTTTGAATCTTGAATCCTATATTACGCAATTTCATTGTTGGAGAAGGTTATGAACTCACCTGAATTTGTTATATTAAGTTGCCCACAGTCAATTATACAGATAAGAATCACTTGATTATAAAGTTGGTAATGAAACTAGTCTCTTATGTGATTTTAAGATATACCAAATTTTCGTTGTCCTTCAGAATAATGCTAGAACGTTTTTTTTTCCCATTTAAATTCAATCTTTTTTTTTCCCCAGAAAGCAATTCAGAACAGTTAAACAATGAAATCACAGGTTGTTTTTCTGTGTTAAAAACAACAACAACTGGATTTGCTGAATGTGAATATACACAAAAAATAACAGTAGTAGCAAGAGTATTTTTTCCCATAGCACCCTTCTCGAAAGGTGGTCAGAATGTATCAATGTTAAAGGGGCTCCACAAGGACTTCAAATTTAACATAAGAAATTTCTCTATGGTGATAAGTCTTCAGAATGAGGAGTGTTAAAACACCAGAATGGCTTATTGAAGTTTCAAAATTCCCTTCCCTGGAGGCCTTTAAAAATAAAACAGATATCCAGGTTGGTTTGAGCATGGTAGAGAAGTACATTATCTTCTTATTTTCTCTCCCAGTTCTTGGATTTTCCTAAACACCTATTTCGATACATAACTGTTAGATCCAGCACCAAATAGATTCTCTTTAGGAATCTTTTATTCTCTAAAGAAGAAAGTAATACAAGGTTAGTGCACTTGTATCTTATAAAGTTGTTACTTACTTTTCTGTGTTTTCAAATAGTGTAAAATATGGTATTTTTGGTGGGGTGGCGCCAAACCTATGATTGTAATGGTGTGGAGAATTTAGAGTGTGAAAATTTTCTCCAAAAATGAAGATCAATAACTTATCTGAAATATAGAGTCTGAAAGAATTCCCTAGGTACGCTGAGAGGTTAAGTTTCTTGTCTAGGGTTACACAGCTTGTATGTTTCAGAGATGAGACTTGAACCCAGATTTTCTTGACTCCAGGGTTATCACTCCATCTACTACATCTCACAGCCTCTAAAAGGCACTTTATTATTGGTATTGATGCATATTAACTGTATTAGAAACTGAATTTCATCAATCTACTGTTCATTTCCTTAATATAAATTCCTTATTTTTTTCTATTTAAACTTTTATTCTATCTAATAGGAAAATCTCAGCTGCAAACACATGGTATGAATAAAGATAGGACGTCAGCTCTAAAGTGATACATTTCTAGGGATACTTTGCCATTTTTTTAAGATTACTTGCTCATAACACCATCCTTTAAAAATATATTAGAAAATGTCTCCATAGTATAACATCCCATTGTTTGTATTTTACTCAATTATCCAAAGGGACATAGAATAATTATTGTGATCTACCTATTTTTTTTTTAGCTCTATTAATCCTGAAGCAATAATTGGGCATAAATGGTGGCACAGTTGAAAAGTTCATCTGGTCAGTGAAGGTACTAGATTCACATCCTAGATTGTCTGCTTATTTCCTGGGTTAACTGTCAAGTAGAACCTTATTCTTATCTGTAAAATTAAAGGGTTGTTCCAAAGTTCATCCCAGGTATTATTCTATGATCTTATTGTGACCACAGTGGTAACTGAGAAGCTTCTCTTTTGAAACCATCTACACCAGAGATATCAAACTCACTCCCATCTGCAAAACACCTAAGTGGCCCTAACCCAGCGTTTCTCAACCTGTGCGTCACGACCCCTTTGGGAGTCGAAAGGGGTCACCTAAGACCATCGGAAAACATATATTTCTAATGGTTTTAGGAACCTGGACACGGCTCCTCTATCCATCTCTAGGTAGGTCTGCTCACATGCAGATACACCCACATAGGAGTATTAAAGGGTTGCGGCATTAGGAAGGTTGAGAACCACTGCCCTAACCAGATCAAAATGCAATCTGGAATGTTTACCAAACACAATGCAACATAGATAATATTAATTTGTGATTTTCTAAGTTAATATGTGGATTATGGAGATCCATTTTATCTGAGTTTAACCACTGACCTGTACAATCATCTCTTTTTTTTCTTTCCTAGAGAAAATCTTGCCTCATAGCTATCCTCGACAGACTTATTATACAGTTCCACACTTCATATTGCCTCAATATCACCCCTGCCCTTTCTTCCTTTGCTCCATTTTCTGAGCAAGAGGTGTCCCTCTTCCTTGCCAAGACCATGCAAGAGACTTGTTCATATAATTCCATTCTCAGCCAGATCCTTCAACAGCTAGTTCTTTGATTGCCTCCTTTCTCCCCTCTGCCGACTTTCACTTATCCACTCATTCCTTCTCTGATCCCTAAAAATATTCTCAGAACTCCCTCAACCTTAAAAACAATAATAAATAAGAAAAGCAACACAATGCCTTTCACTGTATATCCCCTAGCAGGATTACCCTGGATCTCTTCTCCCTTTTATAGTCAAACTTCTAGGGGTAAAAAGTAGCCTAAACTAGTTGCTTACACTTTCTCCCGTCCAACTCAGTTCTCAACCTCTTACAATAAAGCTTACTCCCCATCTTTCAAATGAACTTCTCATTTCATTTGATCTCTTTATCACTAAGTCCAATGACTTTTTCTGAGTCTTCCTAGCTTTTTGCATCTACAGCCTTTGACCCTATTGACCACTCTTTCCTAGATATTTATTCATTACTCTTTGAGTTGTTTGTCATGCAAAAGTATTGTGATTCTCTTCTTAGCTGGCTGAAAAAATCTTTCTAGGCTCTATAGAATCACTGTGAGTATCTTGTTTCCTATTCATGTTTTCTTCTCAGGGTTTTGCCTTGAGCCTCTCCTTTTCTCTCTATACTCTCTGCTCTGGCAATCCGATCCTCTCCAGGAATTTAATTATAATCTAAATATAGGTGACTCAAATCCTGTTGCAGTCCTGCATCTCTAACTACTGACTGAACATTTCTACCTGAATATCCCACAAACATCTTCAACTCAATGGGTTTAAAAGATAACTGTTAGTATTTACTCCCCTAAATTTGCTATTTGTCATAACTTGCCATTTTTGTTGAGGGAATCACTAGTCTTCTAGTCACCGAGGATCAAAACCTGGGTCATTCAAACTTGAGATTAACATTTAACCTCCCACATTTATTCATTTACCAAAGCCTGTCATTCCCTCTTCTTCAACATCTCTACCTTCTGGCTCCTTCTCTCTACTCATACTACATATATCCTAGTTTAAGCACTCATCACCTTTTGCCTGGCCTAATAATAAGTTTCCTTACACACTTCCCCTTCCCTCTCTTCAAGCAGTCTGGCCTGCTAGTTGCTTGTACAAAATATTCAGTCTTTTGTTTCTCTGTCTACCAAGTTCTCCCTACCAAGAATGTTTTTCCTTATCACCTTTACCTATTAAAATCCTAGAACTCTTTTCGTCTCAGTTCCTGTCCTCTTCTCTACCTTATATTACCATCCCACCAGGATTTCAGGGACTGGTTAGTGCAGCGACCTTGCTATTTGCCCTGCTGTGACAACCTTTTACCACCAGCCTAATAGGAGCAGAGATTCTCCAGTGATCCAGAGATCTTCCCCTTCTACCCCAAAGAAGACAAACTACGCAGCTTTGAGACTTGCTCTAGGACATATCTACCCTAGATTGAGCAATTCTAGAATCACCCACCTATATCTAACTGATCCCTGATAAAGTTTGATCCCTAAGAATATCCCTTGTGTCATCTTACCATGTGTTCCCTTGTCTTAATTATTTTCCTCTTTTTGCTTCTTGTTCAGTGATCAGTAATCAAATTAATCAACATTAGCATTACCACTGTGAAGAATATGATCATTCATTGCTGTATGATTCATTCCACTTTGCAAAACTTTTTTATTTCTGAGGTAATTAATAGTAATGATGATGGTGGTGGTAGTGGTTGTGGTGAGATGGTAATATAGGATAGAGAAGAGGACACTTGAGCTGAGACTTAAAAGGGTGGGGGTGATAAATATGTGAAGGTGAGAAGGAAAGAAGGAAAAGCATTCTTGGCAGGGAGAACTGCCCATTCAAAGACAGAGAAACAAGAGACAGAATATTCTGTACAGGCAACTAATAGGCCAGAGAGGGAAGGGAAAGTGTGTAAGGAAACTTATTAGGAGGTCAGACAAAAGGTGTTGGGAACTAAATAGATATCACCCCTTGGCTATAATTCCTCACTCCCTCATACCTATCCATATTAGCCCTATCTTTCTAGCAGCCATATCCTACTTAACTGTACTTTTTTATTGTGACCTCTGTAATCCCCATTCTAGAGTTGATAAATTGTCTTTCAGATTAGAAAGGCCTTTTGCATGAAATTACATCTTATTAAATATGTATTTAATCTTCTCTATACATACATTAATAGAATATGGACTTCTTGAGGGCAGAGGATGTTTCTTTTGTTCAAATCCTCAGTGAACAGCACAGCAAATTGTATATAGTGGAAGTTTAATAAATGTTTCTTGAATTAATTGAATATTTTAAAATATTTTATATTTACTTGTCTAAGGGCACATTGTCCCTTCATCTGAGAATATAAATTTCTTTAGGAATGGGACTGCCTCACTTTTGTTTTCGTATGCCTTGTCCTTAGAATAGTAGCCAACTCACAAATGGATACTTAACAAATGCTTTTTGATCAATTGATTTCAAGTAAATGAAAGCTGACATTTACACAATGATTTAAGTTTTGCAAAGTGCTTTGTATATATTAGATTATTTGATCCTTGTAGCAACCCTATAAAGAAGGTACTAAAGGCATTATCATTCTTAGAAACTGAAAATTCCAATTCTGAAGAGCTTACATGTGGCCAAACAGCTATTAAGAGTCAGAAGCAATATTTTAATTAACATGTTTCCAGATTAGAGGGTAGTATACTATATACTGTACTACCTTATTGCAACTTTATACTTTCCAAAGAATAACAGTTTTATTTCATTTTATTCACACTACTCCCAGAACAAAAACGAGTGGCTGGAAAGGTAAAAAGTATGTATAAAACAAAAACTATAGACTAAATGCTGGAAAATTTATTAATGGCGCTCTAGAAATCTTAACATGTAGTTTAGTTTTAATGATGATAATAGACTTTCTTTAGACTAATTCTAGGAGGTTAAGGCATAATGTTTAATTTTAAAAACTTCCCACTGAATTTTAACAACCTGAGGATTGCCCATTTAAAAAAAAGAAGAGTAAGTGGTCAGTGGATTAATTTCAAGAGCTAAAAAAAATTGTGGCAAAAACCTGCCAATTGATAAGATTCTTTCTTTTCCATTATTTGGATAGCATTTAGCAGGTGAAGGTTTCTCTTAAACACAAGGTTTCAGAGGATGATAAGCTCTATAAATGTAGACAACTCTCAGTCCCATCAGTAGATAAAAGCTGTGGTTTAAATAATCCAAAATAGTAGATACTTTTAAATCACAGTCTCCTTGGCACAACAGAATTTCTCTTGTTTTGTGGTAGATTAAATGACTAATTACATTTAGTCTGAATCAATAACAATTACTTAGTAAATATATACTAAACATCTTCTGTATTCCCAGCATTGTGTTATTAGTTTTAAAACATTCCTGTCTTCAAGAAATTTACAATCATTGGGAGAGACAGTACCAAGCCTAATAAAGTATGGAAAAATAAAAGGCAATATATAATTAAGTCAAAATTGTATGATATATATGTAAACTACAGTAGGAGATCAGAGAATGGAAAAAATAAATTAGAGCTGTATACTCGTGATTGAAAGGGATGTGAGCTGGCTCATGAAGAGTAGGCAAGATTTAGCTAGGGAGAGAGGAAGAGGGGATTGCTAGCTTCCATTGGGGGTTATAGTATGATAGGTAAGATGAACACATCATGTACTTGGCCTAGTGAAAGAAAAAAATCTGACTGTAGAGGATTACTGTTGTGGAATTGTAGAAAGCAATGCTGGACAAGTCAATGGAGGCCAGATTTAAATGTTAGGTGATATAGGAAACCATCTGCTTTGTAACAGAAGGGTGAAATGATTTCTGTGGAAATAGCTTATTGACCAGAAATAAAGTGTTAGCTCAGGATTAAATATTTGCTGCAGAAATTTAGTCTTTTGATTGTAAAAGTTTATTGTATGTAGGCATATAGTACAAATCTATATAAAAGAGAGAGAAAGAGAGAGAGAGAGAGAGAGAGAGAGAGAGAGAGAGAGAGAGAGAAAATGAAAGAAATATGGAAATCTACTACTTAAGAAACTTTAAATTGTATTCTATTTGGGGGATCAGAAATAATATTTCTTCATTGTGCATACTGGTCAATGTGAAAGATTTTCTTAGGCAGAACTGCTACTTCTCCATAGAGGCAGAGGCAGAGTGGCATAGCAGATACAGAGCCAGCCTGCCAGTCACGAAGACCTTGGTTCAAATCTGACCTCTGATGAATACTGGCTATATATCCTTAAGCAAGTTCCAGAAGGTCTCAGTGACCCAGCCAATTCTCTAAGGCTATAAATTTCAGAAAAGGCAACAACATGGTTTGGTAAAAGGAGTTTCCTCATCCAGCACTTCTCTACATCCATGGAATCATAGGTACAACTTGTATCTGTCATCCCATTCCTCCAACAATATCATTTTGATGGGAGTAAAAGAGAGAATAAGGCAGTCTCCTTCTGGGGATTATCAATAACTTTGCTGTTAATATACAGGATGAGCCGTAGATACAACATCCAAGGAAATATGTCCCTTTTTGCTGAGATGGAAATAGTACTACTGGACATGGTTAGAACATCTGAGTTTGAACCCTGATTCTAAAACTTATGAGCTGTATGACCAAAGCAAAAAACTTTGACTTCATTAAATTCATAGTTTTAGAACCATTTGGTACTTAGGATACTAAAGATCATCTAATTGAACTCCTTCATTTAACATGGGAATAAAATGAGTCTCGATAGATGAAATGAATTGCCTAAATGTCTCCCAACTGTGTAAGTAGGATGCAGTTTACTAAAGTCCACATGAAATGATCTTTCAAAGACATAAGACTATCTCTCTGATCCTAAGTACCCTCTTTTGTGAAATAGGGACAATACAGAGATACAATTTGAGAACATTTTGTAAACTATAAAGCAGTAAGCTAAATGAAAGCTATAATTAACATTATTGTTGTAATGATAATAATAATAGCACTTATGTAGTGCTTTAAGGTTTGAAAATCACTGTACATTATGAATGCTACCATTTGCAAAATAAACAAGTCAGATAAATTCCATGATGTTGGGCAGAAATTTAAAGTAGAAAGTCTCTCTTGTTCTCCAACTCTACAAATTCTTGGAATTTTTTTTTTCTAATACAGATTGTGCTGGAGTCCTGATCTTCTCATTGAGCTGCCCAATTCTGTTGACAATCTAGTAGAGGTGGTGTCAGGATCTAGTCACTTATGGAAGACATTATGACGAGCCTTGCATGCAATCTTGTCTTCACTACTAACACATGAATTCAAGTATTTTTAAGACTCCCCTGACATAATTATATTTTCTTTTTCTCATTGTCTTTTAGCTTTAAAGAAAGCTCAGTACTCCCATCCACCCTCCTTTATTAAATGAAGCAGTTTTTCTGGTCTCCCCAATTTGGTAATTAAATCACTCACTGATTTTCCAGCTATTCATACTACCCTTCCAGGCATGCTTGTCCCCTACCTGACACTTTTCACAGCTAAGATTCAATCTTTCATTTGTGCCAACTCATCTATTACCAAATCTTGCTTTTCCCAGAACCACTAGGTCATTTTTTTCAGTGATTAAAGCTAGAGGTAAAACCTTTGCAGTTTATGAATGACATTGTCTCTTATGGAACACTATTGTTATACTTTATAGCATGCTTTTCAGATACTAAAAAATGAATGTCCTAAATATTAACTTGGCATCTATGCAGGACTCTACATTTTTTTAAACTTTTAATAAGCATTGGACAATTAATTAAGTTGGAGACTGTTGTATTGTAATTGCTGCCATGGCAAGCTAATAGCTCTCCTAAATTAAACAATTAATTTTAAATATAATCAAAAGATTGTGTACCTGGAAAATATCAGTAAAAAGGAGTTTTTTTTTAAATTATGGAGATAGGAAACATTGACTGAAATTATCCTACTTGTATTCCAATTATATATTTTAAAGCTAACATTTGTGGGTTTTATATTTTATTAAAATATTAATACTGGAGGTGTAGTTTGTACCAAGTCTCATTCACAACACATATTTTTACAGTAAAGTGAGTTGTACATTTGGGGAGACAGGTGTTTGACAAAATTAATAGCCTGTGTATAGCAGTAATTGTATAAATATACATGAACACACACAGAGAAACCTCTCTGCAGTATCACTGCTGCTAGTGAGGCTACATAGGAGAAAAATGTTGATGAACTGCTGGAGATGTACAGGGTCAAGTGATTGCTATTCTAGCATCTAATACAATTATATCACTGACAATCTACTGATATATTTAATCTACATGCTCATAATCTACATCCACTCAGAATAAGGAATTCTTTTGACTAGTGATCTGCATTTGGTAACTTCCTGGAATCATGGCATTAAGAAGGAATCTTGGGAAGGGATTTTAGAGGCTGTGCAGTCTTACAAATACCAACTAAACAAAATCCTGTTATTATATTTGATAAAATATCAGCTTCTTGAAGAATTTGAAAAACTGAAGAAACCAACACTTCTCAAGCCAGTAGTGCTACTCTTGAACAGCTTTGACGGTTGGGAAGATTTTTCCTCATGTCAATCTTAAATTTTCTCCTTTGTGACTTCTACTCACTGCTTCTGGTTTTTCCCCTTGGTGGCAAACAGAAGAAGAATAATCCTTCTTCCATGTGCTAACATTAATGACATGAAAGAAAAATGGGGAAAAGATAGAAATTTATGTTTCTTAGACATCTTGGAATACAATCTTTTTTCATATTGACATATCAATATTTTTCCTACCTTTCACATATTTTAAGATCACAACATATGCCCCAGTCCGAAGCTTCCAGTTCCTTCAATTTATACATATGTATATGTGTGTGTGTTTACACCCTGTACTTTTGAAAATTTGCTCTTCTCTTTGCTTCCATAACTTGCCTACTTTGATTTTCAATTTTCTCCCTTTTAGTGCTATTCTATCAGCTCCTTGTCTAGTATCCACTTTTTTCTTATTCTTGGTATAGTATATGAGAATAGACTTTTGCAAGGACATTTTAATGTCCCCTAGAGACACTAGAATGAAAGAGAATGATGGAAATACACGCTTGCACAGCTGTTCATCCCCTCTGTGTGTTTTTTGTAGGATAGAATATTGGGGGAAAGCATGTTTCCCCAAAGTACCACTTTTAATGAAATAGTTTCTTCATTTGACTGATCCTGTCCCAAGGTTTTGAATTAATAACCTATCCTTGGTCATCATGGTATATTAATATATTTTGGGGGGAGCTATACAACTTTAAGGACAAAGCATAAAATTTATTTGAAGGTCTGTCAGAGACTTTGATTCAACAATTTGAGGATACGATTTTGGAAAGCCATACAAATGAGGATTGTTTACCGCAAGGAGAGTAATGTCTAAATGATTTCTTTATTAAATTTTTTTGAGTTACATCTTTTCTCCCTGTCTTTCCCCCGCCCACCACCCCAAAACAGCCATCCCAGTATTTCCCCCCTCCCCCATTCTATTCTCTCCTATGTCACTTTTTAAATGATTTCTTAAAAAATATGGCTAATCACCATATCAAAGGGAAAAAAAGGAAGAGGGAACAACTTGTTTTAGTTGTAAACAAGAGCTCTTGGGTTGATAAAGAGAAGGTGTTATGGAAGAAGTCTAAAAAAATCCCCCATGATGTAATATTTTTTTTTATTTGTACAAAAATTACTCTATTGGTTTTTCCTTCTGTAGAGTAGATTAGAGGAGAACTAGAGCTAGAAATTGGGTCAGGTGTCTTAGGAAGACAATTTTGCATCTTTGCCCCATTTTTCATTATTGTGGTGAATTAATACTGCTTCCATGTGCTTTTTGTTATCTGTTTTGGGGGGAGCAGGATCTGGATATGTAACTTTATTATTGTGGGAAACTGCTAGCATGGAAACTTCCTCCTCTTAAGTGAATTAGCAACTCCCTTTTTAATGTATAGTTTTAGAGATTTGTTTCATTAAATGAGTATGTGATTTACTCATGATCATCTAGTCAGTATGCATCAGAGGTAGGACTGGTACCAAGAATTTCCTGATGCCTCTTAAACTGTTAGGGGCCAGCTACATGGTAGATAGAGTAAACAACCTAAAATTTCAATCTGACCTCAGACATTTACTAGTTGTGTGACCCTGGGCAAGTCACTTGTCCCCGTTTGCCTCAATTCCTCGTCTGTAAATTGAACTGAAGAAGGAAATGGCAAACGACTCCAATATTTTTGCCAAGAAAAGCCCAAATGGGTTAACCTTAAAGTCAGACATAGCTGAAATGACTAGACAACAATTTATTTCCTTCTTTCCAGTACATGATCATCTATTTCAGACACTCTCTAGAATTTAAAGCATTATACTAATGTAATCTATGATTATTTTTACTCATAGTCTGCTGCCCCCTCCTGTGCTTAAAGGTTTTAATTTTGAAAGAAAATTCAAGCTGACACAGATTATTCTGTCCTTTTTTGTTTCAGGTCCTGAGGAAATAGAATTCAAGTGTCCCTTGAATCATATTGCTTGCCTTGGAACAAACACATGTATTCATTTATCCCAACTGTGCAATGGTGTACTTGACTGTTCAGATGGCTATGATGAAGGAGTCCATTGTCGGGGTGAGTCCATTTGCTGAACAAAGCAGCATAATGTTAAACTTCCAGAGTTGCCTATGAAAGTTCAAAGTGAACCTCTAACCTGCCTGTTCTTATAATTTTAAGTGTGCCAGTTACTGGAAAAGGGTGAATATTATTGCTACAGACACTTAATATACATTTCAAAGAGGCAACTATTGTGTATTGTTGAAAAAATAAGTCAGGGAAAAAACACATTCATGCTTTGAAGTCTGACTGGATAACAATTTCTCATTTTATATGAAAGAGTACTTTTGAGCAAAGACAGATGAGGAGTTGTTTTTGTCACTGAAGATCAATATCACACGGTGTTACATACTTGTTTCCTCTGAACTCTAGTTTAAACAAAGTCAGGAAATTTAAGCTAAAACTGAGAATCAAATATTTCAGTAAGACTTAGTAATGTAAATTCTTCCCTTTGGTGATGTTTTCATGAAGGCTTTCTGTTAACTACTCTATAATATATTTGGTCAGGCTTACTTGAATTTAGTTAAACATTTAGTTCATTCTATTAGGACAAAAGAAAAGGTCAAGGAAACTCTTGAACATATCAAATAGAGAATCGTGTAAAGATCTAGCAGGGTCTGAAGTCAGAAGACCTTGGTTTGAATCCTGTCTCTCCTATTACCTATGTGATCTGAACAACTATATTAGCAAGCACCCTAGCACAGCCAGCATGGCCTGCTAGCACAGGTTCTTAGATCTGCTTTTCTAAAAGAAATACAGCTTTAAAGGGGTTAATGATCTTACTTTAATTAATAGACAGGTAAGTTCAGATAAGCAGAAAGAAGTGAGTATTCAAGAAAGAACCCAATAGACAGGTGTATCAGCAATGCAGTATTCACAATGCCTACAGTAACTATAAATATGCTGATATAGTTATTAATCACAAAATGGAACAGGCTCTCTACATAAGAAATATAGATAGTGCATTCATTTAAATACCAGAAAACTGAG
>CM053582.1:256205699-256234131 GCA_028627135.1 Pseudochirops cupreus
AAGGGACAGCTAGCATTCAGGATTGTGAGACATGGAGACATTGAACATAGTTGAGAGAGTTTGAAAGTCTTCTCTTCCTTGGGAAGAGACTGCTCATGGTGAGACAAGGGAATAACTCTCATCTGCATAATTTGGGCTCTTGGTTATTTCCTACCATCTTTCATATGACATTGCTTCCTAGATGGATAGATAGATAGATAGATAGATAGATAGATAGATATATAGGTAGGTAGGTAGATAAGATAGATATGTTTCTTTGAAGGAAACATAGCAGAAAACATGGAGGGTGGGGCAAGATATATAAAAAACTGATATAGAAATTAATTAGGAGGTCAAAATGAATATTTCAGAAATTTTAACTTCATGTGAGCCACATAAAGAATAAAGAAGGGAAGAAATATAAAGATGATGAATAAGAAAATAAAATTCAAAATAATCTGGAAGGGAAGAATAGCAATGAAAACAACAAGGAATGAAAAACTTTTTTTAAAAGGAAAATGACAGGGTAAGAGATACATGATGTTGGAGAGGAAGAGGCAGTCAAGACTTTAAATTTACCATTTAACTGAGTGGGAAAGAGAAAGGACACAAAAGGAAGGAAATATATAATTAAAGTGATAGAAAAGAGTTTAAGCATAATACAAGAATTAGGGAGAGGGAAGGCACATTGGAGCAGAGTAGGGTGGAAAGGCATTTAGGAATTTGCCAGGATCAAAGTACCTTAAGTGAAATTAATCAGAGGGCAAAAGTATTGACTTAAAAGATGAAGATGATAAACACACACACACACACATACACACACACACACACAAAACAGTACTAAATGAAAAAATGGAGGAAAACACAAAACTAACCTTCATAACTTTATAAATGAATGAATTAATTCAATAACAAAAGATGACAAAATTGATATAAAAGCTAAAATTGTTGAACCATAATAAACATGTTTATAAAGCAAAGAAACATAGAATCAATATGAAAGGCTGGAACAAAATTTGCTTTGAGTTAGGCAAATCCAAAATTGGTTATACCGCAATAGTATATAGTTATATATATACCGTATAAAACAACTGATTAACTATATATATATATCACAATAGTAATAGTTGCCATGTTATTAGAAAAAGACAAAAAATATTTGTTACCAACAAAGATGAAAAATGAAACTATATCATTCTTAAAGGAATTATGATCAATGTACTAGCATTGAAATTTCCTAAAGAAAATGCTAAATGAATTGCAAGATGAAATACAGGTAACACAATAATGATAGAAGACATTGTGATCACCTTCTTGGGGCTGGTCAAATCTAATGAGGAGATAAAGAAAAAGGAAAATATAAGACTGAACAACTTGCTTGAAATTTCAGAGCTGAAACAGGTATAGTTTCTGCTGAATAGGAATATCAATGTGTAAATATAAATATAATACATATATCCCAACACTGAAGTACAAGCAAAAGATATAGATCAATACTGAAATATATTAGCAAGTTGAATAATCAGTGAATAATAGAAGTAGCAATAACTAGCAAGGATAATAATTATCAGAGAGCATAATAAAATTTCCGAGATATAGCTAAAGTAATTCACAGAAGGAAAAAAAAGTCTGTGTGTGCATATATAGCATGTGTATACACATCTATATCTATCTATCTATCTATCTATCTATCTATCTATCTATCTATCTATTTATCTAAAATCCAAGCTAGACGCAAAACACGGAAAGTTAGTCTCAAATCAATAAGTGGTGCAGATTTATGACTAAATATTTTCAAATAAAAATTTAAACAATAAACAGCCATATGAAATATTGCCCCAAATTATTAAGAATAAGGAAATGAACATTAAAAGAACTTTAAAATTATATCTCATCACAAGAAAATTGGCAATGATGACCAGAGTTGAGGAAAGGTTTTAGACTATTAAAATATTCTCCATGAAGTTGTGCAAGCATAAGAAAACTTTGGAAGGTAATTTGGAATTCTTCTAAGAAAGTGGCAAAAATATTCATATTCATAAGATTTTTATTCATATATATGGAACTCAAAAAATAAATTCTTATATTTGGTTTACCATTTTACTCTATTGATATCTTTTTGGATTTATATTGTCTTCTAAAACATGTGACTCACCACACTTCCAAGTGTAAACCAAACTAGATTAAATGTAATTGAGGAATATTTTACAAAGTAAGTAAAATTATAATAAAACGCAATGTTAATATATGGATTTTAAACTCAATATATGCCAGAAGGGATTAGCAAGACTTGGTGGTTCATGTTTCTATTTGATTTTGACACCATCGATTGAAAATATTAGTTATCACTTCTAGTCCAGGTTATCAGTAAACCTAAACACATACATGCATGAATCCATTCAAGGCATTGATAATAACTATGGAACAGAACATGGCCAAAGACAAAGCCCTATGGCATTTTCTTTGAGTCTTCATACCAAGTAGACACTGTTAATCAGTCATTTTTGTGTTGAGTCAGTTTTTCAGTTTCAAACCTAAAAAATACTAATTGAATTTATGTTTATCTTATGCACAAGGTTATTATGAGTAATTTTACTGCCTTCTTTGATGATCCATATGTATTATAATCCTTAGCATAATAAAGGGTGAAATTTATTACCTAGGTCTGAGCATGATCTTAATGAGGTCCATGAATTTTACCAAAATATTTTTAATAATTATTTCCACATAATTACATAATTGTATTTCTTTGTATTTTATCAATAAAAGATATTTTGCAACGGGACTACAGATTTTCAATAAAGTGCCAAACTGGTCTATGACAAAAAATGCTTAAGAACTGTTGCTCTATGGTATAGGCCTATATAATTTTATTTGAAATCAGCAGATTTCAACTTGATTCATAACTTTGCTATATACTCCTTGAGTGGCCAGGGTTATGTAATTTAACCTTTCAGGATTTTAGTTTTGCCAACTAAAGATAAAGGATTTGACTTAGGTAAGTGGGTTTCAAAGGTTGTACCCAAGGTTGACATTAGGTGTGCCACATATTATAAAGATCTTTCATTTGCAATTGCATGCACATGTCCAACTTTCCATAAGTGGACTTCTTTAGGGTAGACAATAATACTCTATTATGACCAAAAAAAAAATAAACTGAAAATCACTTTTACAGATAATAACTGAGGTTTATTCCAAGGCTAAATTTACAATCCTATTCTATAAACCCTGTTCTAAAATTTAAGGTAGGTTAGTATGACATGACTTGCTCTTATGTATTCTATGCCAGTTTTTGGTGGTAATTCCTTCATTCATACAGTGTTTACAAAAGGTCATTTAATTTATACCTTTAATAAAAATCTTGAAATAAAGTCATAAACACATATGGGGAACATAGTCTGTGTTTATGGAAAAAGTCATAAAAATGGACAAAGGAAAAAAATGTAATGTGGTAACCCTATGCAGATAGATAAAAGGAACAAAGAATGGCAAAGACCAAAATGAATTTCAACTAGCTGATGATCTCCAGTTGTGTAGGAATAATATCATGCGTACCATGTCCTAATTCTGCAGTTCTGATAAAAATACAGTATCCAGAATTGGAACTATACCTTGAGAGATTTAGGCTAAACTAAGGAAATCAAGGCTGACAAAAACTGTAATATGTTCTCAAGGAGTAGACTTCCATTTTCCAGAAAGTTTTCAAAAATAGAATTAGTTCTCATCTGACTTAAAGTATAGATTTATTTTGGGGAAGAAGGAAAGCAAAAACCAATGAACTGGATAACCTCTCAAGGTCCCCATAATTATTGGATTAGACTGCAAGTCACTTCTTACTGAGAGAGGATATCTATTGCAGCCATATTGACAATCTCATATAATTCAATACCCAATGACTCACCATGGACATTAAAGCATGGGAAACAAGGGGATTGTGGGTAGTGGCAGGAAGGATAAACACAATTATTATGTTTCTCCTAGTAAGACAAGTCTTTTCTGGTTTCAATAGTTTTTATTTATTACTCTGATTCTTTCAATTTCTTTACAAGTAGGGAGTGGCTTTAGTGGATTAAACATCTGATTTGAAACAACTAATTTTAGAGAAACTACAAATTTAGTCTCATATCAATGAGTTATTTGAGTCTGATTAGCTAAATTATCTGATGAACTAAGTCTATTGCATATATGCTTTAGAGAAAAGACTTGAGAAACACAGACTGGAATGATTCTATTAGATTCCTGAATATACTGGTAGTGTTCATTGTGGAAATATCTTTAAACATTTTATTAAAGAAATTTTAAAAGAGGATAATAATATATAATAAATTTACATACCTATCTGCTGAAAATGAGTATGTCTGAATGACAGATACTTGTATTTTATATGCTAGAAACATATCTGCTAATATATGGATTCAGAATTATTATCGCATATTATAACTGAAAGAGATGTAATATGAATACGCTTAGTATTCTTAACCAGTAGCCATGTGGCTGGGTCCAATACAGCTCCTTCAACATTTTGTATATTTGTCCTCTGTTTTGATATGTTGCATGGGGGCAGCTTAAGGCATTGATCTCCCTTATGTTCCCCATTTAAGATCTTCCTATTTTCCCTTTACATTTCTGATTTTTATATGATGGTGTGGGAGGGGAGGAAGTTTGCTGGAAATTTTCTCCTATTTTGTCATCAAAAGAAAAAGAAAAAATAATTTTTTAAAAAATATCATTCCTGAGTAGTAAGCTCCTCGAGTGTAAGAACTACTTTTCATTTTGTCTCTGTGTCTCTAATTCTCTGCTTATTACCTTGCACATTACAAAGTTTAATAAATTGTAGATTCATAGATTAAATTTGGAGATTAACATAAATTATAGATTAGAAAGAACTGGGTTGTTAGTGGTATAAATACTAGTTTGCAGAAAACCCCTTGGTGCAAAGTGGATAGCTATCTCAGATTATTTTTAAACATCAACACGAAAATGCAATATTTGCATGTATAGACATTGTTTTCCCTACAGTAAGGTATTATTACATCTTGTAGAGTTAAATGCATCAAATTCAGTTAGAGCCATAAGAGTATTTCAGTCAAAGGGAAAAGCATTAGCAAAGTTAACATAGCGATTATAATCACTTGGTATTGGGGAAAAAAAGTTTGAGGAGATTGAGCCAAGTAGGATTTAGTAATAAATGCTATATAATAGAGAAAAGCTCAGATTGTAGTGGGTAAAAGTGTAAAATTTTGACTATAGGGCAAGCAGTAAGGATAGTACTGAACATTTCTGAGGTTATTAATCTGGTATTAAAAATGGATTGGAGGAAAGAAAAAACTGAAGTTAGGAAATCCCACAATTGCCCTAAACCAGGAATGAAGACAAACCCTATATTAAAAGGGGAAATTGGACTGATTTCAGTAGCGAGTTTCCTTTCAAATATTTTTCTAAGATACTTGAGTTACTCCCAATATGGTGTATGGGGAAGGCAACTGGGTAGTGGTGAGTGCTGAGTGCTTTTTGGAGGAACACGATTAAATTAGTGCCCAATGAGTAATACAGTTGAGATGGTATTCCTTTCATAATGTGGATGTACGCATTACAAAAAACTGGCTAATAGAAAACTTAAATAAAAAATCAATAATACAAGTTGTATTACTGTGACAGTGAACAGAAACTACAATTCATCTCTAGCTAGATATTTTCTCTGCCTTTGTTGTAACACGCTATCATTATAAAACAAACACACAGCAACCCTTTACTTCTAGCTTTCTAGTCTTTGCACTAAATCCTCGCCCATTTCTATTTTTGGTCACTTATCAATAGATATGTAATTGAACACAGCATAAGTGGCACTATTTCTTTCGACAGAGGTTAATGTGCTTCAGGGCAGGGCATATAACTTCCATGCTTTTCCCATGTTCTCATTGTGCCTAAGGAAAGTGTCTGGTACACAGGAAGCTCCTAGTTTTAGATGATTGTTTTTAATGACCACATATTTTGTAAACAGTGAAGGTTCAGATGCTTCCAAAGATATGAGCAGAAGGCTTGGCTGAAATGTTAAATGAAAATGAGAAGAGAAATTGATTTTTTTGGAACATTATTTTCTTTTTGAATAGAATGTAACCAACATATGCAAATAGGAACCAGTAAAATAAATATTGCAAGGTTTAATGACAGGAATAAAAAAGTGTATTTTTTTTTTACACTACACAAAACAGCAATAAAAATAAAACTTTAAAGATGAGCAACTCAGTAGATACATGGAAAGCAGAGGCTGCTAAGATAGAATCCTAGGAGACTTCTTATTTCATCTCTCACTTGGAATATTTTATATGGAAAACTAACACACAATTCAGAAGAAATCACATAGTCTGCAAATTCTAAATTAAGCATTGTTATCTTGGGTTTTGCCCTCAGAGGAATCATCCAGCAGGATACAGTAGAATGTTCAGGAGTCAGGAGACCTAAATTTTAGTCTTGGTTCCACTATTAATGAATTTTGTGGCTTTAGACATTTAGTCATTTAACTTCAATTCCCTTTGCTCTAAAATGGAATGAACAAATACCCCTGGCAGGTAGGTGGTGCAAAAGATAGACATATATAGATATGTAATAAGGAATTCCTGAGTTCAAGCCTTATCTCTGACCCCAAATAGCCATGTGACCCATAACAGCTTAACTAACCTCTCTGTGCCTCAGTTTTTCCATAAAACAAGGGGACTAGACTCACTGACTATTAAGATCCTTTCTAGTTCTGAATCTATGATCCTACAAACTGCTTCTCTGAACTATATAGGGCCATTATGGGAATCAAATAAGAAAAGATATGTATCAAGATAATAAATTGAACATTAGAGCATAATCACTATCCAAAATTAGTTGAAAGAGGAGCCATTTTAAGGACCAGCCAAGTGATTACACTTTCTTTCCAGTTAGTGCTCTGCTTTCCTGCTCAATTCTCTTCTAGCCTGGCTTTGAGGTAGAGGTAAACATACTTAAAATATACTTCACATACTTAATATACTCCATACTTAATTCATACATCTTCTGTTGCTCCTTGCTTTCTCCATTATTTATTAGCCTTTCGTCTATATGTAGGAAAAAAGCAATCAGTCCCTTTAAGGCACTGGCCAGATGAGTGAGTGGATCTCTAATCTCATTATGGAATTCTTGGTATCTGGCACACAAGTTCTATCAGCTGAAGGGTAAAGGGCTAAGCTTAGTTATGTACACAAGCTCTGAGTGATGCCCTTGGCATATGGTTGAAATGGTTCATTTTATATTCCATATCAGAAATGAATAACCAAACCAAATGTAGTCACTGTAAATGTCCCAAAGTTTGTGATATTCCAAAAGAAAAGAATTTCCATCAATAGTGGCATGACTAGTTTTAAGGCCAATCCTGTCAGGATGTCTTTTATATATCTATTACTAAAGGTAGGTAACTAGGGCTTTACTAGAGGCAGCTTTATTTAGAAGACATTGATAGTGCCTAAAGTACATCTAAAGTATTTAGGGGTGAGCTCTGTCTACTTCCCACTCAGCTTTCCACCACTCCACAATAGTCTTTTTTTTTTAAAGCAGTGGCCTCTAAGGGTCTTTCTCCCACACAATAGTTCCTCTACCTACCCACCTACTTACAAAGAGGACACCTTCCATACAACTTAATTTGGGTATGGTTTGCTCTGTTTGTACCTAAAGCAAAAATTCAAAATGACAACTCTTGATCCCTTTAACCTATTCAAATTATAGAGGCTAACTCAGAGAACACTGTTATCTAGCATCGTCTAATATACATTTTGTTTGGGACAGGTTGCAATAGTTTAGGGGACTATTCTCTTTTATCCCCTGCTGGTCCTCTTTTTAAATATAGGAAGAGTCTCTGAAATCTCCTATAACATTGACCTTTAAAGTAGTCAATTACCTGTTATTCAGGTTAGCATTTTTTAGAGGCAAAACTGTTCTGGTATAGTTTGGTTTCATCTTTTGCATTGCTGTCTAGACCTACAAAGGTATATACTTTTTATGGACTGCGTTATAACAGGCAATGTTGTTCCTTATGATAAATTACCATATAGAATGTCCAAATTAAAAAAAAAACTTGTGATATGTCTATTGCATGGTGGAGCTTTAGGTTTAGAAGGGGGAAATGTTGAGTTTGAATTTTATCCTAATTCATTCTGGAAATCATTTTACCCATGTCATTCAAGAATAGCAAAATAAGTACATCATACAGGAAAGAAAAACATTATTAGTAAAAATAGAAAACAAAGTCACTCCCTCTTTACCATTGCCAAAAGCAAAAGACATTTAGGTTACTCTTAAAGAAAGCTACTGGGCCAAAGGTTCAATTTGTTGCCTGCCCCAACAGAGTGCAGTCATCCCAAAGGAAACTGGAGCTCTCAGAGGTTTACAAATAGCACAAATCAAAATCTTAAGAAAAACTGTCTTCTAATCTTGTTTAATCTTCCCATTTGCACTAGAATTGGAAGGACATAGGTGGGACAGGCTCAACTTCAGCCTCATTTAGAGGCATTCCAGCATTATAATTTCTTGCATATCATAAAGAGTAAATATTTAAATAATTCACTTTAGACCTACTACATTTTATAAACTTAGAAAGTGAAGTAACAACAAAACAATGAATCATCTAGTATAAAGGAGTTCAAAGTTCTTTGATAACAAAGAGGCATTTAGTCACCTATTGATCTATGCGCGTACACACACACACACACACACACAGAGTCAAGGCATTTTATATTTATACACGTACACATGTACACAGTGACTTACTTCTCTTTCTTTCCAACTTTGTTAGAAGCATTGACAAACAAGTCCCTTAATCAATCAACATACATTTAGTAAACACTTACTATGTGATAGGCACTGTGCTAAGAGCTGGAGATACAAAGAAAGGCAAAAACAAACACCAAAAAATCCCCAATAATCCCCATCTTCAACCTCTTCAAAACCAATGTTAGATAAAAGTAGCTTTCTAACTCAAAGAATGGTAGGTCAATAGGTTTCAGATTACTTTCTGTACCTGAAAAGCATTCTGCATTTTACCTGAGGGAGGGAGTGCAGGAATGAATTTTGCAACTATTCTTCATTTCAATTTCATGAAATTTTAATCAATTTGCTCATGACCACATAGATACTTGCTGGCAGATTCTAGGATTCAGATGTACTGGCTCCTTACCTATTGTACTCAGCCAAACAACTACTCTGTTTTTCTCCTCCATGTCTCTGTCTCCCTATATTTCTCTTGGTCTCTGTATCCCTCCCTTCCCTCTCCCTATCTCTCTCTCTTTTTGTGTCTCTGGGTATCTCTCTGACTTTCTGTGTATCTGCCTGTCTATATCCATCTCTGTGTCTCTGTCTCTTTCCTTTGTCTCTCTGTTCCACTTGCTTCTCTATCTATCTCTGTTTCTTCTTCTCTCTGTATCTCTTTTTGTCTCCTTTCTTCTCTTCCTCTGTCTCTTTCTTTTTGTGTCTCTGTTTCTGTTTCCATCTGTCTGTTTCTGACTCTTCTTCCCTCTCTCTTTCCTTTTCTCCCTCCCTCTCTCTCTTCTCTCTACCTGTTTTTCTTTGTTTCTGTGTCTCTCTATCTGTCTGTGCCTTTCTCTCTCCCCACCACTCCCTTATGGACTCCCAGGCTCTGTGTTTCTCAAGGAGTTACATGGGGTTATAAGAACTAATAAAATTGAAGGACAAGTGCATAGACTGATTGTCAAATGGAAGAAAAAAAAATGCTCAGTTCCTCTTTCAATTCTGTCCTTGAGTGTTTAGTTATGAAACATATTGGAAAAATGGCTCATAAAATACGTCAGTCTGGTATCCTCCTTGACCACTAAGCCAGGAATATGGATAATGCTTCATATTATATGCAATGTTAAAACAAACAAAAACCCCAAAACATCTTTTGTGGCAACCCACTCACCCCTCCATCTTCTAGAATTTTTAGTTATACTCTCCAAAACAGTGGAGAATGATTTTTTTAAAGTAAATCAAACTTTAAAAAAAGAAAAGAAAATGTACAGTGACAGATCCAAGTAAATGGAGTAGAATAAGAAAAAAAAGTCCATCTTAGTAGATGGAACAGAGGGAAGAATAAAACAGAGAAGATATCCTCAGCTGCTTGTCTTTGCAGCCAATATATAAGTCTACTCTCATTTGTACTTTGCTCTTCATACAACCTTCTGCCTTACTGCTGGTATCCCATATGGAGCACAGTTGGTCTCACTCAAAATGTCTTTGCTTTCCCTGTACCCATCAATCAGTGCCCTAAGATTGAGATGGTCACCAGAACCTCAATTCTCTCATTCACAAAATCACATACAACCTGACACAACAACCATCAATATAGGTCACCTCCCATGGAACTATCAATTAGTCCCAGGATTCTTTAGAGCAAGCTACATATTGATTATGATTATGTCTGTCCTTTTATAGTCAACCCCACTAAACTGTCTGTTTCATTATGTCTTCTTTTATAACCATTTTAATTAATATGTACATTTATTCATGATCCAAATATGTGAATTTGTTGGTATATGGGACTCTCATATATAAACTTCCCTGTACAAATTGTTAACCCATTTTGTCATTAGTGTCCCTAAGAGAGTTATCTGAATGGTCTGGAAAATGAAATGATGGACTCTAGTTGTACAGTTGATAAGAGTTAAAGACAAGACTTGAATGTAAGTATTTTTCATTCCAAGGGCAGCCCACTAGCCATTATTTTCAGTTGATTTTTCTTTTAACTCTCTGAAAGAAATAGGACTTTGGAGCTGGAAGGGACCTTAAAAGACCATATAGAATTTCCCAAGGCCATACCATTTCAGTTCCACAGTCTGAATCTCATATTATCTCACTTTAGCAAATATTTTCCCCCTCAGTTAATATGATCAAAAAAAAGTAGTCTAAGAAAGATGAAAGGTCCTCCTTAAATTAGTAAATGATCAGTCTTTGGAATTTTTTTTAAAGAAAATAAGATTCTGGTTAATGATTTTTTAAAGCTGTTGTCTTTCCAATTTTTAGCTATTATACATAAATATTGCATACAGAAAATTAAAGGAAGGCAGTAGTATTTATAAATATATATAAGGGCATGGGCATTATAAAATTTGAAAAAGTATAGTTTTCAGATTTAAAAAATGGGCTGTAAATGTATGCAGGATAGACATAATCTATACATAATTTTTAAGGGGAAATTGTAAAGCTGTGTAGTAGTTATTCTCTCATCTGTTTGCTTTTAAATGACAAACACACCTTTTTCTATCATACCTATAGCCTAAAGTTTAAATTACCCAAATTCTTCTATTTCAATGAATCTACGACCCCATGGTTAAGGATATCCCCTCCAAAGATGCAGTCACTGAATCAACAAACATTTGTTAAGTACCTACAATGCTCTGCACACTGTGATAAGTCCTGGGAGATATATTTACAAAGAATAAAACAATCCTAATTGCAAGGAACTTATATGTCTTTCCAACTTTATGAGGCTTTTTTTCCATATCCATCCATAAATTCAACCCTAAGGTCAATCCACCACATTGAGAGCTTTCCCTAGTGCTCCATGAATAAATGGACAAATAAATAGATAAAAAAAAAACATACATAGATAAATATATTCAACAAATATACCTATATGCATATGTATACATATACACACATGCACATGCATGCCAAATATGTGTTTATGTATGCACTCACACAAATTACATATATATATGTCTACAATGTGTAACAAAGTGATGTATTTGTACAATGATAAGGGATCAGAGAAGAAGACTAGAGACATATATAATAACTTATTTGTATAATTCCAGCAGGAGAACTGACATGGTGAGAGAGATCCAATTTACATACATATTTCAATTTAATCTGCCAAATGTGGCAGAATTTATTGGCCCTTTGGGGTTGGCAGACTAAAAAGAAAAATAACATTTTTAATGTAACTCCTGCCTTCTTGTATATAAAATGATTTATCTTAAAGAAAATATTTTACAATTAAAATTTTGTAAATGTCACTTACTTGTATAGAGAGGTCTATGAGTCAAATTTTAATATGCTAAATCAGAATTGGGTTATAATGTGAAAGACAAATAGAAAATCTCATATAAGGAGTTTAAAAAATCACAAAATGCCAAATATCACCGAAAGTGTGGAGCTACTAATAGGAAGATACCATGTATACTTGGGTGCAGTCAATCAGAAAAATCACATTTCAATGTAGATTTGTTAAGATTAACATTTAATTTTGGAGCAGGGATGCCTTATGGATCAAATACTCTTTATCCTTGGCTATGAATGCTTTTTAAATGAGTATCTAATGTTCTTAAAGAGTTCCTTTTGTGAGTAGCAATATCTACTAAATTAATTATGTTTCATAGGTACCTCAATCTGTTAGGATTCAAATTCACCTAATTACAAGAAGCACCATTAAGTTACTCACACTATTGTTAGTAAAAGCCTGCTATCATCATTTCAATTATAAGTCCCTATTTTCAGTAGTTTATAGCTAATTAATCTAAACTGAAATAAGGGCTAAATTTTGCAATTTTTTTTTCTGAACAAGCTCTTACTTTACTGGAGTCTGTGGAAATGTAGTCATTCGTAGATATAGGAAATAACTAACTTTTTTTAAGCAACATAAATTCTGTAATTTAAAATCATTCAGTTTTTGTTTGTGCTATTATATTGACTTCATGCACAAACAATGAGTTATGAGGGACTGATAGTTCCCTCAAAAGTATGTATTTAAGTTCTTCTGCCTGAAGGTAGTGTAGGCACTACAACATATGAATGAACACATATGTAGGTGTGGTTATATCTTGAGTGTATTTGAAATAACTGACAATTGTAAGATAGAGATATAGAAGAGGTGTTTGCTATATTTTGATTATTTTCTTCTTTTAACCTTGAAAGGAAAAAGGAAAAGGGCTTTGACTCTTTGATTTTGCTTAGTCTTTCTATAAAGTGGGAAATATTTTGGCTACCAAGAAAGCCAAAATCTTGTCTCCTTTTGTTTAATGTTCCTGAAATAGAGCAATTTTTTTTTCAGAAATGTGGCATTTTTATGTATAAAAGTTAATTCCCTACTTAAGTGAATATATAACCTCATTTACTCATACCTGGAGACATATTTGCTCTCATGTCCAGATGCTTCCTGTGATGAAAAATACAGCTCAGAATTCTTCTTTGTTTATTATCACCATACATTAATTAAGAAAAAAATGAGGATCACTCTCCCTAATTTGGACAGAGGTCTTTGACTTTCTCTAGTATTCACCTTTACAGGGTGAAAGAAATCATAATTGTCACTGATAGCACTCATAATACACTAACAGAAATCTAACTAGAGGGTGATGCTACAGCTATTATACTTGTTAGCCTGTGTCTCAGTGTTATTATGCTACACATTTGACAAAATATCCAAAAGTATGTAGATTTATGTTGAATTGAATTGAATTTTTAAGTTTAAACTCAATATGGCAAACTTTATGATTACCACCATTTAAGGAAACTCAAATTCATGGAATCTTGGAATTCCAGGGCCACAAGGGATCTTACATGTCATTTAGTCCCAACTATCCTTTAATCTCCTCTGTGATATCTATGGCAAGTAATCATCTGAATTCTCCTTGATGAATGCCAATGATAGCTCCAATATCATGAAACTTAGTATTTTAACAAGATAGCTAATTCTATTTTTGGAAAGGTCTCCTACTACTGAGCCAACATCTGCCTCCCCCCAAATTTCCACACATTGATCTCAGTTCTGCTGCCTGGGCAGAACTAGTCCTTTTGAGGCATTTAATTATTTCACATAATGTTCTCCAAGAGGCCGAACTAAAGGACAAACTTGAGGTTTCTACTGTGATATGAGCACCCCAGGATGTCATTAGGCATAAAAAAACCATTGAACCCCTGAGCAGCTCCCTCCATTTTGGGTAGTGGCATTCTCTGATGGCTACCCACACTTTGGCCCAGAGTCATTTCACGTTTTACACTGTCACCCTCTACTTCTCTTTATTCCTAAATTTGATGCTGAGAATATTTCCAATCTGGATTCATGACTATGGATAAGGTTCAAATGATTAATGAAGCAAAATCCCCAAAGCAAAGGTAGGGGTGAACATTGTTCTTACTTATTTACATATTCCTTTGTACTTTATTTGAGGTATGCAACAGAGTTTATAGATTTTAATAAAGTCTCACATTGTGCTTTTGAGATGCATAAGAAGCCAATCATCAAAGCCTCCATTTAATGGATTAAAACAAACAAATAAACAAAAACAAAGCAAAAGAAAAAAAACAGAATGAGCTATAGCAGAGGTTAAACTGATGTTATGCAGGAGAGGTGGTGCTCATTCCTAGTTCAACAATATCAACTCATTTTTGAAGGGATGAGATAATCTGGAATCTGTAGCATTCAGAATATATACTAGCGAAGTACATTTCTTATTTGGCATGGCAACTGCATAGAAGAGGAATGAATCCTTGATCTAAGATAAAGATCAAAACTTTTTATAAGGCAGAATATAGCTTATTTTGAGACAGGATGTAGCTTAGGAGAGAAGCATGGAGAAAGAATAAGGCAGAAATGGGAGATAGGCACAGGACAAAAGAAGCATTTTCCCATGTTGCTAAGATAGGTTCTAGATCATAAATACCAGAGCCAGCATGTAATAGAGCAGGGGAAAAAACATTTTCTTAATATTTAACCTAACAGTTATATGATTAGCCATCACATTCACACTACAAGCTATTTTATATTTTTGATACTGGACAATTTCCTCTTGGTAGAGTGGAGATTATTTTAGACAAACTGCAAAAAAAAAAAGAGCATTCTTCTAGAAAGAAATACATACAAGTGTACAGAAATAAAAAAAAATAGTTTGGCATCTTACATAAACTCACTTCTAAAATGACAATGAATTTGAGAATCTCATACAATCTCTAGCAGCCATCTGATGTTACCTCAGATTCATAAATGAATGAGACTGTTCAAAGACGTGGGTAGTAGAGTTGGAAATCTTCCAGTCCTTCAACATCATTATTGGCTAAACAAACCTTAAATTTCATTCTTTTGAGTTTAAACTAGTAAATAATTAACTTAGGATATTGTCATGAGCCTCAGACGTTAATCTATTGTTTCTAGTAGAGGTGGAAATTTATTATACAGAAAAATGAGATGATAGTTAGAGGATAAGGTTTTAATGGATGTTTTCCCTTCACATTGTAATACTTAGTAAAGCAATGAGCAGGGTTCAGAGGCTCTGCATAATCACAGGGCAGAGCGAGACCTTGAAAGATAATCTAGTGGCAGCCCTTGTGTGACCTCAGACAGGTGATGATACCAATGCCAATCAGCACCTTTTTAATGGACTTCCCATTAAGACCAGCCCTCAAATGCCAAAATATTAAAAGTTGGAGGAATGGACAGAAATCAGTGAGTACAAATGAATATAAATGCTTGTTAGTTAGCTTCCTAGATTGCCTCAATTCTAAACTACCAAGTTCTCAATAACTCACTTAAGACATTAGTTGTAATGCAGACATATACACTTACACCTATAATGCATTAAGACACTTAATTCCACTTTTGGACAGGGCTGCTAGAATTTTCTTCTTGTATTTACTATTTGTACTGTTATCTATGTTCCAGTAAGACAGAGAGCAGAGATCCTTGAGAGTAAAGATCATATCGGTATCCACTTCATGTTATATATTGCTAACTGCCTGGTAGGTGTTGCAAAATTACTTGCTGGAATGAATTTTTACAATTATTTAGGAGGATAGAGTAATATGTTAAACTTTTTAATTTGGGTATTTTAACATTAAGATTATCTGTCTATCTATATCTATCTATCTCAAATAGTATACATTAGGGCAATAATGCGTTGCAGGGCAAAAGGCATTTAAAATAAAATTGAACAACATAATGACAGAAAAAGCAACAACTAAAGTTGTCTCTTCTTAGTAAGTTAAATAGTACTGATACTCGTAATGTCTCAGTGAAGCCACATATTTCTGAAAACCCAGGGGAAACTAATTAAGCCTACTTAATTATTTTCTGAGGAAGAAATACATTTATTTCAAATATTTTCTAGATAATATTTTATATTTTCATTGTTTTATTCTGATTTTCTTTTTCCATTTGCCATAATTGTGACATAAATGAACTTTTTCTTGGGCTAATCAGATTTCTGAGAAAATTGAAGATTTTGATATGTCTGATATTCAATTTGCCTAAATGAAGATAATGGAGAAAAGATAAAACAGAGGGAAAGATCATAGGATAATAGAATCAAAGATTTGCAGGAGTTACCTTTAAGATCATCTACTCTAACACTCCTATTTTAGAGATGAAGAAGCCAAGGTATCACAACTAGTATGCAGCAGAGCTATGGTCTTAAACCAGGTCCTCTGAACCCAGAACCAGAGACTCAAAGCAAAAATGATTTAGAGTAGACAATTGGTATAATGAATGAATTATGGCACTGGGAATCAGGAAGATCTTGGTTCAAATCTCAATTATGCCATGTTTATGGGCATAATCAAGCCTCTTAGACTTTCTAGTCCTGTTTCCTCAAGAACAAATTAACAGATTTTAGAACACAGGACACTGAAACAGGGTTTAAAAGGGTTTGTAATAGATGATCTCCTACATTCTTCAAGTTCTAAGTCAACGATTATTGAATTGACTTGCATTATGTGGGGTAGTTGAAAATATACTGGCTTTCAATTTAAAAGACTAGAATTCTACTTCCACATCTTCCAACAAATAATTATGTATCTTAGGTATGTGTAATCGTAATGAAATTTGAAGAACCTGTTGTATTGCTAAGCTGACAGGTACTTAGCAACTAGTTTCAAATTAAGCCTCTGTTATAGAAACAGAAGTAATTAACTCCTGTTGCTGATGTAATAGGAAGGGGCTGAAAAAGGAGGAGAAATACTGTATATAAGGAAAAACACTAGCTGGAAAAGTCTGAGTTTCCTGGGAACTTGTGGTGGCAGAGCTTCTTCAGAAGGCCAGCTGGAGCTGCTAAGGAGCTGCTGAGGATTTCTGAGGACCAGCTGGAGCTGTGGAAGACTGAGGAAGCATGACTGTGGTGTTGATATTTTGTCTGTTTGTGGCTTTGTTAAACCTTGACTTCCCAAGGATAGAGACTGTGAAGGATTTAAAGTGGACTGGACACTGTGAACTTGAGCATAGAACAGGAACTGCACGGAGTGCTGGACAAGGAACTGAGAGCTATCTGCCTTTGAACACAGGTGACAGTTTGGTGAATCCAGGTAGGAGCAGGGACCATGGAAAGGGATCCAGCAAATATGAGAGCCTAACCTGAGTCAAGCTGAAAGAAAACTTTACTTGGATACTGTGTACTGACTGAGAAGATTATGATTTACTTGTGACTGAGGGTTGGATGGCCTGTATGTTTTCTTATGATTGAATAGTGAAAAAAGACTGAATAGTGACCAATTTGTAACTTAGTGTGCCCCATGAGTGGAGAACTTTGACTTTTGTATTTTGTGACCCTTAAGGAGGCAAGCCTTCTTAAGGATGATTGAATTATTGAGTTGAATGAAAGATTGAGTTACTAAATGAGTGATTAACTAAATGATTGTTAACACAAAAACCTAGCCATGCCACCTTGGGTAAGTCACTTAATCCCAATTGGCCTCCAAAAAAGCAAAACAAACAAACAAAAAAACCATTGTGAATTCTGTGCCTTGATTTTCTGTGAATGTTTTGCTCTGATTTATTATTGAAAAAAATTGTTCAATATACTGTGTAATCAGAACCTTGAAAGCTGTTCACAGTAGCATTCTTCTGGAAAGCTGCTTGTGCATGGCTTTACAATATGTTACAAACTATTGGACCAAAGAGTTTGGATCAGATTATTTTAGAGTTACTTTGTAACTCTAAAATAAAAAAAAAATCTAAATGTCTTCTCTTCACTTTCCTAGATTTTGGGATTAGAAAATCCCCTATTAATTTAAAGCTAATTTAGGATGCTGAATATACACCAAGAGAATATTGAATAAATAGCATGGTTAAGTGACATTGTTGTAATTGTACTCAAAGATTCCACTTTCTTTAAACTATTTAATTTTCTTCAGGTTTAGGGTCAAAAAGAATCTTAAACATATAATTATACAAAAGAAAAGTATATTTTTGTTTGGCTCGTCAAATTTAAGGTACTGTCTATTGCTAGAAAGAATTGAAGGATGAAATTCTTAAAGTAACTAAATTAGGAGAATGCAGGAAACCAGATGACCGTCGCTCGACCCCACTCAACTCATAAACAGCAAAAGTTGTATGTGAGGAAACATGTCCTCTGCAAAAGCAGAGGTATGACTGTGGGGTCACATATGTTTCTATAGGAATACAGCTGGGCAAAGGAAAAATTCTTGACCAAATTCCATAAGTCACTTTACCATGAAGATAGCACAAAGGCTCAAAAAGTTAAACATTATATACCCATATAATCTTTACATATTTTTCATTATCTCTGCTTATGTCTTGTCTAACTTTGGAGTGTTCCTATGTTTTGTACAACCTTGGAATGTTGCTATGATCTATACAGCTTTGGACTGTTGTCATGTCATCAATAACCTCAATAAAATACAGCCTGTTGGAGGGACTTGGAGCAGGTGCTCACCTATCAAGTCTGCCCAGGCTATGCTAACCTAAGTTTGTGTGCTCATCTCCTTTCTTTCCCACATGCCCCCCTGTCCCCTTCTAGGTTTCACTTCCAGAATCCTGCTGTGCTGGATGCAGCAATAGAAGTGACTGGAGATATTTCTGAGAATGAAGATGAGAGAAAGGGGAAAAGGTAATAATAAGTCTGAGTGACTGTTAATTAGCATTGGTTCAAAAAATGACTTGAAGTTCATTGCCTTGACAGTAGTAAGAGACCTTGGAAGTCATCCAGTCTACTCTTTTCATTTTATAACTAGGAAAAATACAGAAAAAAGAAGTGAAATTACTTGACCAAGGTCACACAAGTAGAAGGCAGCAATGTGTAAGAATCTGACCTGCCAGCTGATGTTCTTTCTATCTTCCAAGAACAGAAAGTCAGTTCTATCAAATATAGAAGAGAAAAGGGTAACAGGAGAACACAGAACTGATCATATAATTCTGTATGTTCATGCTTTAGGCTTCCTTTCCCTTTCCTTTCCTTTCTTTTATTTTTAATTTTGGAGGTGGATGTTACTGGTTCTGTGATTTTATCCATGTGGCTAGATGCTAGGGAGCAAGCTTCCACTGATGCACATTGGTTGCAACCTGTGAGTTAATGAGGGAATGAGAATTTGCCTATGAATACACACAATATGTGTCAGAAGAAGTATTTAAACCTAATTATTTCTTACTTCAAAGTTGACCCTTTCCCCACTAGTCCGCACTGTCCCTTTGTATATTAATTCTGTGTGTATATATTTTATAGCAAAGCACATGGAATGTAGTGATTCTCATTTTGAGCAACAACCTGACATTTTGAAGATTAAGTACAGTACAAGAAAATAGCTTGTTACTTGGTGAATACAATATTTTCTATTTTTGTTCACCTTTAATATTGTTCTCTTTCACAAAGTGAGCTTTTGTCTTTGAAAGTACAGTACATTCCATCAACCTTCACGTGACTAGGCAGCATGCCCAAAGTGCAAGAATTGTAAATGATTATGAGCCTTTACAAATGCACTAGTCCTTTTAAGATGGTAGGTATAATTGAAAACCACTTGCCTGGGGAGATTAGAATAGGAAAATCTTCTTACACAAGTTAGCTGATTGGATAACATATTTAGTAGGACATATAACAGAAAGAAAATTGCTTATCTGGTCCTCAGTATTGTGCCTAAGGAAAATGTAAGACTTCAAAAATATTTTTTGAAGTCATGCTGCTTTTTTTCTTTATTTTTTTGGCCCAAAGAACTCTTCTATAGTTAATAGCTATTATAAAGAATAGGATACAGTTACTATTCTCTTACTCATTTTGATTATATCTTAAAGGGTTATGATGTAAATATACAATGAACTTTTGCTACCACTAAAAGCATATAAATCTGCTTAAAGGCATTCTGAGAGGAAAAAAAAACAAATAGCGTGAGAGAGACGAGGGAGAGAGAAGGAAAGAGGGAGAGAGAGAAAGAGGAAAGGTGAGAGAGAGAGAGAGAGAGAGAGAGAGAGAGAGAGAGAGAAAGAGAGAGAAAGTATATGTTATGGAAGGCTCATGAACATTAGTTACTTTTTCACTAAGCAAATCAAATGAAAAAAGCAAACAGGTTTTCTAAGGTAATGAGAATAGAAAACTAAACATAAGGTTCTTTTTTTGGGTTCTTTCTTCAGAATATCCTTGCCCAGAAGCAATTTTGCAATGTGAAACTCCATGGCTAGTAGACTTTTAAGATATTCTAAGTATAACTTTTGCCAATATGGACAAGGCCACTGGAAGTTTCTCAATAGTACCAGATGGATAAAATTTTACCCTGGAAAGGTTATGATATCTCAGAGTAATTGACAAGGGAAATTTTTGGTTTAAATAAATACAATACTTCTTGGAGAGCTGTAAAGGCAAGCAAAGTAGAATTTTTTTTTTGTTTTTCTGGATTGAGTTTTAACTAATCAAATGCCTTTGATTGAGTCTTGCCTTTGATTGAACAAGAGTCTTTGATTGGAAACAGTATCTACTGTATTTCTGGAAGGGAGAGGATAGAATAGAGAGAGCAGCAGAACTGAGAGAGAGAAGTGAGTGTGAGATAGCTAGGGGAACTTGCTTGTGGGGAGGCCTAACAGAAAGAATGTTTGTGATGTTAGAGCTTAGTCTGTTGATTTCTGTTAATTTCTCAGACAGAAGTCCTGTTCATTGATCTGTGTTAATATCTCAGACAGAAGCCCTCTATGTTGGTCTTTACATGTGAATTGAGCTGAAGAGCAGAGATCTGCCCACAGGAAGGAGGCTTAGCTTAAGCCCCTGTTAAAAGCTGTTAAAGTGAATTAAGATGATGGTGCTGGTAATGTACATAAAAACTGTTTTAGCCTTGTTAAGCTTTGTTTTCCTAGAAAGAGAAGCTTCAGGAAAGAACCACTGGCCTCTTCTGTAGGGCAGGAGCTTGCAGTGGAGCAGTCCCCATAAGCTGAGATATGGAGCAGGAGTGGAGAGTTGCCTAAGTGTGAATCCAGGTGACAGTAGGAGTGGTCAACTCACAGAGGAAGAGCCAAGGGGTTTGGAAGTCAGCCTTGTAACAAGAGATTTGAGGTTCAGGATGATTGCACTCCAGAGGCACACACTAAATCTGTTTTAGGGGCTCATGAGGAATAATTTTTAGAGTATGCAGACTGCCCCCTCAGAGCTGGATGTAGCTTTTTTACTGTTATTGTTGTTGTTGTTGAGGAATCATATGCAACAATGCATCCTCCCAGGTCATACACAAGTGTTAATGAAAACTGGAGATGCCTCTATCTTAGAGAGACAGTCTTCTCATCTTCAAGATGAGAGAGGACTTTATTTGGACACTGTGTATCGACTGAAGAGATTGTGACATACTGTGATTTATAGGTGCATGATGTTTGTATTTTCTGATACCGCTTAAGGATGTGTTTTGCTAGGGAAGAACCTAGCCTGGTACCCCATGGTTTTGGGGATGCAATGATAAATACTGTGTAATGTGTTTTTCTAGGGAAGACCTATAGCCTGGGATCTCCTAATTGTGTAAACAAGTATTTTGGGGAATGTTACTGAATGTAATGCAATGATACATCTATGTGTCATATGATATATTGAGTGTGTGTGTGTATAAACATACATGTAAGCATATGTATGTATATACATATATATATATACATATATATGTTTTTCCTTAAAGATGTTGTTCTGAGTGTTTAATGTATTACTAAATAAATAGCAAGTTCATTATGTTATGTGATTAGACCCTTAAAATTATTCACAGCAGCCATCTTCAGGTGCACTGCTGTGATTGGTGATACGGAAGTACATTATTCTAACACTTATAATTTAACCTTCTACTTCTGGTTTTCATTTATGATGCATTGCAGTAAAATGAAAATATCTAATTTCAGCCACCAAAAAAAAAATTTTGATTCTAGTTCTAATTCTACTGTTATTCTAAAAATTATAGATTTGATAAATATCTTTTAACTTTACACTGTTTAAATTACTTACAAAAGCTCCTTTTCTAACTTTTCTAACTTTTATTCAAAGTAATATATTTGAAATCCATTAGATATAAAAATCAAAATCATAGCTTTTAGATATATATAGGTATGTATGTATATATATACGTATATAATTTATAAATTATAATACTGGCAATATAAGAGTTAAAAGTATAATTAAAATGTATTTATAAATATGTTCTTGTTGTTCATGACCCTATTTGGGGTTTTCTTGGCAAAAGTGGTTGCTATTTCCTTATATAGCTCATTTTTATAAATAAGGAAATCAAGGCACACAGAGTTAAGTGACTTACCCATAGTCACATAGCTAATAAAGTGTCTGTCAGATTTGAACTCAAAAAAATTAATGTTTGATTCCATTGAGCCACCTCTATAGATACACAAATCTCTATGCAGGTGCATAAACGTGTGTATGTATGTGTGTATTTATACACACATATGCATGAATGTATATATATATATATGTATGTATTTATCTATTTGTATACATACAAATATACACACATATGATCAATTAACAAGTAGCCTACTTATAGGGTAGTATAAGCAATTCTCCATATATTGTCACTTTAAGAGACTTGGGAAGATGCCATTGTTGCTGAATTTTGTCTTCTTCTTCTTCTACTAGCTAAAAGCTAACCTGCAACAAGTTAAAGCTCCTTTCTCTATTATAATACAAATGTCTATGGAAAAGGGTTTTGTAAACTATAAAAGGCTACTTGCATGTAAAAATCTAGTATCAGCATTCAATAAATTCACTTTGATAGTTGAGGTATATGTGTCTGTGAAGACACTGTGTAAATGTAGTCAGGGTCAAGGGACATGACAAAGAAAGGAAACAGGTTCAGAAGAATAATAAACTTTAGACTGCAGTTCTACCTATAATGTACTCCTCAAAAGTCTGTGACTTTGACGACTGTCTCTCTAAGATATAGGCATCTTCAGTTTTCAATAACACCTGTGTATGACCTGGGAGGATGCATTCTTGCATATGATTCCTCAACAACAACACCACTAAAAAAGCTACATCCAGCTCTGAGGGGGCAGTCTGCATACTCTAAAAATTATTCCTCATGAGCCGCTAAAACAGATTTAGTGTGTTCCTCTGGAGTGCAATCACCCTGAACCTCAAATCTCTTGTTACAGTGTCTGCCTTTATTATGTGACCTACAACAAGTACACAAGGTGTTGAGGTACTATGTTTCCATTAAAGACTGAGTCTCCATTACACTTCTCCACAAGTTAGAATGTTCAATTTTATATATCAATGAAACAGTAAGAAATGATGAAAATAAAGTATGGAAAAATACATGAACAGGTGAAAAGTTAAGTAGGCAGATCCCAGAAAACCATTTGCCTAATAATACATGTCAATTAAAGAAAATAAAGAAACAGAAACTGAATGCTGCATAATTGGAATGATCAGAACATGAACCCAAAGAGGCATCAGAATGCATCCACTTCCCCTTTGCCAAGGTGGAGAACTATGGGTATAGAACTCTACCTAGTTTTAAACTTAATCTTTGTCCTGATTATTTTTGTTTTGCTAAGATTTTTTTTTTAATATTTTGCTGTAAGGGATAGCTTGGTGTGGTAGGAGAAATAAGGGTGATTTAAAAACCAAAAAAAATCAATAAAATTTAATTTAAAAATTATTGATGAAAATAAAAAAAAATTTCAAGAGGAAAGGCAATGACAAAAATTACTTGAACATTTTCTTTTGAGTATTTCTATTCACCAAACTACATCATCCTGTGTTAAAGGGCAAACATGTTTTCTTCTTGTTAAATGTCCCTCTTGGATATCAAATGAAGCATATTAAACTTAACCAAATATAGTTTGACAAATGAATCTTAAATATATTTTCCCCAAAAGCATTCTGAGCTGAAAATTCAAAAACTGACCTTACAAAATTAACTGCCATATTCATTCACTGTAAACTTTGGCAAGGCAACCTTCCTGTGCTTCCAAGTAATATAAATTGTCCTACTGTATAGTCAGTGCCCAGAGTAGGAGGAAGATGAAAAACATTGTACACATGGTACCATATTTCCATTTGCTCCATGAACCTACTCTTAAAGATTTCTATTCTTATGTACTGATCCAGCTGATATATGACATTCTGCAATTAGAACAACATTACATAGTACTAAAGAGACTTAAGAATTAATCAGTCTAAATAACATTCTCAATATGTCCCTCACAATGCTTCTCTTCCTCTTTCAAGTCTAAACTTCACTGCCAAATTTCCACCTGCTATACTAGCTGCTTCCATAGAATCAGAGGTGGAGGTCAACCAGAACAACACTAATTGCCCTTGGCAAGCAAGGGCACTTAAAATCTTTAAAGATAACTACTGTATCATCCAGAAATCTTCTCTTCTTAGGGCTAAACATAAAACTTCTCTAGTCAACTTTTATAGCACCAAAATCAAGACCCCCTCATCATTCATGTCACCCTCTTTACTCAAATCATATTTCCAAGGAGGTTTGACCAGTACAAAGTGCTAGTAGCATCTTAAATTCTCTATGTCTGTAGTTGAATCATTTCTCTTCTAAAGCCTGCCCTTCCTACTCACTTCTCCATTTCTTATTATAGTACCTCAGTCAAACAGGCTTGAATCTTCCAAGCCACCTTCTACTTTCCCCTCCCTTTGCATCCAATCACTTGACAATTTGTTTTATTATATCTCTGCAAAATCTTTCCCTTTCATTTTCTCCTTTCTCTTCCCACATTGCTGTTGATTTCAACAACTGATGGAAAGCTTCCTTGCCAGTTTTCCTGCTTCTAGTCAGTCATCTAGTCTACTAGTAGTTAGTCAACTAGCATTTATTAAGCACCTACTAAGTGCCAGTAACTTCCCTAAGCATTCAGTTACAAAAGAAGATGCAAAAATATCTTAATCCATTTTTTTTTTACATTGTTGGTCAAATAGCCCTACCAAAGGTAAAATACAGTACTCTTCTATTCAAAAGTGTTTGCTTTTTCCCTGGTGGTTTTTGACTATAAGTTTGGAGATAAGCTATCCAGAGTCTAAGTCTAGCCTGCCTCTCCAGGCTTCATTTCAACATTTATTAAACATTTGCTCTGGAACACAATGGGAATACAAAGACAAAAAGGATGCATTCTATATTTCAATAAGACAAATTGTTTTAGTGTTTATCTCTTGTCATACATCTTTTTTCCCCCATGACTTTACTCAGCCTATCTTTCATTATGTGAACTGATTTCTTGACCATTTTTATTTGTTGAAGTCCTTTTCCTCCTGCAAAGCATAGCTTAAGTGTTGCCTTTATGTTTACCATGAAAGCTTTCCTGATCTACACAGATGAAAATCATTTCTTCTTTAATTTTCTCATATCATTTTATTGACTGAGATTCTCTACTTTTATGTAGCATGCTCTCCCTGATACCATACCTACACACATATGCATACATATATGTATCTATCTATCCATCCATCCATCCATCCATCCATCCATCCATCCATTCATCTATTTATCTGTCTATCTATCTATCTATCTATATATCTATCTATCTATCGATCGATCTACCTATCTACCTATCTATCTATCTATCTATCTATCTACCTATCTATCTATCATCTATCTGTTTTTCTATCTTTCTAGTAATCTACCTATCTATCCATCTTCTGCATTAGGTAACAAATCCTTTAAGGGGATTTCCCCATTAGACTATAAATCCTTACATAACTATTAGTCTTTTGTTCTCCAGTGCATAATAGTATAATATCTTACCCAAAATTATTTCTTAAAGTGAATGAATATGAGATGGAAAGCAGGAAGGGGAGAATTTATTTGTACCTATAAATAGAGAGAAAAAAAATCTGATGTCTGCCTCATCTACATTTTGTAATACTGTTCAGTAGTGGTTTTCTTTGGCCTACTATTATGGTGTTAATTTAGGAGTCATTTACAGAAGAGATAAACCACTTTTGTTTTCAACACGTCTTAGTTATCTTAAGAGGCATTTTTTTTTAAATCCACAGATACATAAAATGTACTTTAATGTTTAGCATCAACAATTTGGTTATGAAGGATCTACTAAGCTCTAAGCACTTGCTGTATGGCAATTTATATTATGCAACATAGAGTAGGGGAGGGGAGATAGAAGTAGGAAGAGGATGAAGATTATCCAGATGAATTGAAGACAAGTTTTCTAATTTCAAGATAGTTTTTGAATCACTGACCTAAGGAAAATACTGATAAGTGGTGTGTGTCTTAATCACAATAAAGTGGTTACTTTGTTTTCTGTACTATAAGATAAAAATGCCTTTAAAAGATCAAGTCCAGTTCTTTTAACACCATATATTTATTATATATATATATATATATAATTATTAAAAATAAATATAGGCATAACCATATTTTCTACTTTATATAAAAACTATTTTATGATATTGCCTCATGGCCATTAATTCAACTTTTTCCTTTTATTTTTAAGGTATAGCAGGTAAAACTTCACACTACTATTTTTGAAATATGTGTTATTGTTGTTTTTTACAGAGAGACTTATTAACACTGTTAAATATTCATCTGAATAAGAAATCATGTACTACATCCTATACCCTAGGAAGCTACAAGAAGCAGATGTGGCCTTTGAGACCATAATGATTCCAGCATATTTCAGGCAATGAGAAAAAATTATTCCAAAAATTAATTACCCAATCTGGGTATTGTTTGGTTGTGAAAACACAGCCTATGTGTTAAAAAAAAAATAAAGTTTTATAATCACTTCAAATTCTAGATGACCTGACATTTCCTAGGTAAGTGATTTGAGAATTGACCGAATGACCAGTTTCATAAACCTCAGATTTAATATACATAATATACAAAGACTTCTTTTCTTGAACTTCTCAGTGGGAGAAAAATAAGAAAGAGTTTTGATATTTTATTAAATGGTAAGGTTTATTATTTCATTGGCTCTCTGCCCTAGACAGCATGATGGAAGTTTAAATGAAAATTTTTTTTTAAAAAGGTAAAGAAATCATGCACCAACAGATTTATAGAATCACTTTTCTTCTTTTCTGTTTTCTTTTGATCATTGTAGCCAAAGTTCGATTAGACCCTTGAGAGACAGACAACAGGAAATGGCATCTTCCAAGTCCAGCATTTCACTCACTCCTCAAGTTGAAGATATTCTGAATTATGAATTGATCAGTTCTATAAATTATTCTCAGATACAATCATTCTAGTCTAGAATTAATATTGTATGACTACCATTTCTGGTTCATATAACAGATAAAAGGTCAACTAAATATAGTTATTTGGATGTTTTTTTATAAAGGAAATGTTTGCCCATGCCAAACCCTCTGGTTAACCTTCTGGTTGGCCTTGCTCAAGTTACTCCTTATTCCAATCCATTCTCCCTTGCACTAATATATCTTAAAATCTAATAAAAAATCTTTTTTTTGGCATTCAAAACCTTTCATAACTTTCCCAGTACCCCCTTATTTTTCCTGTTTTTTTTTACACTATAAATCTTCACCCTGACAAAAACTCAGAGTGCAAACCATGTGCTCTGAGATTCAGTGACACTGACCTTCTTGTTATTCCCTATTGAAAACATTCGATCTCCATCTTGTAGGCATTTTCATTGACTGCCTCTAGGCCTTACATGATCTTCCTCTGCATTTCCTTTTACAGGCTACTCTGACACCCTTCATATCAGGGCTAAAATTTTACCTCCAACAGGAAGCTTTTCTTAATCCCCCTTAATTATAAGGCCTTTTATCTGTTAATTTGAATTTATCCTTTGTATAGCTTGTTTATATATAATTGTTTTCATGTTCTCTCTTCCATTAAATTATGAGCTTCTTAATAGTAGGCACTGTCTTTTGCCTTTCTTGCATCCCTGTCACTTAGCAGTGTCTGGCAAATAATAGGTGTTTAATTAATGTTTACTGACTGACAGCCTTCTCCATGATTTCACCGTTTCATGGATTTAGAGTTATATCTGGGTTTAAATCCTGGCTCTACCATTTTTTTTTTAGACTATGTGGCCTTGGACAAATCACTTCATCTCTGTCAGCCTCAGTTTCTTTAAGTGAAAAATGAGGCATTAAACTACATGTCAAGAACCACCATCCTTTAAGGTTTCTTTAAGCTCTCAAAATATGATCTCATAATATCAACAAAAACTAGTCATCCATCTGTCTTAAAAATCTGCCTATCAAAATAAATGTTAGTTCAGAGAAAAAAATATAAATATTACAGAACACTTAAC
>CM053582.1:256234631-256267630 GCA_028627135.1 Pseudochirops cupreus
CCCTGAGTTACCTGAGGCTGGGGGTGGTCTGTTTCAGGTTTTCACCTCTTTCTCTGGTCTGCTTCTCAGGCAGGCTCACTGTATGTAGTAGAAGGGTGGGGCTGTGGTTTGCTGATTGGCCAGGTGGTTCTAAAGCACACCTGGGCTTTTGTTGTTAGAGCTTGCTGGCTCCACCCACCTGGGTTTAGGCTCTGTACAGTACAATCTCCCTTCCCCCTTCCTCAGTGATTTCCAAGCCTGGGGCTGTTTACACTAATGCAAGAATGTACTCTAGGTGGGGCCCCCAGCTCCCGATTCTTTGTGTGCCAGGGAGGGGGATGAGAGCCCCTGGATTTCACTCCTCCATCCCAACCTCTGAAAGTCTGGGCTGGCAGCTCCAAGAAACCAGGCCGCGGGTTGCCAGCCCCAGGAAAAACCGCCGACCCGCTACGAGCCCTGCGCTCCCTCCTACCCAGTTCCGTGGGTCCTCACCTCGGCTGTGAGAGGGCTGCAGAAGCCTCTGGCTCGGTGAGTCTGCTGGGTGGGGCTTCTCAGTCTGCCGCACTCTGCTCTCAGGTCCGAACTCTGCTCTCAGGTCCGCGCTGGTGCCACTCCTGTGTGCTCCATTCTCCCTGCCCCGACCTGATTAGGCACTTCTCTGGGCTGGGAATCTGTCACTCTCTGTCTCCCAATGGGTTCTGTCACTCTTAAATCTGCTCAAATTTACTTTTGAGTTCCCAAGGACGAAATTCTTGGGGAGCTTGGAGAAGTCACTGCTTACTCTCCGCCATCTTAGCTCCGCCTATAGCCATCTTTAAAGAAAATTATGGGTCAGAGAGATTTAATGACTTCTTCAAGGTTGCATAGCTGTCAACATATAATAATGGAAGCTTACTATTGAAAATGATGTTTGTTCTGATAAAATATTGAAGTATTGGTGAAATAAATGGTTCAAAGCAATATAGTAATGGCTACGAGAGTGTAAATATGACTCTTTACCATTACAGTATAAAACTAAAACTCGAAATACAGTGGTAAAATGGATAACTCACAACTCCTAGAAAACCCCTTGTTGAAGTAATCAAGATGTTCCCCTTAGGTTTGATGTAATCTTTCATTGAGGCTCTTAATAGAGTCTTGAAGCTGTCTTTCTTCAATGTATTTAGTTTGTCCTTGATTTCTTCTGTAGGCATTGTTGTCACGTACTATTGTTCCAGAAATCTTGCCTGAATACAGATAAAAAAATACAAATCTTGTAGCTATCCTCTGGTTGAGATTATATATGGAGTGGTTCGGGAAGGGGCTGAGTCTCACTGTCACATCCATTCCAGAAATTCCTTATCAGGATCTTGGCTGGAATGGCTCTCTCTGAGATACTGCTAGATACCCAAACCCTTGATTCCAAATTAGCTCACTGAGCTATAATAATATCACAGGGTATGGTCAATTCTCCTCAACCAAATTCCACAGACTTCCTCTCACATCTAATTAGAATACCTCAGATTGATTGATTCATTTACTCAATGAAGATGTTTAGGCCTTCTTTATTAGTACCGAGTTCATACCTCTGATTGACTGATTCAATTGAGATCTGTTCTCATATGACAAAGCCGTTAGAATGTAGCATCCTGTTCATTACTTTAAGTGGAATAAGGTCATTAATTGAACTATTCAATGGATTCCCACCATTATAGAGAGAGCAAATGTTATAAATTTTTCCTATGGTCATGCTGGAATTTAGGCAGATACCAGAAAAAAGAATATCTTTGGAAGAAAGGATTGAGAATGCTGACTAAAAAGTCAGCAGAGGCAGCAAGAAGCATAACTTTATGTCCTAAATGTTCAAGCCAAAAAGAACATGAGGGTCAGCTACCAGAGACTATGATCCCATGAAAAGAAACAAAAAAGCAAATGGAAACATAAGCTGAGAAGATTTTGGTTTAAGGAATCAGTATTCCAGAACAAATCCTGTGGAACAAGATGTCTGAACCAAGGGAATAGGGCTTGGGGTAAATAAAATTTGCAGAAGCAGAAGGAAAAAATGAAATTTGATTTGGAACTAAATAATTTCCAATGTAAGTTGTAGGCTTCTTGAGGGTAGGAATAGTCTAAGATTATATAATTATACATTCTCCCCTAATTTCCATTATGTCAGTCTGACTGGAGCAAGGGCAGTAAGGGAATGAGGACGTGAGGGAAAAGGAATTGAAGTCTTATTTGACCCTACAGTACTTTAAGGCTCCTTTAATGTTTTCCTTATTTTAATAGCACACATCATATGCAGCTTCATGTGGGAATATTCATCAACCCTGAGACTTTCTCATCCTGGAACATTCCTCTGCTATACTGACCCCTTTCTCTCATTTGTAAATTCCTTCTGGGGCCTCCATTTTAAGGAGGGGTCCATGCCCATCAAATTTCATTGTATTTCCAGCTATGCTTTTAACCTCCTGGAAATCAGCACCATGCCCCTACACTGAATACCTTCATTCCTCCCATCTTTCAAGCTCTTTTTTTGTTTTGTCTTCATGGATTAAATTATAAACTCTTAATGTAAAAATATAGTGAGCTCATCTGAAAAGGAATGTACAATTCCACATCTATAGTATTCTCCAACTCTTTGAGAAATCTATTTTCTTTGCCTCCTATGCCCCACCTCATTGAAAAGGAAAAAAAGCCACTGTAATAAATATCCATAGTCAAGTAAAACAAATTCTCACTGTCTAAATATGCATGCATGTATGTATGTATATACGTATGTATGTACATGTATACACACACATATATATACACATACACATATATACATGTGTGTGTGTATATATATATATATACATATATATATATCAAATACATGTCTCATTCTGAACCATAAATCCATCATCTTGCAGTAATAGAAAATATGTTGCATCAAAAGCTATAATAATAATATTGCTATAAATATTTTTACACATTTAAGTCCTTTTCCTTTTATTTGATCTGTTTTAGGTATAGGCATAGCAGTTATTTAGTTGAGTCTAAAAGGTATGCATTGCTTAGTAGACATTTATATATAATTCTAAATGTTATGCCCATTCACAGTTCCATCAACATTGCATTAAAATGGATGCTTTCTCTTAGACACTCCAATATTTATCATTTTCATTTGTTATCATCTTTGCCAATCTGATGGGTATGTTGCTCAATGTTAGAATTGCTTTAATCTACATTTCTCGATTTAGCAGTAATTAGAATATTTTCTTCCCCCACATCACTTTGGATAGACTGGGATAAACAATTTTCCTTAATAATTTGCTTTCTGTTCAGAAAGTCAGCATTTCTATTGTCTCAGCTCACATTCACATAAAATTGCTTGAGACTTAGGTTATAAGATATGTGTATGTGCGTCTGTATAGTATTTTTAACTCTTAAAAAAATCAAATAATAGTTCTTTTCGATTTCTTTTGTATCTTCCTATGCAAAACAATTATTCAAACAATAGAAGCTCATCAATATTGTGTTGACTTGTTCATTAGTATTTACCTACCATATTAAATCCTTGGGAGAGGAATATGGCATTATTAAGGAATTTTTAAATAACTGAGGCACTAAAAATTGCAGTGATATAAAGTTTATTAGTGATTAACTTAGCTCCTGGTTTCTGTAATTCATCTTATTTTCCAGAGATTCCAGATAATAACATTGCATTCCATACCCTTAATGTAATTAAATAAGGAAAGATAAGTTCTGAGCCCGAGTCCACGTCATTTTCTAGATGTAAAATCTCACCACGAAATTTTCTGTTTAAAATGTTAAGAAAATTCTATTATAAATTCCCATTAAAATAAATTCCCAAATATATTTTCATCTCAGTGAAAAAGGAATAATTTACTTCGCTTTTTCCATTGCTAAGATGAAACCATACCCAATAGACTATGCATTCTATAGTTGTCCTAATCTTTTTCTTGTCTTCTGGTTCCAAGGAGCTATTATTATAAAATGATATTGAAGCGACCAGCTTTGATCTTCTTCCTTAGGGATGCAAACTGAACTGCCTCCATGTCCTCATAAGTTTTTTTTTTTAATTACAGCATATAGCATTTTGTTTCATATAATAAGAAGGCATTTTTAAACAAGATTAATTTGAATATCTCAGAAGTGTATGCTGAAGCATTAAATGGGATGAATAAGAAAACACACCAAGAATATTTAGTTTCTTATACAAGGAACTCAAGTGAGGGGATATATTTTAAAGTAATCTCTTCAAAATATTGAAAATTCACTCGTTTGAATCCAACCATCAATGCTTTTAGAAGTTGACCTTGAAAATGACATGTATGGTTGAAAAATAAATAGGCTGGTTATTACAGGCTGTTCTTAACTGCCATTTCCTAGGGGGATAATGTAAAATCCAAAACAGCAAGCATGAGGGCTGTCTTTAAAGCTTTGAGATTTCTATACCAAGCCACAAAGTGGACTCTGATAAGGTGAGACTCCTTAAGTAAACCATGGCTTCAAATGTAAACTATGTTGTTTTGAATTGTCTTGTCTTTTATTTGTGAATAAACATTTGGGGACTTGTGTCCATGAAAGGCCAAACCATGGGAAAATTAATCTAGGAGAGTTTCAAATAATATATAAGAATGACTTCTGCCTGTCAGTGTGATAAAACATGGAAATGAGGTTGAATTTTGTTTAGGCAATTAACCTGCCTTAAAGACAAAATGGATGCTTACAATCCTTACAATGCTTGAACTTTTCCTTGATCATATCTATCGTGCTTTTCTCCACAGCACTTTTTAGTATCTTCTTTGGACTCAGTGAGAGGAACTATAACTAACCTCTCCAAAGGATCATCTATTTAGAGGTCAATAAACATTTGGAGTAGGCTCCATGGTCTTCAGATTGCCTTAACATCATTTGTAGTTTAATGTCCAGGCGCAGACACTATCTAATGTGTCTACATAGAATTGAAACCCACTACACAGAACTAAAGATATCAAAGAAAGACACAGTGCACTTCGGAAGGAGGATATTTGCAATTTGATTTAGACATATTTACTGCTTAAAGGAGGAAACTTCTTTGTAAGTGTTTCTGGAATGTGCCATATATAATTCCTCCCTCTTTCATCAATTTCAGTCCTACCTGTCCATCAAACTCCAAGTGAAGGACGAATTTCTTCTCTTAATTCCAGGTCATTATGATCTCTCTGCCCTCAAACTCTATGATATTCAATGATTGTTTGCACTTATTTCATACTTACATTGGGATAGTGAATTGACCTAATGTTTCATAGGCATAGTTAACTTTCAACTGAGGAAACTCTCTTCCAATACACCCTGTAATTTATAGTTTAAGAGAGTTGCCTAGACCACTGAGAAGTTGAATAATTTTTGTTTGGAAATGAGACTTGCAGTCAGTTCTTCCTGGCCTTGAGGTCAGCCTTCTAGCTATTGCACCATGATGCCTCTCTTATATTTATATGCTAACTTGTAACATTATTTTTGATTCATATAACTTGTATCCCCATCCAAGTTGTAGGATTCTTGAGGGTAGGAACAGTATATGAATGTCTCAACTTTTATTTCCCACATATTTCACTTAGTAACTTACATATAGAGGTGGGGAGAATATGTCTAATAAGTACTTGGTGATTATAATAAATAGGCCTAAAGTGAGGAAAGTGAATGAAATTGGGCCATAGGCTTGGAATTAGAAGTACCCATAAAGTTCATCTAGTATAAATTTCTCATTTTATAGATCATGAAGTTAAGATCAGAGATATTAAATGAGTTACCCAGGATTACATGAAAAGTAAGTGGAAAAGCTATAATTTGAATCCAGGTTCTCTGATCCCAAATCCAGAACACTTTTCACTTCAAACAAGGCAGAGTCAGGGGAGAGGAAGGTAAATCCACATCTACAAAATGGAAAAAGGGAAAAGTAGTTATAAGTATATCTATTACCTCTCACTCACTCTCTCTCTCTCTCTCTCTCTCTCTCCCTATCTTAGAAATACAGTATATATAATTGGGTATACTTGGCCTAAGATACAAATTTCAGTTATATCTGACTATTTGTGACCCCATTTGAGATTTTCTTGTCATAGATGCTAAAGTGGTTTGCCATTTCCTTCTTTAGTTTATTTTATAGATGAGGAAACTTAGGTAAACGGTGTTAAGTAACTTGCCCAAGGTCACGGAGCTAGTAAATATCTGAGGCCTGATTTGAACTTGTGGATATGAGTCTTCCTGACTCCAAGTCTGGCCTCCATACACTACGCCACCTAGTGGTACAATTGTCTGTGGCAAAATTTGAATTTAGACCTTGATAAACTGGACTATCCTCAACAACGCACAGCTAAAAGACAACTCTGCAAGCCTCAGGATGGAAGGAGATATCTAAACTCAGAGAAAGATCTAGAAAGACTATAGTTTAAATGGAGACTGAAGCAAAGGATGCTATTGTTCTTTTTCATGTTTGTTTTTTGTTTTTTTTTTCTCAGTGATTACTCATTGGTTACAGCCCTTCTATATAACCAAACTATTGTACAATGTGAAAGCATTTGCAGATCCTATACATGATTACACACCACCATGGGGTGGGGGGAGGGGAGAAAATTTCAAACTCAAGGGATTGTGGAATTGAATCTTGTCAACTAAAAGTAAATAAAATAAATTTTTTTAAAAATTTGAATTTAGGTCCCCACAATCGTCACTGACTCAAGGCAAAAGTTATGGGTTCAAATTTAGTATTTGATGTATACTCTGTCTGTGATATTGAACATGATATTTAACCTCCTTGCACCTCAATTTCTTCCCCTTTAAAATGAAGGAATTATACTAGATGGTGTTCAAAGTTTCTTCTGTTTCTATATCTGTGTCCAGTCTCTTGTTCTTTCTGCTACTCTGTGGTGTGTCACCAGTAAGGAAAATGTGTTTTCTAAGTCTAAAATCTGCCTAATTCAGCAAGTTATTGTAGAAAGAGTCTAGTTTTCAGGTGTTTTAGAAAAGCTGGAAGTGATGTCTTTGTGAAGAACGGAGACATGGTTTCAAACATAATCACCTGGGCAGAGATAATAATAAGGGTGGATATATATGAGTAGCAGTCCTGTGGGAGACAGCAATCGGGTAGTGCAACTGACAGAAACACAAACTGTTCTCAAGGAAATTATCACCCTAAAAGTTTTGTATTTAGGGTGACCTGACTAATCTAGCATCTTAAAAGTCCTCTTTCAAGAAAAGAACTGAAATCCCTAGAGATTTAATTTTATTACTACAAATTATAGGAATGACTTTACTTTCTCCTTGGGGTACAGAAGAGAATGTTGAGGGGACTTTTTTGTGTTTCTATCTTCAGTACCTAGCAGTACCTGACACATAGTAGGTACTCAATAAATATTTATGGAATTGAACTAAAATAATACTGCAGTAACGTTTGTTTTGGGATGAGCAATGTAAGTGATAGGAAATAGAGAATACAAGATAGATATTGTTGCTGTTGAGTCAATTTATGCTCTCGTTATGTGAAGTAAGCAAACATTTGAATAATGAAATGTACCTAAAATTTACTCACTGGGTGGTCTATACATTCTTTGAAGTCTGTTGTAATAAAGATGACAACCAATTCAAAATAACTATTTTCAGAGCACACTCTTTTAGTCTACTTGTCAATTGAAGCTATTTGACTAATAAGGTGATCAACAGATTGTATGCTTGAAGTAAAATGCTAAAATTAAGATAAAGACTGCTTATGTTTGAGCTTTGCACAGGGAATATATTTCATATTCATATCCCCTTTATGTATTGCTTTCTCACATTTCATCTTTGTGCTGTTTTGTGGTCATATGTTCAGACCATTCATATTTTATTTTAAAACATTTTCATTTTCAGAGCCACAGTTGTGTGATCCTGGTGAATTTCTTTGCCATGATCATGTGACTTGTGTATCCCAGAGCTGGCTATGTGACGGGGACCCTGACTGCCCTGATGATTCGGATGAATCTTTAGACACCTGTAAGTAGAAAGGTTCTCATGACATTTTGAATTTCCATTATATGTAAAAGTGACTTGCAGTTGTTTTTGAGGACAGCTGCTATGGTGGAGTGTATGCATTCTCTCTTCTACAAATCCTGGAAAGATGTTCAAATTTCCTTCATATTGAATATTGTCAATGGGAAATAAATTATTTTTTTTTAGTACAGATTAACCCATGAAAATAAGAAAGTAAAGATTAATATAATGTTTTTATTGAAACAAAATGATTTTATTAGGAAAAATACAAAAAAAAGTTGTGAGACAAAGAAACATGATAAGAAAAGTAGCAAGAAAAGCATTGTGGGAAATGGACAATAGGCTTAAATAATTCATGTTTAATAGTTACATGCCTTCCTTTTCCCTTTTTGGTTTGGAGATGTAAGCAAAAGAATAGCTCTCTTGGAGGTTGATTATTCTCTGTATTCTCATCCATTAATGTCTGTCATTAATTTTAGACATCTCCTTCTTTTCACTGTTGTGGGGGAAATGAAGTAATAATGTATATCCAGAATATCTCTACAATAACCTGAAAGACATATGATTATTTTTATTCCTTAGGATGGAGTAGTTAGGGATCATGCTCCCAGAGATAGAATAACCTTTAGAAATCAAAACTTCGTTCCTTTCTTTAGGATTCTACCTTTATCTTAGGAGACTTTGTACAAATAACTGAAAATATTTTATTTTAAGCCTGTGAAATAGAAGCAGAACAGTGACTTGTTGAGAATTCAAAGTGATATTATCACTCCAAGGGTTATTAGTCTTATTAATATCACTAGTATCAAAGCTCTGGGGGTCTGCCCATATGCTTTAATTGCCCCAGAAATGTGTGGTAGTGAATATTGTTAAGAACAATTGGGTCATGTGCTCAAATACTGCAATTCTCCTGCCATTCGAAATTATATTTTAATGACACTTTTAACTCACGAACACAGGAGATCTTCTTGATTTGAAGTATAACCTTGTTGGGAATCATGTAGATCAGTGATTCTCAAGCTTCCTAACGCCACAACCTTTAATACTCGTATGTGGGCATGCCTGCATGTGGGCCGACCTCCCTGGAGACAGATAGAGGAGCAGTGTCTTGGTTCCTAAGACCATCAGAAATATGTGTTTTCCGATGGTCTTCGGCAACCCCTGTGAAAGGGCCGTTTGCCCAAATGGGGTCACAACCCGCAGGTTGAGAACCGCTAATGTGGATGTAGTTTACTTACTGAGAATTGTCTAACTCTGTTTCTCAGCAGGTCATGAAGATAGGTGTGTCACCTTTCACACGAATAATCAGTGTCTATCATCCCTCAAAAACTATGAGAGCAGCCAGATGATTTCTCTAGGTCTAACTCAGTAACGAGAAAGGACAATTTTCTAGGGTCTTCAAGTTCAGGAGGACAATAGTTAGACTGTAAACATCTATCTCTACACAGAAGCTGTAGCTAATTAATGAAACTGTAACTTCACTCTACTGAGAGTGGCCTATGTAGCTGTTCATATAATGAGCCAGAGAGGACTTCAAAACCATGCTATTTCACAGGGCCCACCTTTCCATACCTGCAAGATTTTTCTTAGAGCTGCAGCTCTGAGTGTTAATGTTTCAAACAAGTTCCTAACATAATTGCTCTTCTCAATAGGCTGAGTTCCCCTTTATTGGATCAGTCCTACCTTTCCTCATGTCAAGTCTATACATGCAGCACAGCAATTTATTTGTCTTCCATGTGAATAGTAAAATGGACCTCCTTTGTGGAGGTTGGCCAGGTTTGTATAGAAAAGTAATATTTGAAAGCATCTGGATTGAGAATACTAATTTGGAGAATTAGTATCTTTTTTCTGAGACATTTCGATTTTGCTTCTCTTTTTACATGAATGGACTTCTTTTGCTGGGAAGGGATGGCTAAACTACAGGTGTAAGGGTGAGGCTAAATCTAAAAGCAGCTTTGTATAGAATTCCATTACTAGGGACTAGAGTAAGTGATGCTATCTGACCACAAACTAACAAGTTGCAGACCCAACCATATTTACCAAATTACACTTTTTCTATGATATTTTCAAAGTAACTCTGTACTAAGTCTTTTGTAATCCTAGGCAAGCCAGTGGGTATATCTGAGCCCCAGTTTTCTCACCTAGAAGATTAAAAAAAAAGTATTAGCACATATCTTACAAGGTTTGTTTGTTTTGTTTTGTTTTTGGTAAGGATCAAAAAGGATAATGCATAAAACTGCTTTGAAAATCTTAAAATGATTGAAAAATATCATAAAAATGTTTAAATATTATAGGTAATATTCAAGTCCTCTAGACTGAAATATGCCAGAGGCATATTTGCCCAATATTTGGTTCTTTTCTGGCATCTTAGGTGTCCTATTCTATTATATAACATGAAAAGTACCGAGTCTCTAAAGTTGGCATTCAAACTATAATGACACAATTGTGAATGAGTAATAAGGAATTATAAATACCACCTCTTCTCCTCATGCATGTAAACAGGATAAACAAAGGTGGGACCATTACAGTAGCTACTTTACCAGCATCATACAGAAATAATATCAATAATGGTCTAACCTCAAATTTAGTCTGAAATATAAAAGCATCTCTGAAAAAGCATTAAACGTATCCAGATTTAGCATCTTCAATCCAGATGTTCCTGATTAGCATTTTTCTAATTATGGGGTTTCATGATGTGTTGTTTTATGAGAGATCTATGCAGCCGGTCAATAGCAATGCTCCATATAAAATAATTACATAATTCTATAACTATAAAAGGATGCATTCTAACAAAGAAGGAAGAAAAAGAGCTAAAAATAGAGCACCTAGAATATTCTTTATGAAAAATCTTTACATCGTGACCAGTGTGGCTGCTGAAGTGGTCTCATATTTGTTCTTCAGGTTTAACTGTTATTTCTACAAAACCTGAAAGCAAAATTACTCATGAGAAGGATACATTTCCCCTTACATCCATTTTTCCCTTAATCATAAACAAGAATAACAAAATAAATAGTTAGAATATTGTAAATACCATGAAAGAAAATCTCATAATTGGACATTAATGGATATTGGGAAGATAGTGGAAAAGATTACTTTACGTGATAAACTATTAAAACCTTTAAAATAGGTAAAAGAGAAACACAGAAACAAAGTCCTAGAAATATACTCAAATTTCAGTTGTGAAAGACTCTGAGAATTTAAAATTTACACTCACTCCTTTCTCCTCCCATTACATTTTCTGTTTGTTTAGACTTTGGATAAGAATGTTTTTGTTCATTTGTGAAAGGAGTCATTTGACTTATGATACCCCAAAGTGTGGGGCAAATAGAGAAATGTGTTCTCTGATTATTTATAAGAGGAAAAAATAGTAATGGTTGCTTGATGGAATGAATATAATAACAATTAATTATTTTATATTATTATATATTATACTTTTAATGTATAACACTATTATATTAACATATAATATTATATAAAATATTCAGCCATTTATGTTCTCATCATTAAATTTTAGAAGTGGTTAATCAGACATATTTTAATTGTACATTCTTATATCTAAATAACAAATTAATTTTGTGTTAAAGTTTTTTATTTTGAGAGTTGAAGGGGGTGAGTGAGAGTATGAGTTGTTATAAGATATGGACCGCAGAGTATAAGGAAAATAGCATTCCCTCTGTCCCAAATGTTGTTAATCATGTTATTGCAGTTTAGTGTAGGTAAGATGTTGATGAGTCAAAAAAAAAAAGTGAAATACAACTTCAACTTTGAAATAAGTTTCTGGGTAGCTTTTTAGAACCAAAACTTACAGTCCCCCCTTTCTCGGATGTTTTCATTGCCACCTTTACTCCTCACAATTTAAATGTTACTCTCATATCATGTTGGCTACTTGTGATCAATTACCTTCTGGAAGTTATCTGAATTGAATATAATAATAATGATAATAAAAAAAATACTCTCATAGAGTGACATTTAAAGGTTGACCTAATGCTTCTCACTACCACCCTGTAAGACTGGGAGTCAATGTGATGTTTAAAGAGTACTGGATTCAGAGAACCAAGTTGAGGCTCTGTCTCTTTAATAATACATAAGGTGTGTGGTCCTGGACAAGTCCCACCTTTGCTCTCTGAACCTCACTACCTTTATTTGGGAAGTAGCAAAATAATAATGCTTGCCCTATTAGGTAGCTATCCATTACAGGGCTGTTGTAAGGCTTTAAGAAGATAATGTCTGCTTAGCATTTTGTGAGTTATTTTTAGGCAGGCTTTCATAGTTATTAGAAAGATGCTCTTGCCTTGCCTCTGTTTTTTCTGATTGGCCCTCTCAATGTTTTAGGCAATTGTCTGAAATTAAAAGTTGTAAAAGAGTTGCCAAACAATGACATTGGCTGAGGGAGATTGCTCACTACATCAGCGAAATTAAGTCTTGATCAAATATTCATATAGATATCTTCCCCGTTATACAGTTGAGAGTCATATATCCAGTAATTGTGTGTTGGAATTTAAATTTATTTCTGCTAATGACAGTCCTAATGTGTTTCCAGGATTTCATTTCTTATAATACACAAGGTGTTTTGTTTTGTTTTTCATTTGAAATCACTGAGGCAAAATACATCTCTTCCCTGGTACACGTCCTTTCCCTCAGAAGTGATCCAGTGATCCAGTGATCCAATAATTCTTCAGGCACAGATTGTAATTGTTTCCAGAGTACTGAATAATTAAAATAGATGAAAGGTCCCTCCAAGAACATAACAAAATTAGGTTATCCTAGAAAGTCATTGGGGAAATGTACAATTCGGTGAAATACACATGTATGTATACATGCATAAACATGTGTATATAGACATAGATATACCTGTATAGATATAGACATACCTGTATAAATGTATGCATATAATATATGTATATGTGCATTTGTGTGTATATATATTCAAAGAAATGTTTATTCATGTCTTTTGTTTTTCATTTACTGAATTTTTCCTTGAGTGCTTCTCTATTTCCCTACCAGTGAGTCAACCCATATGAAATAAACAAAAAGAGAGAGGAAGACAATTCTGAAAAACCAATTGATGACATAAAAAAATTTGATATGCAGTGTTCCAAACCCATGAACTCCTCTACCATCTCTGAAAAAGAATAAGGAGAGGTATTTTTTCATACCCTTTTGTGAGTCAATCAGCATGCATTTAGTAAGTGCCTACTATATTCTAGACACTGTTTGGTGATTGGGATACACAAAAAAGACAAAAGCCTATCCTTGATGTTAAAAAGCTTTCAGTCTAAAGGGTGAGACAACATGAAAAGTATGCATAATTAAGTTATGAATAGAGTATGCATTTTAGGTAATGTGCTGCCAGAGGTAATAGGAGAAATATTTTCAGAACATTAAAGTGGGGAGTCTATTTCCTCATACCATTTCAAATAACTCCATTGGTGCATAAAACTTCTATGATTATGTTTGTGTGTGGTTAAAAGATCTACCCTACATACACACACACACACACACACACACACACACACACACACACATACACACACACACACACACACACGCGCACGCACACGCGCACGCGCACACACACACACACACACACACACACACACTTTATTACTTGAACCTTGAACCTCGAACTTCCTTGAGCTTGGACTCCTTTCCATTGGGTGTAAAACTAGATTTTGAGTTATATAACTTTACCACAAACAGCAAAATAATAAGGAAGGACTATTTTCATTTCTACAATTTCTACAATCAAATAACAAATAGGATTGTTTTACTCTGAAACTGAGAATAATGAAGCCTTTCAGAAGAATGGAATCTGAACAAGTGACCTGATTATTCTGGGCCATTATAAATTATATTAATGGAGGTATTCGTTTTCTTTTTTAAAGAAAGGAAATGCTTAAGAGTAGACATTTATGAAGTGTTTTGTAAAAACAAAAGATGTGTGTTTGTGTAAAATGCCCAATATTTCCATTCTTCAGGGTTTTTTAAGTTTTAGCTAATAGGATGATTATCATTCTTATATACATAAACTGTTTTGAAGTAGAAAGTATTTTCATACGGTCTTTCCAATTTCTTTTTTCCAATTTCTTTCCCAAAGGCCAGATAGTGGGAGGTTATTTGCAAATAGATAGTGTCCATAAAAATAAAGTAAAATTTGGAGCACTGAAAGCAGACTATAGGAACAACACTATGGATGGATGTATAGTGCTTAGATAGAAGGGGTATTGTGAGTCACTGAAACCAACAAAGCTAGGAAAGAAATAATGCCAAATTTTTGGTAGCTAAACAATATAATGTGACAGATGACAACAAAAAATGCATAACATGTGAGGATGAGTTATATTCATTGCCACTCATTTTACTTCGTTCTGAATTTTATTTTGATTCTCTTTAGCAACTAGAGGACATTAACACTAACCCTTCCTTTCAAAAAATCTCTACCCATTTCTCAATCTGTTGGTAGGTCATCAAAAAGCATAAGAGACTATGATGGTTAAAATGTAAATCTGGACCAAATTGGAATTCCAAGCCTTGGTTCATTTAGCTGTCTTGGAGTGAGGATATGAGTCCCATTTCTATTAGTTCTTCTATTACATTATGCTGGCAACCCAATGAAAATCTGCCTTTGTTGCTTCAAAACAGTCAATGCAAAGCATGGATGAAAAGTTTGTTGTTCTCGTTGTTTGGTTGTTTTCGGTAATTTCTGACACTTTGTGTCCCTATTTGGGATTTTCTTGGCAGAGACACTAGGATGGTTACCCATATTCTTCTCCAGCTCATTTTACAACTGAAGAAACTGAGACAAACAGGGTTAAGTGATTTGCCTAGGGTCACACAGCCAGATTTGAACTCAGGAAGAGGAGTCTCCCTAACTTCAGGCCCGTGACTTTGTCCACTACTCTGCCTAGCCAAATAGAGTTTGATATATTGCAGATGTGCCCATAGGGACAGGAGCATCAGTAATGCAAGGATCAAGTAAGGACCACCATCATCTTGTCTTATTGCATAGTGCTTTGCTCAGTGGCCTCTGAGTCCAAGATGACCCATTGATCAAAAATTTGATTAAAAAAAAAAAAGATTGTGCCCTCCAACCCATATGGCAGTTGGAATATCAGTTGAAGGGGAAAGAGAAAAAAAAGTGAAGGAAAGCAAAATGAGTTGGTACAGTTCATTTCAAACTCTATTAATCACCTATTCTAAGTATGACAGAGTAGAGGAAAAAAACTGAACTTAGGAATGCTGAAGTTTGATTTAGGGTATCTGAGTTCAAATTTCTGGCTCTAATATACAAGGCTTGTGCACTTTTAGTCAAGTCACTTGACTTTTTGGGCCTCAGTTTCTCCATTTGCAAAATGAGGGGATTAAACTAGAAGAACCCTAAACTCTAACACTATGGTCTTATGATTTAAAATTCTATATCAGACAATGTGCTAGATGCTGGGGATAGAAAGGGGTCAGATGATATAGTTTCTGTCCTCAGATGACTTGGAGCTGCTTAGGGAGAAAGGTATATCTTTACAAACAAGTACGATGCAAGGTAGAAAGTGAAAATTCTAGAATACTGTGGGAAGAAAATGATAGCGATCACTTTCATCTGGAAGTGGGGGGTGTCCAGGAGTGATGACACCCCATGCATTTGCAAACAGTTCTCATAAACCCTTCCGGAGCCTCATCATTTTAGGAGATTATGCATAGTAAACAAACATTGTTGGAATGGCTCTGTAGGGACAGAGTTGTGGACTATCTGAGAGAAAATCCTTTAATCAGCCTATCCATAACTTATCTAACATTTGGGGTTGGACACAAAGGCTTTTTACCTTTCATGGGTGAGCACATTTCTTCCCAGAGGGTATTTTACTCTTTATAGTCAGTCTATAAAATTTACATTTGAATTTCGTACTCAGAAGTGCCTGTCTAATGACAAATTTTGCCAAATGTTGCAATAAAGAATGCTGTAGTCTCTTTTTTCCTGAGAGCAAAGACCACCCCAAGATAATGGGAGCTTATAGTTATAGAATTTTCAAGGGAGAAATATAAAACTTAAATGTGTTATACCATCGCTAAATAGCATTGCCCCACTTTTAAGGGCATATTCAGCTTGAGGAATAAAACGGACTTCAGTTAAAATATTGTCACACAGGACTGCATAAAAATGTCCTTCAATGAGAACCAGGCTGTAAAGGGTGAGGAAAATAATATTTATCTTGGTAAAATTAGGCTTCCTGGAGGGTCGCCAAAGACTTGCATCCACAGTATGTTGAGCACCAGCTCAGGTTTTAGAATGCCCATTTATTTACTTATCATAGATTCATTCACTTACCCATTCATATATTTACCTGCCAATATTTTTGATGATATCAGTTTTCTCCTTATACCCTTATCATCAGAATAAAAATAAACTCTTACATTTGGCCTTTAAAACTCTTTACAATCTGACTCTATCCTTCTTTTCGGCCTATTTCATATTATGCCCTCCATGCATGTTTTGTTTGGTCTAGCAAAACTGGTCATCTTGTTTTTCTTCATGAATAACCCTTCATTTCTTCCATTCATTCCTTTGCACTCGCTACCTGTCCTCCTGATCTAGAATATCCCTGCTCCTCACGTTCACCTCTTAGAATCTGATTTCCTTCAGTATTCAGCTCAGGACCTATTTTCTACACTTTTTCCTTCCAGGTTCTTTTAAGTTATGCTACATGGGGGGGGGGGGATGGAGGGGAGTAAAATGTGTTTATCTTTATGTGTAGGTAAGTATATGTGTGTCTATGTATATACTTTGTCTCCCTTTCCTACTTTTTTATTTTCACATCTTGAAGGCAAGAGTGGTTTTCCTTTTTACTTTATATCTTCAGCGCTTAGCACAGTACTTGGCACACAGTGTCACTTGATAAATACTAGCTGATTAATTGAGTCGCTACTGTGCCATTTTGCTGCAGGAGATATAAAAAAAGGAAATTAGGAGTACCTATTTTCATGGCCTAGTAAAGAAAGCTAGTAAAAGAAATTCTGTAAAATAGTCACAGGAGCAATCTCATAGAGCCAGACCTGTCAAGATAGATCCACATATACCTTGTTCTGTCATTCAAGTAATTGGCTAATGTGTTCACATTTAGTCAGGAGTTAAGCAAACTATCTAATCCTTCTGGCTGTGAGCTGCATGCCAAAGCCATTATGATCCCCAACATAATGACGGGATTGCATTCACATCTGAATAATTCTTGTCTCAGGGATACAATGTGAAATAAGAATACAGTCAATGTCAACTCTTCATGAGTAAGGAAGATGATATTGTTTTGTAAATGAATGGTGCTTTATACTTAAAACCAAAGGGAAAAGAAACCTTTTATTTCATGTGATTGGTACAACAATTTTTAAAACTGGCTGCTTCATATAATATTCCATTTCTCAGAAACTGAAGCACCCAAAACTTAGGTAATTTTCCTGAGCTTGTGTAGTCAATTAGTGACAAAGCTGAAACCAACTCATAAAAATCAAATCTTCTAATTCTTCTCACCATGGCATATCTCCATAGAACTCTAATTTCAATGCAGTAATTTAAAAGGTCTTCTTTGCTCATAAAATATATTCCAAATTTTAAAGAAATGTTCTACTTTAACCTTGCAGAGCAAAATAGAAGATACACAACAAATTACCAATTGATTGAATATGTAGAGTGAACAGCAATTTACTAGAAGCCTATAATAAATTCTTCAATATTCTGAAAGTTTAAAATGTTAAAAATAAAAAGCAATTTTACATAGATTTATTCTTCTATTTTTATGTTGACAAGAAATACATTGCTTATTCAAAGTAAATAGGAAATGAGTTTCAAGATTGTTGTTTTCCCCTCTTTTGTGTTGATGGGAATTCTACTCCAGATGTACTTCCTTGTTCCATCCTTGTGATTGGTGATGCTCATCTTCTAGGCTTATGAGTGAAGTTAGTCTGTTACTGTAAAGCCAGTTTTTTCTTTGTATTAAGCTAACTGGCATAGAGAGGGAAACACACTTTGGAACTTGACCTCATTAGCACTGTGCTGTAGGGAAAATAAGATAATGCTTAGTACCCATAACATACTCATTAATATAAAACTCATCCTGTATTTTAATTATTTCAGATTCCAACCAGGGGGGAAAAGTTGCAATAGACAATAGAGTTAATAATGAGTGTCATTTTGCAGACACTTCTCTCTTTTTAAAAGACACTACAAGTGTTAGTTATGGTTAAGATTTCAAAATAATGAATTCTTTCCCCACAGTCTTTTCCTGGCTTTTCATTTTTTGTGGTTTTTAATACCTAGTATAGTGCACACATTCAGCATTTGATAACTTTTAGGAATAAATGAATGAGTGAATGAAATGGTAACTTTTCTTTCCTGGTCCAATCATAATTGAGAAGAGAAAACAAAATTTCTCTTTTGACTTTTGATTTACAATATGGAAAGGATAACCTTTAAGAAAACCAGATCATAAGGCCTTCAAAAATGTTTGTTAAGTATGCTATGCTAGATACTATGGAGAAGACATAATATAAAAACTGCTCCTTATGTTCCTTCTACATTATCAATATGTTGCTAGAGATAGCATTTTCTTTATTTCTGATTCCACTTGAGGATTCTCTGTCTCTTTCTCTCTCTTTCTCTTTCTCTCTCTCTCTCTCTCTCTCTCTCTCTCTCTCATTTTATCTCACTCTTGATAGTCAGATATAGATATATATACACATGCATATTTACACATGTGTGTATATGTATCATATATAATGCACAAACAGGAATTTGTGCATATCCATACACAGTTAACCTAATTAGAGATGATAAATTAATGTATTGCATAATATATATGCAAACATACATATAGACACTCTGATTTATAGTCATTAAAATGCCTTTTTTCTCTAACTCTTATGCTCACAAAGATATACATGGAAATTTACACTATAGATAACTAAAGAGTGATTATTTACATTATAAAAGGAAGCTCTGCTTTATGAAAAAAACATCACTGCAGGATTTCTTTAAATAGGTAGCTTTCCTAGTGCATTTAAAATGAAATTTGATTTTTAAAAAATTCAATTTATATACCACCTACTCACTTCTCAATCCCTTGCAAGCTGCCTTATGAACCCCTTGCTCTACTGAAACTGCTCTCTCATAGCTTGCCAATAATCTTGTAATGACTAAATCTGTTGGCCTTTTCTCAGTTCCCTCTTTCTGATTTTTTTGCAGCTTTTGATCCTTTTCACCATATTCCTGGACATGCTATCCTTTTTTTTCCCCTTTTTCTGGCACTGCACACTTCTGTTTCTCTTTATCTTTATTACTTCTTTTTCTCCTTTTTTGTATTTGCTAGATCCATATCCTGCATCCTTCAGGGAAATAAACCTCTCCTGCGTACACACTCACACACACACACACCACACACACACACACACACACACACACACACACACACACACACACACACACACACACACACCCCACACACCCCACAGTGATTTGTCCTTGGAACTTTAGAGTTGTCTTGGGAGATCTCAATAGTTTTTATATGCTGAAATATCAGTTGTTTTCATTTATATCTCTTACCTCATTCTGAGTCTTGGATTTTTTTTAACATACAATTCTATTTCTCTTCTTGTATGTTCCATAATAATTTCAAAGTCTTAGTGTCCAAAAGTAGCCACATTTTCTTATATTTTTTAAACTTGCCACCCTTTTGCACCCTAATTCTTTTTGCTGAGTATTCCATCATATTACTACTCAAACAAGTTTATGTTCTCAAAATCATCTTCCCGTCTTCTCACCCCAATCAGTTTCCAAGGTTTATTGATTCTATAACTTCTCTTATATCCACCCTCTTCTCTACAAACAGTGGCCATTCTAGTTCAGTCCTTTTTAAACTCTTGGTTATACTACAACACCTTCTAAATAGTCTCCTTATTTCCCAGCCTGTCCCTTCATCATTCTATGGTTCACAAATCTGCCAATATATCTTTACTAAAGTAACATCTTACTGTTATCTTTCTCATTAAAAAAACAACAACAACTTTCATTGATTTCATATAACCATTAGGATTGAATGAAAGTTTCTCAACCTGTCATTTAAGGTATTTCCCAATCTCTCCAAGTATATGTTACAATGTTCCCTTACACATGCTATGTTTCAGCCAAACCAAACTACGGACATTTCACAAAGAGCACTCCATTTCCTGTCTCTATACCCTTGGTCAAGCTATTTGCCTTACTGGGATATATTTCCTCTCCACATGTTCTCTGCTTTTCAGATTCCTTATATTCCTTCTAGGTTCAATTTAGGTTCCATGTAGGGCATACTGGTGCCAACTCTAACCAGTTTGTATCAGTACATTGTTAAATTTTCACTGTCAACATTTGCTTCTCAGAAATTAGCAAACAGTATAAATCAGGACTTGATTTATTGTTTTATTGATTTTTAACACTTAAGATCTTGTTAATACTGCAAATTGAATGTAAAAATGTGTGCATACTTTATTTTTTTTTCTAGAAAGCCCAGTTGTTAAACATTTACTAGCACTCTCCTGTATTGCTTTATAAACATTGATGGGATTCAGAAAACGTGCAGTAGAACACTCAGGGAATGAAGTCATTATCAGGATGGTTGCTGAACATTTACACAGTGCTTTAAGTTTTGCAATATGCTTTACATACATTACTCATTTGGGATGTGTATATGTGTGTTCTTGTATGTGTGTGTGTATATGCATGTATATACACACATAGATGCATACACATACCTATACACCCATATGTGTGTTGGTTATATATATACACACACACATACATACACACATGTATATATGTAGTATTATATATACATACACATGTGTATATTTGTATAAAGTTTAAAACAGTACATATAAACATATGCATACACATACATATATTACTCTCCTTATTGATATATAGCCACAACTCTTCCATGCATGCATAGGTGATCTTATTGAATTTCCTTGGAAATTAATTTCATCACTCAATAACTAGCCCTTTAGTGACCAATGCTTCTAATCTTGATCTGGTAGGTCCTTAGATCACTGATGCTTTGAGTCATAGATTCAGGCTTTGAATTCACTTATCACTAAGTCCATAATCAAAGCCTTTTCAGTTGCCTTTAAGAGTGGCCTGAACACAGTCTTCAAGATTGTCATAAGAGCAGTATATTCATGGAGGATAATGTAAGTGGCAGAAAAGACACCATTAAGGATGTGTATAAACAGAAAAAAAATAGACTAAGCTTTTAAGTATCAGAGGTTGTAAATTGACTGACTAAGTACTGATATGGCATTTCCAAACCATTAAATATACCCTATGAAGACTCACAGAGTGTATGAAGGATTTTTTGAGAAAAAAAAATAAAAGAATTACCCACAATAAAGAGGATAGGGCCAGGTTGCAAGTTATAGCAGTCCAAAAGACATAAGCATATCATATCTACAGAGCTGGAAAGACCATTAGAACTTATTGACTCTCTCTCTTCATTTTACAAATGAGAACACTGAAACACAGAAAGTTTAAGTAATTTGTCCATGGTAAAATCAGTATTAAATTAAATGTAAAAATGTTTATGACTACAGACATAATCTAAAGTTTATTCTTTAAGATAATTATGCTATACAAATCATACCAATGTTGACATAAACATGTATATATGTGTGTTTGCGTGTATTTATCCATGCAGTTATATTATTCATATACTTTACTATTGGATTATTTCATTAGTTAACAAAATATGATATTTACTATTGCTTTTATATTTAAGTAGTTTGGTTTTTTTATTATTTCATTTCAGCCTCATAACAGGCCTGTATGATGGATATTATAGGCATATTATCCCCATTCTTTTCATACAAGGAATCTGAAGCTCAGAAACATTATACCTTGATGATCAGAACCCAAGTCTTCCTGACTCTGTCTCATATTCTATCTGTTACACCAAAATAAAACAGAGAAAAACTTTGGAAGAGTGCTAAATTTCCAGTCAGAAAGGATTTGGATTTAAATTTCACTTCAGGGACTTACTAGCTCTGTGACCATGGACCAAGTATCTTAATTTCTCATTTCCTCAGTTTCTTCATCTAAACAAAAATGGGCCTGTAATGCTTGTATAGGCTCATACAATGTCATGCAGGCTAGGTTCTTTCCAAACTCTGAAATTCCATAAAAATGTTAGTCATTATTATAGTATGTATATATAACATATTTATAATAACATTACCAACTTAAGAACTCATCCTAAAATGAGTGAAAGTGGCTTCATTTTAGTATGTGAAAAAATATTTTATTTAAATCAGTTTACCTTCTTTATGACTCGGTCTATAAGGGTTATATTTCACATAATACTATGCAGAACATCTTGAGAATTTCACACCATATCTCTGTGATTTGTGTTCTTCAGATAAATAAGTAAAGTACTTCTTCAGTTAGACGGGAGTTACTCTTTGAAATTTCCTATTCCAATATTGCCTTTCTTATTTCTGACATTAAGCCTTTTGAAAATTCATATTATTGGTTCAGCAAGGAACAATTACAAGGGAGAATTTAAAAATCAGGAAGTGGGCCCTGAAGAATGTTGACGATTTAGCAATGAAAATCCTGCTGTAGTAGGTCTTTAGGTAAAGCACTGCTATTTGCTACAAAGAAAGGGGAAAATTCGAATCCAGCTTAAATGAAAATGCATATGGAAGTTGTGGTGAGGAGAGATGCTGGCAATGTAGGCATCAGTGTTATGGGCAACAACTGTCAGGTTTTTAGCTAAATGGAACAGTTACGGGCCAGTTTTCCCAGATGAACTTTTCTACATGTCATCTTAAGTAACAAGATAAAGAAGCAAAGGGTAACTATGCTCAGATTAGAATTGAGGTTAAGAAAGCATATTATGCTTAGTTTTTAAAAGCCTGCTTTCTGTTTGATAGTAGCCAAAAAAAGTAGGCCAAGCAGAGTTCTTTAATGTTAAGCCACAAGGCAGAGTATCTATGGGACACCTTTACTGATAGAAAGTCCAAAAAAGTTCAGGTTATTCAATGGGCAAATGTCAGATTTCCATCAAAGGTGGATTGATTTCTCTATAAATTTTCTGTCATCTTATCGTGATGGTGATTTTGAAGTGGTTTGCATATCTCATTTAAACATCATAGCACTCCTAGAAGCAGTGATGTCAAACTCAAATAGAAAAGGATCCCTATAGGCTATATATTGATTTAGAAAACCACAGACTAACATTTAGACAGTATTACATGTTGTTGTTTTTGGTTTTTTTGTTAAACATTTTCTGACAACATTTTAATCTGGTTCTAACTTATGTGGGAGTTTTGCCAGTTGCATGCAGCTATTGGTCCCTTTGATACCTCCGATATAACATATTTTAGACAATACTTTGCTCATTTTAGATATGAGGAAACTAAAGCTTATTATTTGAAAGAATTGAGTTTCTATGATAAAATTTTATTTTGTAGAATATATTTCTAGTAAACTCTCACTTATATTGGTAATACAGTGTTGAAAGGAAAATAGATCTTTTCAAATTGCAGGAACTCTCAAAATTCAAAGTCAGACTTTCTTAACCGGGGATCAATGAACTGGTGTTTTAAAATAACATTTTATTAACTATGATAAAATATTTCTCCTGTGTATTTTTCTGTGTAATATTTAAAAACATAATTCTTAGAAAAAAAAACCTATATGCTTCACTACAGCTAACAAATGTATCCATGACATAAAAAATTTTTAAAAGATTAAGAAGCACTGTTTCAAATCTAGTTTAGGAAGGATTTAGAGCCCCAGGTTATGGAGGGAAGAGAAGGCTGGGTTTTGGTCAAAATTGGCCCTGAAATTTTCATTATTGGCCATATGTCAAGCCCAGGTGCAAGGATTTTTTTTTGATGGCTGCTTTGGTATAGGTCCTCCTTTGGGCTTAGTCTGAAAATCTCATATTAGCCTACGAAGAAATGTAGTTATTAAAACAAAACAAAAACAGATTCTCTGGTCATAAGCAAGCATGCAGCAATCTTTGTGCCTCATTTTGCTTCAAAATCACTCCATGCTTCTATCCTTAGTTCTTTCTATGTTTTATCTTAGGAGAGAGAGTTTAACATGCATTTATATAGTACCTACTGTGTTTGAGGCAATGTGCAAAGTATTATATAAGTTTACCTCATTTAATCCTCATAACAGAAAAATGCCGTTATAACCCCCATTTTAGAGCTGAGCAAACTGAGTCACAACTGAAGGTGTGAGGTAGGTGCTGTTATTATCTTCCTCTTATACTTGAGCAAGCTGAAGCAAACAGAGTTTAAGTCACTTACTCAGGGTCACATGGCTAAAATGTATTTGAGGCCAAATTTAAACTTGAGTCTTCCTCACTCCAGACTCAGTTCTCTACCCATTGCACCATCTAGCTGCTTCTTGCCTTTTGATGTACTTCTATTCTCTTTGTGCTATGATGATGACAAAATATAGCAGCTTAATTAATGATCATAACTTCATTAGAGAAAGAAAACAAAATATTGGGCTATTTCAAAACTAACTCATGTAGAGTGGCTAGGTGGTGCAGTGAATAGAGCACCAGCCCTGGCACCTGGAGGACCTGAGTTCAAATCTAGCCTCAAACACTTAACACAAAAAACTAGTCGTGTGACCTTGGATAAATCACTTAACCCCAAGTGCCCTACCTTCCCATTCCAAAAAGAAAAAACAAAAACAAAACAAAGAAAAAAAAATAACTCATGCTTTTTTTCTGGTCACCTTCTAATGCTTCTTTACATAACAACAGAAGCATACACATGAGTACATGGAAACACTTAATGCTAGCAATATTTAAATATAATGGAAACCATACTATCCAAGTAAGTACTCATATAGACAATGGTGGGGAATGAGTTTGGAATAGTCTAACTTCAGCAATGACCTTGTCTAAGAAGAAACCTAGATACAGCAGAACCAAGACCCTTGTATAAGACTTTACATCAAAATTACATTGTGGATTAATTATTTGCCAAATATTGACCTGTTTCCCAGCTGTTTTTAAGGTATATATGCAAATTCAAAGGGGAAAAAAGCCAACATTTCAGATCTATTAATGTTTTTTTAATCTCTGATGGCCTAAAAAGTTACCAAATTAATCTCTTAGGAAATTTATATAAATACTAATTGAAATCTAAACCAAGACCTTGTCAAGATTTTTGCCCAAAGTAGTATATTTTATGACTTTGCTATTAACCAGCACCTAACATTTTTATAGTAGAAATACTGATTTAACTTAAATGGACTGGTAATACTAGATTCCAAAAAAGATAATATTGCCTGAGGCTATTATTTCCATTCCTGGCCTTCACTATCAACACTGCCTTTCGATAGAAAATCAACAGATACATTATGATTCTGCCCTGTCCCTTAAGGTCTTTGTTGTTGTTGTTGTCTATTTATTTAGTACTTAGATTTTCCCCAGTTACATGCAAAAACAATCTTTAACATTTGTTTTTAAAACTTTGAGTTCCAAATTCTCTCCCTTCTTTCCTTCTAACTCCCACCCCCACATTGAGAATACAAGCAGTTTTGATATAGGTTATACGTGTGTAGCCATGCAAAACATATCTGTAATAGTCCAAGATCTTTTTTAAATGTCATATTCCCCAAAGCCTTCCATGATCTCTTCAGCCAGAAGTGATATTTCCAACCTCTGTACCCCTATAACATTTTGTGTCACCTAGATGAAAATCTTTCCACATAATACTCAATATTGTAAGCATTTGCTTACATATATTATTCCTTTTGCTAAGCTGTAAGATTTTTAATTTCAGGGATAACATCTTATGCATATCGTTGGTTGCCATAGCATAAAACACTATGACTTAAAAATCCTTGGTACGTGGATATTATATTTATCCTTGGTCTTCCAAAATGTGTCTAGAAATGGATACAATAGATGACTTTGTTTTACTTTATATAGTATTTTTTTCACTTTGTGTCCATTTATCTATTTCTTTTCCTAGTTTTTCTCCATTGAATCTACTGGATGAACTAATGTTGTTGCTCTTATACAATATTGTTTATTTCTTCCACAAAAAGATCTCCAATTTTACTGCCAGTCTTTTCCCTTGTTTCTTGGCCTTCCATTGACAATTTATTCTGTCCATTCTTATGTTCTATTCCTTTTATCCATCTCTTGCATTTCTCTTTTGTTCATTCCTTATGTTTGTCTAGTTGCCTATTGGAAGCATGTTTTCCACCTTCCTTGGTCACACAAGGATGCTCTACCATAGTAGTCTTTACATCAACAGATCATAAATTGGGAGCAGCAATCAACCTTAGTGATGAACTAGTACAACCACTTCAACTTAAAAAAAGAAAGAAAATTGAAGAACAGAGAGTTTAAGTGACTTGCCAGTGGCACTCAGATAAATCAAATATAGAATTTAAATTTATGTCTTCCTGATTCCAAGGCCCTCTTCTCTTCCCCTCATTACTATCTTCTCCACTGAATAAATTATTCCTTGTGCTACCCATTTATGGGAGATAAATTTCCCTATTTTCTCTCCCTGCAATTCAGAGTATACCACTTTCTCACCCTTCTATTCTTCTTCCAAGCTCATCTCAACATAATAGAATCATACCCATGCCCTCTAAGTAGACACTTTTTAACAAGGTTAACATTTTGAGGGAAAACATATATCATCTTCTTATGTAGCAACATAAAACATTCAAACTTTTTAGACACAAATGATTTCTCATTTATGTTTAGTATCTTAGCTTCCCTTGAGTTTTGTATTTAAATGTCACATTTTCTATTCAATATACTTTTTCATCAGAAATGTTTGAAAGTCCACCATTTCCATTAGCCAATTGCTAAATTGCCAAAGGATATGGATGGGAAGTTTTCATTGGATAAAAATAAAAATTGTCAGTAGTCATGTGAGAAGTGCTCAAAATCACTAATAATTGGAGAAATATCAATTTTTTAAAACCACCAAAGTACCACTTTATACCCATAAAATTGGTTAAGATGAAGAAAATGACATGTTGGAAGGTATGTTGGAAAATAAGCACAGTATTCCTCTGTTATTGGAGCTACAAACTAATCCAACTATTCTGGAGAATAATTTGGAACCTTGCCTGCAGAGATATAAAACTGTGTAAACCCTTTGACCATTCATTATAATTACAATGTCTGTTGCCCAAAAAGAAGAAATAAAAAGGAAAAAATCTACATGCACAAAAATATTTATAATTATTCTTTCATTATGGCAAAAACTTGAAAGCTTAAGGAACACATATCAGTTGGGGAATGGTTGAAGAAGTTATCATATGTGAATATGATGAAATACTGTTGTGTTTAAGAAATGGTTAAGAAGAGTTAAAAAGACTTGAGAAGACTTACATAAACTGAAAAGTGAAGTAAGCAGAACCAGGAAAACAAGCTACACAGTAAATAGCAATATTGTAGAGATAATCCAATATGAAAGACTTACTAACTCTAATCAATACAATAATATACCACAACTCCAAAGGACTCATCTTATATGCTATTTATTTCCAGTTAGAGAACTGATGGAACTCAGAATTCAGATTCAAGCATATTGTTCCTTTATTTTATTGCTGCTTTTAAAACATGTCTAAAATAGAAGTACGTTTTTCATTATGTCACATGAATAATGAAAATCATATTTCTTCCCTTCTCAATGGGTGGAAGAGGTGGTAAAGGGAGCAAGAGATATCTGGACAGTTTTCTTTTACATTTTCTTGAAATTATGAGAAGGTATGTATGATCTTCTGTTGTTGTTGTTGTTTTTCATAGCTTTTAAAATGTCTCTCCTTTATCTGCTTTCCAGGTCAATTGTTTTTCCTCTGAGATATTTCACATTTTTCCTCTTTTAAAAAAAAATCTGACTTTGTTTTATTTTTCATAATGCCTTTTGCTATTAGCTTGTACTAGCCCAATTCTAAATTTTAAGTAGTTATTTTTTTCTCTTTTCATCAGTTAGGATTTGTGCCACTTTCAAGATTGTGTAATTCTGACTTTTAAGGAATTATTTTCTTCAGTGTTTTGGACCTCTTTTTATCAAGCTGTTAATTTTCTTTTCAATTTTTTCTTGCATAGGTCTCATTTATTTTCTTCTAAAACTATTTTTTTTCAATTTTTCTCTTTTTATTCCTTTCTTTAACTCTTCTGGGTATTTTTGAGGGACTTCTGTCCAATGTGCATTTTTTTAAAAAAGAATTTGCTTGCAGATGTTTTCAAGTCATTGCATTCTGAGTTTGTGTCTTGAACTTCCCTTCCAACCACAGTTTTTTCATTATGGTCAGGGTTTTTTTTTAATTGTTTACTGTTTTGTTTGCTCATTTTGCTGTCAACTTTTTGACATTGGACTTTGTATTACTCTTGGACTCTGCTCACTTCTGGATAGCAGTCTGGCCTGAGCTTCTCTCATTTATGCCTTTCTGCTGTTTTCGTAACAGTCTGGGGGCCTGTACATTTTCTGTGCTTCCAAAGTGGTTTGATATAGTGAGAGGTATGTTCACTACTCTTCTAGTCTACCCTTTGCAATTTTTTTAAAATCTGGTTTGGAACCATTGCCTTGTACATGATTGATTTTGACACATTTGCTTGCCTTGGACTCAGTTAGCTTACTGGGAGATTCCATAGGTTTATAGTGAGTTAACTTCTGGGTCTCTTTTGGTTTTGGTCTTCTGCCTTGGTTTATTCCAGTGAACTAAGTTTAGATTTGAGTCTACACTATGCTTCTAGCCTCTGAGTCCCATAACTATCTTTCTGGAACTTGTTCCTTATTTCTTACTTAGGTAGGGTCTCTTGACCCCAGTAGCCATGATCCCTCCCTTGCCATGGAATTTTGACCTCAAACTGGGCAATGAGTGACAAAGCTGTTGGATGGTACCTACTCCTACTGCTGATATTACTACAAAGGTCTCCTGGAATATGTCTGCCAAAATATTAAGTCCCTTGGCACTGGGCTGCTCCCTGCCACTGCTTCTACAGGTCACTTCCACTCCTTTGTGCTTCCATACTGCTGCTGCTGCTTAGCATATCTCCTGGGCAGCCCTACAACACTCAAGTGTCAGAAGAATTCTCTGGCTATATATCTTCCTAAACTGCTGTGGACAAGAAACATGACTCACTGTGACTTTTTTGGCTTTCCTTTTCCAAAGTTAGATCGGCATTCTTTCTTTGTTATTGGGGAGAAGGTTTTTGGGGAACTAAGGCAAAATTGTGGCTTTTAACTCTAGCATTTTGATTCACACCCCTCCCCTAATTTTTCTTACCTCCCTCATTTATCTACTGTTCTTATGCTTGAAAAAATCCAATTCATCATATACTTATTTTATGCTCCAAATGTTGTGGTAGACAAGAGGATTGAAAATACAATTTCTACCCCAATAAATATTTTAAATTGTAGAATTTATAATACGTGCCCAATTTTATGTAGTATAATCATTCCATTTTCCTGGTGCTTTCAAGTTATTATAATCAGGAAGAAAAGTTTATTAATAGAAACATTATAAAGTACTAGAAAGTAAAGATATACAGGAGAGATAACTTAGACTGCAAATAATCTAGGTCATAAAGATTTTTTTTCATCCACAATAATGTATTTTTTCAATACACTAAGTGCATTTTCCAACAGGCCACTCCTACACAGTAAAAATGAAAATGACAATGTTTACACATTGTAAAGAAAGCTGTTTGTCATTGTACTGAGAAAATTAATGAAAGGAGAATATTGGTGAGAAACATACTCTCTTTTGGGAGAGAGAGATTAGAAAACTCAGAATTATAGTGAATGATTTTTCAAATGACAATATTTTATGATAATTTTCTTGAAGTGCTATTTCTAAAATTCTGCTACTTCACCTTGGACCTTAAGAATACAGAAACACATTATGGATGCTCTTATTACATTAATGACATGTTTGGCCTTTAGACACAGCTCTAAAAAGAGTTCAGTATATTTAAATAGTGGTTGGATGTTGCTTTTTATTCCAGTAAAAAATGTAGTGAAGTGTAATAACTTTTTTTTTCTTAAAGTTATTGATGAAATCCATTGTCATTTGAAAGCAGATGGTCTTTTAAAAGAACAGGAAATCAATGTTGTTGTTGTTTTTTAAGCCAGAGTTGTGATTTAAGACAAGTGTTTAGAGGTTTCATGAAGCATACAATATGAAGTCAGCAAAGGACACAACTGTGATTAGAGAATAACAAAATTACAATCAGTTTTGCACAAAGTATAATGTGAAGCCATGAAAGTGAAATAAAACTTGACATAACCAAGTCAACTAAAATGTAAATTAGCCTTTTTAACCAAGGTAACACATAGACCCTCAACATGACAGTTAAGGGACTTGGGATGGGAGTTTATTTAAACACTTAGGAATATTCTTAAGTATAAGTGGATTTCTATTTTTAAAAAAAGTATACCATGTTAGCATAAAGCTAGTTCCTTTATACAAGTAATTTTTTTTTTTGCTTTTTGAGTTGCTTTTGATATTTAAAAGGTTAAGTATATATCAATTAACTAATGTTTTACTTGAACTTTCTTAATGTTATTGTCACTGCTGCTACCACTGCCTTTGTTTTTTAGGATTATTTTTTATTAAATTTTATATAATATGTCCTCTCACTTACCCCTTCATTAAACACATTTTAAAATATGAAAAAAGAAACCACCTCAATATATAGTTACATTGTCAATACAAATTCCTACATTACCTATATGTAGAAATATATGGGCTCTTTTTAATTTTAAAATATCATTTCTTTGTAAGGAGGTAAAGGTTTCTTCATTTTCAAAATCTGAGTTCTAAAGTCTTTCACAGTTAATTTTCCATATAATAGTGTTATTCTATAATTATTCTACTATTTCTATTACTACTATTACTTTTCTTTGGATCACTTCATGAAGATTTTGCAAGATTCCTCTGAAATTGTTTATTTCATGATATTTATGACACAATGACATTCTATTATACCACAATTTGTTTAGCCATCCTCTAATACTGTTCACTTTTTTGGATAGCATAAAAAACAATTTTGTAAATATAGATCTAGATCCTTCCTCTGTCTGATTTGTCTAGTAAATTAAACCTAATGTTAAATGCACTCAAAATCAAATGATGATTATATATGTAATCTCATTTTGTATCTGTGATCCAGTGATATCAAATTAGTGTCAAGAAAAAAGGAGACATACTATGATATGACTAAAACCCAAAATTCAAGTAGATAGCAATTTATCAATATTTAAGTTTATTTATTTTTATATTCTTGCCCCACCAATGTGGATTCATGATTATTGGAAAATTAATGGTGAAATTTTCAAATTATCTAAGATTTCACAATATCAGGATCTAATATTTCTAGAAGCATTTTCACAAGGATTTCATTGCATTGGTCTGAAGAAGCATTTCCCTTATTGGTTGCTGAGTTGGAGGTGTTGATGCCTCAATGCCTTATTAAGGTGTGTATATTATGTATGTATGTATATAGACACACATTATTATATTATTAAAAATCTCAAAGAAACTAGAATGACTCCTATATTCCATTACATCTGTAAATGTATGGATTTATCCATGCTTACTGATACTTTGTGCCTCATACTAGGCCCTCTTATAAATTCCCAACTGGGATAGGACCTATCCAAAGTGCCTTTCTTTTTTTCCCCTGATATCAGAATTATTGCATTGGTGCAACTCATAAAACAAAACAAAAAAATTGTATCCAGATGTAAAACAAAATCATGTAGAATTGAAAATAGTGTCATGGGATAAACTTACCTACCACATTTCCTGACTTATCTTCCTTGAGCCTTGTAGTCACTGACTACATTATTAAAGGTCTTCAAAGAATAAATATCTGTTTTGTTTTTAGCATCTCATCTCCCTCCTTACTTCTTTCTTCCATGTATAATTTGTTCTGAACCAACAGAAAAAAATGTTTCTGGCAAAACCTCAGTGCTAGATATAGCACTTTCTTCCTAGGGACATTTTCCCCTCAAACTGGCTCCCATCAACTCCATTCTTTATAAGTACACTAATACTAGCAAATCAGTACTTAAATGAAGCAGAATGCGAAGGCAATTAGCACATATCAAAATTTACTTAATCAACAAGCTAATTTATTTTAAAGTTAGCATTTAGATTTGAAACATGGAAAATATCTTTCCTATCTCATAAAGATTCCTGGACTTGAAATTAGGAAATATGATTTTTTTTTTTTTGCCACCTCTGAGATTCATTAGCTCTATGCCTTAGATAAGTCACTCATTTTTTTCTGACCATCAATTTCTTAATATATAAAGTAAAGGTGTTAGACTAGGAGATAATTAATATAACTTCTAGTTCTTCAGCTCTGGTTTTTCTATGATGTGTATAAATGTCCTAATTTCCCTGCTTCTTTCTTCATTTTGTTGCATATAGACTTGACCTTTGTACAGAGTCAAGCCATCTGATTTGACAGAGTTAAGAAGGAGGTGATGTACTTCAAATACAATACGAATTTTAACTCCACAAAACTTCAAGTGAATTTAAGATATGGTGTTTTCTGAAAATGTGGAGGGAGGTCAATGTACATCCCTCTGATTGGTTGCATGTCATGTTAACACGGATAGTATAAAAATCAATGATTTAATGTATTTGAAAATTGTTGCTATAGTAATATGTGCAAGCAATGTTTTTTAAAATCTATAGTGTGTTTAGTAGTGTTCATGTTCCCTAAAAACAGGGTCACTGGTTGGGTAATATAGGGAATAAGCATTTATATAATACATAGTCTGGGTCAAGTACTTGCTATTTTTTGTTTCCCTTTGGATTTTCTCAATAACCCTGCAAAGTAGGTTCTAATAGCTTCCTTTCACAATTAAGGAAACAGAAATAAACAGAGGTTAAATGATTTGCCAAGGATTTTGCAGCTAGCAAATGTTTGAGGATTCATTTGAGATAGATAGATAGATGATAGATAGATAGATAGATAGATAGACAGATAGATGAT
>CM053582.1:256268130-256285986 GCA_028627135.1 Pseudochirops cupreus
CCTCTATTATTGCTAGTTCCTCATTTATATATTTAACTTGTTCTTAATTGTTTTCAGACTATATCCCCAATTAGACTGTGAGATCCTTGAGAACAGAGACTAACTTTTGCCTTTAGTTGTATTTCTAGTACTTAGTATACAAGAGGTCTAGGTCATTGATCACTACATATGTTGACTATTGTACTGTTATGGTTTTTTTAAGTTGGTTAGTTGGTTATAGATGTGTTTCATAAAGGCAAGTAACTATTACATTGTTATATATTTGCATACTTGTTTGTTACACATATGTATACATAGGTATATGTGTCTATGAACTCATTATATGTGTGATTTTTGTTGGTATTCATAATTTTATGAGTTCTAATTAATTTTGGGGTCCAGTGCTTTATTTATACCCCAGTAGTAGAGGCTTTATTACATAAACTGGAAGTTTATGTAACTTGTATCCAATGTTGCAAGTTGCAAGACCACTTAAGTGTGAAATTAAATTCTGGAAAGAGATGAAATGGCTAAAATAGCTAAAACATTACCTAAAAAAATCAAACAGTACAATTGATCCTACTTAATTACATGCTTAATAATTTTATACCAGTGTAAAGGACTTTGACAGTACACTAATCCATTTCATATTCCTTGTCACCATATACCTATTCTTTTTTGTTTGCTTTACATCTCATTACCATGCACATAAAATTAGTATCATTGGAATTTTTATTATATTATTTCCATATAAAATGAGTGAAATTCTAATATGTGAATGCTAAGCAGCTTGTTAGTGTGGTTTGTAATATATCTATTCATGATAAAAAGCAGCTGAGAAAAGGTGATATAAAACAGCACTTTCTTTCTATAGTACATCTAAGATTAGGGGAATCATATTTAGGATAATAAATACTTTAGGGAAATCAGTAAACCTGAAATACAAATAAAATAATGGCTAATGCTTTGTATGCTTAATTCAATTCATTAACGGAATACATTTATTTTAATTAAATGATTGACTTCTTGGTGTTTTTTCACCAGTCGTTTTTCATTATTAAACTTTCACAGACATAAGTAGAGTGTTTATACTTAAAGATGAGCTATACTATAAGAAGAAGGGTTTTAAATTGTTAGGGTCAAAGCTATTAATACTTAAAAAATGAACTGGAATGCACAACTATGTATACAATTAATGCAGTCATAGAGTACCTGTAGCTGAACAACTTTCCTGAAAACATTTGTTTCCATATTTTATTTTTTTACTTTGGTTGCTTTCATGTTTCCCATTTTATTCATTCTGCTTCAGATATTGGACAATTGGATGTTCTTCTGTTTTAGATCCCAAAAGAAGTAGCCAACTTGTCTTTCTGACATCAAGTTAAGGGCATGTCTTTCACAAGTACAATGGTGGATGTTATATGGATGGGGCATGCAGTTAATTTGAATTACAATAATTGGAGCAGTAAAAATGCCACTGTCTTTGGCATCGAAGGACTCAATTCCCACCTTGGCTGTTCGCTATCTTATTTACTACCTTATATTTTGTAAGTAACTTAAACTCTTTAGGTGTCAGTAACTTTTTTTTTTTTGTAAAAAAATATAAATGATTTCTTGGGTCCTCTTCAATTCTAGATATTGGGTCCTATGAATTGAAGCGAGTCAGGAGGCCTTTCACACAGTCTTAGAAACAATTTTAAAAAAATCTGGGTGCCCAAATTAAATTTGATTGGCACCAATATTATCTCTGCTCATATTTACATATACCATGCTTACTGCTATATTCTCTTCCTTTACCTTGTTTTCATGCCACAGATTTGGGATGACCTAAATATCTTTCTAGTTAATCCAATTATACTTGTTCATGAAAATATCTAGTGGAAAATTTTCAAAAGAGTGATTAAAAATTGAGACACTATATGAGATATCAAGATGTGCTGGTAAATGTTTAGCAATCTCTTCCTATAAAAGAGGTGTTACATTCATCATTCTTTTAATTGGCATTATAAATGACTTAAAATATATATTATCAACATTTTCTCCATCTCATTCTGAAATCTACATAATCAATAAACAAAAAATCAAAATTCGATGCCTACCTTTTGCCAATTTCTGAGGTGTCAGTTTTAACATCAGCTGCCACTAGCAAAAGGGTCAAGTTTTTATTAGTTTATTCATATTTTCTTCTATTAAAAACATCTGGCTTATTTTAATTTTATTGTTGGTTATTGCCAACTTTATCCCTCTAAAATGTAATTGGGCTAATTCATATTTACTTTATACTTCACTCTTTTTAAGGTTTAACCAATTGCCAAAAGGTATATTTGCTTTTACATAATTTCCTTTTCTACCAGAGTTCCCAATCATGGTTTTCAGAACTTTTTTTTTTCTGAGAAAGAAGACAGAAAAACTTGCTATCAGACAGTACCTATATGATTCGCATTCATTTCTTCAAACAATCTAGATTACGAGACTCAAGCAGGAGGAAATAATGGAATAATTCACAGACTTGTGAAGTTGAGGATCACCATATTCAACTAAGGAGAACTAGCAGAAGCATCTCAGCAATTACAAGGATTTTTCTCCAAAATGAAGGCAGTTGCTTTCTTAAATCCTGTGCATGCTTTGAACCCTCTTCTCCAAAATGGAATGGTTCTGTATTTTGTTTTTCTGTGAACAATTATAAATGCAAATCAGTCACAAAAATTATACAGCTGCAACTGTGATACATTTAGGAATATTTGGAAGAGAATAGAAAAGATTATTTCTGTTCAAAGACCAGGCTTTTATTATGAATTATGAAAAAATATTTGAACATGAGTCTTAAAAATTATAAGAAGGTCAATGAATTAGGACTTTGTTCTTTGAGGAAAAAAAAAACTCCCAACCTAAAAACTGCTCTGGTTATGTCCATAACAATCAAAATACAATAATAACAGAGACTAGAATGATAGCTCTAGAAAATCTAAATCCAAAATAAAAAAGCATATGACCTGAAAGTGATATCCATTGGTCCTATACTAGATAGACTATTTAATGAGTCATTCAAAAAACATCATTTACTTATACATCTACATAAACAAGAAACATCTATCTATCTATCTATCTTACATGATTATATATGTATAAGTGTATACAAACACACATATAGTGGTTGGGGTTTGTGTCTCATCATTCTACTATACAATATTTAGAGACACTTTTTTTCTTATTGCCTTTACCTCCCAGCACAATGCTTTCCACACATATTAATTATTTTTTAAACATTCTCATATTCATGTCAAGACTCTTATATTCTTCCCATTATTTTCGTAACAGATCATTTCAGTTTCTGTTTTACTTATAGGCTGAAAGAACTAAATGAGATTCTTTAGACCCAACTTGGCTCCACATTTCCTTTGATCTTCCTTTCCCTCCATTTCACATACCCCTTGCTAATCATTCTCTCTCTCTCTGTCTCTCTCTGTCTCTCTGTCACTGTCTCTCTGTCTCTGTCTGTCTGTCCCTCTCTCTCTCTCTGTCTCTCTCTCTATCTCTGTCTCTCTGTCTCTGTCTCTTTCTCTCTCTGTCTCTTTCTCTCTCTCTTTCTGTGTCTCTCTCCAAGTTAGATAAAGGAACTACTATTGAGTGAATCACCATATTCTATTAAATATTGAAAGATTGCCCCATCATTTCCCAAGCTTACCACTATAACCCTGTTACATCCTCCACCAATGACTCTCATTGTGTATACATACATGCTTTGCTTCAAATGCAGCTGCAATCATAAAGGTTCAGGAAATTTTTTAAAAATGTTTTTTTTTATGAAAAAGTTAAATTTTAGACTTAATCAGACTCCTTTCTTTTCCTGTAGCAGACAGAGGTAGCAATGGTGGAAGGAAGCAGTCTACTTGGGATGAGGATTTTAGCCACTTTAAATGATGAGAAGATTCTCTTTATACATCACCGTTTTTCTTCTTTTTCTTCCTCCTATTCAGATTCGTTATTTTTACCACACATAAGCAAGCTCCCACCTCTACCCTTTCATTTTATATGCACCCCCTTGTTCATCCTGGATTGACAGCCCCTCATGCTACTGTTCCCTCTTCCTTCTTATTCACACTGAGGCTCTCTTCATTGACTTAGTCATCCTGACTTCTGCAGTACCTTCTAGTCAACTTTTTCTTGCACTATCCTTAAGGGATGATTTCTGCCATATCAACATCAGGATCTGGAGTACATATCCATACATATTAAATAAGATGGAGGCATATTTGATAGCTTTAAACTTCTGTGTAAAACTCTTTGCTGAACTTCTCAATATCTATCTTATAAAACCATCAAAACAGAAAAAGGAAAAATTTCTATTTCTTGTCCAACTTCTCAACTTAAAGAAAGGCAACATGAAAGCTTATATGTGAAATATGAGAAAATTATTGAGGCATCAGTTCGTACAAAAGGAAAAACTGAGTAAAAAGTAGAAAACAGAAAGTAAATCCTGGAAGGAATATCAAGCAAATTATAGAGGCATAAACAGGAGTATTCTAGAATCAGAACTTGAGGGCCACAATGACTTAAGAGAGCATCTGCCCTTAATCCCTATCTCTTTATATACAAAGAAACTAATGCTTCTGTTGATTAGATAGTTTAGTGTTGGTTTGAGGGGAAAAACAGTTTGTGGTAGGTCAAGTTGAATATAATTAATACAATGAAGTTACTTGATAATGAACTAAAATAGCAAAATCATAGCTGAAGAAAATACACAAAGTAATTAGATTAAAGATTAGCATTTAAGGCCATACATATGAAGTCAAAGAGACTCATTACCACATAAGGAAGATTGCTGATAGACTAGCCATCTATACTTGCAAGGATATTTCCCATAGTCACAATAAATCTGACCATAATAAATTTTGCATCAGGGAGCAATATTTAGGGGAGAAATTTAATGAGTTCTTCCAATAAACCCCCTGGTAATAATTACAGATCCTGCTTTCAGAACACTGTCAGCAATTCTCCATTTCATGTATAGATAAACCATTAACACGGAAGATTAGAGAGGCAGGTTACACTAGCTTCAGCCCTGACTATATCCAAGATGATTTATTGAGCACCTAAGAGAGCAAGTTAATAAGGAGTCTAAAGCATAGTTCATAGGAGTTAGGTGAAAATCATGGAAATGTAGAAAATGACATTATTTCCATATTTGTCTTCAAAGAATTGATTAAAATAGTCTGTCAGTCTGGCTCATTCAGTGTTTGTTAGGAGACTTTTGTCTAACAAACTCCTCATGTGACTCTCCTGAATGCTGGAAATGAAAAGTTAGGAACTTGGAAACAAAGAACCCCAAAGATGAAGAAGTAATTAAGGCATCAATACATTGCCCCTGCAGTGTTTTAGATAGTTCCAACCTACAGAATGTACAGTACCTATTTATCAGTAAAAGATACAGTATAAAAAAGATTGTGACTTTTGTATATCTAATCAATGAGTGTACTCCCTCCAAAAGCACATATGGAAGCTCATCCATGCCTGCTTACCCTATATAATTCTTGCCTATGTTGCTCATAAATCCTTTACAGAGGCTCCCCAAAAAAGATCAGGGGCATTCCTTGGGATTGTTTGATTTTGCATATCAACATAGCATTCAAACCATCCATTAGTTATCCCTTGCTCTTTTTGCATCAGCAACCTACCTCCATTCTGAGGTATATATCTCTTTAACACCACTTTATATCTATTATACTCTTCAGTTCTTTATTGACAAAATGGAATTGGCTATTCACATCCACCGTATTTATCTCTACTGCCTTTGATTGATCCACAAATTTAATTCTTTGGAGACTATAATATTTTATGATTTACAATCCTATACAATTACCTGTAAATAGTGGAATTAATAAGATGAGATTCACTTAAGGTCATTAAAAGCATTTCAGAATTACACAAAAGCTGTACAATCTACGCACATGTTTAATTCTGAATCCAGTTAGTTGTTCAACATTAGTATCTGTTCAAGGGACAAACTCATTGAATCTCTGGACTATCTGCTGTCGTAAAATTAACTGAACAATATACATTCTTCATCTACTTCTTGTTCTTTTTCTATGTAGAAAATTAGACTTAGTTCTTTTAAGCAATTATGGATCATATTTAGAATGATTTGCAATATCCTATTCTTTTATATTATATGTTTGTTTTATATCATCTGCAAGAAAAAAAGAAAAAGAAATCTGGATAACCTCATCATCTATAGTGAATGGTCTTCCATTTGAAAGGGAGAAAAAGGAATAAGCATTTATATTACACTTATTATGTTCCAGGCACAATGCTGAATACTTTTTACCGATATTAACTCATGTGATCCTCACAACAACCCTGTGAGGTGTAGGTGCTATTATTAATCACCATTTTACAGTTGAGGAAGCTGAAACAAACAGAGGTTGAGTGACCTGCCCAGGGTGACAAAACTAGTAAGTTTCTGGAGCTAACTTTGAACTCAGACTTCCCTGATTACAGACTTAGGGATCTTTCCACTATGTCAACAGCTGCCTCATTTGGACGATTCCTTTATATTCTCTATAGCACTGACAAACATTTTTATAAAATTATGCATCTTTCTGTTCTAAGACTTGCTACTAATAATGGGATGATTATTAAGTAATACTTGTTACATATCCCCAGGAAAATCTTATCATTTTAACATTTGCAGAAGAAATATCATGATGGTGAAGAGACCTCTAAATCAGTGGTTCTCAACCTTCTTAATGCCGCAACCCTTTAATATTCATATGTGAGGTTATCTGCATGGGGGCAGACCCTCCTGGAGACAGATAGAGGAGCAGTGTTTTGCTTCCTAAGACCATCAGAAATATGTGTTTTCCGATGGTCTTAGGCGACCACCAAAGGGGCCATGACCCACAGATTGAGAACCGCTGCTCTAAATGGTGTATTTTATTTTACAAAGTCAAAAACCAATAATGTCAGTGGAGTTATATTCTCTACAACATTCTATCAATTTTGTGTGTAAAAATGTGATCAGGTGTAGAATTTCTGAAAGCCTGTCTATTCCCTACTAATACTTTCCCCAAGGATGTCTTTTGCCTATGTAATATGTTCTCATAAAATTTTAGACCTGTGCGTTCTAAATTCTGAAAATGATTCTGGCTTATACACATTTTCACTTATCTGTATCATGCTCTTTCAGCAACCCCAATGAACTTTGGGGAAGTCAAGGGAAGAATAAAAGAAAGAACTATTAACTCCTATTGTTTACTAAAAGTTATGGAGAAGATACACACAGACCCACACCTACATACATACATACACATGCAAATTTCACTATTTTGGAGGACAAAGGATAAATTTCCGCCAATGGCCTTGGTTTGGAGGCCCAGAAATTCTTTGTGGTGGCCCAGAAAATCTTTGAGGAATCTCAAAGTAGATATTGTAAGAATTCTGAATAGTTACCTAGCCCTGAGATTCCCTGCTGGGTACATGGAAACCAAAGAAACACAGTTTACAAGTATATGTTTCCAAGGATAACAATGATCTAGTGAATTTAGATTTTTAATAGTGTACAAATGGTCTGCTAGGTGATGCAATGAGACTGAAGTCAAGAAGATCTGAGTTCAAATTCATTCTCAAACTTACTAACTGTGTGACCCTGAGCAAGTCACTTAACCATATTTATTTGCCTTAGTTCCTAATTTGTAAAATGAACTGGAGAAGGAAATGGCAAACCACTCAAGTAATTTTGCCAAGAAAACCCCAAATGGGGTCAAGAAGAGTAAGGCGCAACTGAAACAAGTCAACAACAGCAGCAACAACAACAATAACAACCACAAAAGTGTACAAAATCTCAAGTGAGCATTTTTTTAAACAAAAACAAAATAGAAAAGTCTGATATGACCAAATATATAAATTGCAGCCATGACAGGGAATAATTATTTTCATTACTAAAGCAGGTTTTTTTTTAACTAAAAGGATAAATTTAAACTATTATCAGATTTAAGAAAAAAATAAACTACAACTTTTAGGAAAATATGTAGCATGATGGGAATATTGGTTTATTGTCTCATTGGCTTTTTTGACAACAAATGACTTAAAGAAAAGGAATAAGAAAAAGGTACTTTAGATAAAATTCAATCTGATTGTAAATACGCAAATAATGCTTATATTTATATTCAATTCAATAATTCTGAAAATACTTAAAAGCACTTTGTACAGGTCAGTGTGCTAAGTACCAGGGATATCAAAACAAAAGAAATGAGTATCTTATATGCTTTTCACAGTCTATTTTGAAGTAATAATTGTATAGGCCATTTCTTCCTTTGAGACACATACTGTCTTGTTTTGGTTTGTTTTGCATTGACTTCAACCCTAGTTCAATACTTTGCAATGAACAGTTGCTCAAAAAATATTTGTTAATTGATTGAACTGAAATGAATTGAATTTACAGACATTGACAATTAAGCTGAAATTATTAAGAATTATATTTTTAAAGAAAGTGAAAATCACACACATGTGTGTTTATATGTGTGCTTATATATTATATACGCACACATATATGTTTTTATATATCATTTTTTATATATTTTTTCATGTATGGTCTTGGCCAAAAAAAAAAATTACTTAATGTCCAACTTCTTTGTTCTTAGACTGAGCCTTATAAAGTTGACATGCTGCCAGTTCTGTACTCACATCCTTTCCAGATGGTAGAATCTGCCAATGTTTGGGATCTGACCTCAAGAATAAAAGGTCATCTCCACAGAGGAAACACAGCAGAATTTTGTAGTGTATACAATTAGTGAAATAACTATATAATAACGCTGAAATAAAATGATATTGTAAATGAATTTTTTAAATGTTTAAAACAGATTTCATTTTAAAAGTTAGGAAATCATATACCAAGGTGAATGAATGAATGAAGAAGCATTTATTCCATGATTATTTGGTGCCAGACACTATGCTAGCGATACAAATATAAGAGTTAAGAGTTTCTGCCCTTAAGAAGCTTACTTAATAGGGGTCACAATACACATTTTTTTTTATGTAGCTTCATATATATGTATTTACATATATGTATATAAGAGTTATGACCAGTGAAGGGAGTGTCTAGGGAAACAAAAGGATGTTGAATTAATCTCTAGGACAGGCATACCCTTTGGCATACCCTTTTACCCTTTTCAGAATCAGTGATATTTTGGTAGTATGGATGGGATTACTAAACCCCATGTCAAAAAGGAGAAATAGTTGGGAAAATTGGGAGTAGAGCTGAAAGTGAAGTGTGGCATGATCTGGTAGTCTGAAAAAATACTGTCAGAAATAATGGCCTACTGGATTAATTTGAATTTGACTATATGCTTCAAAACTCACAAGTAGCATACTTTTTTATAATATATTCTGTATCAGAAAATTAAGTACAGAAATCAACACTATCTCTTTCCTCATCTAGGCATAGTGCCCAGTAAGGAAAGCTTGAACCTATTACATATCTTCTCCCCAAACCCTTCCATGTAAATATCTACCTTTATCTTGTTTTCTATGCCCATTATGATGTCTAATAATCTCCTAGGTGCTATAGTTTTAGTTATCAGCATAGACTCATAGTGCAGTTGCACACTTATTTCAACTTTATCTAACAAATGTGTTAAGAGAGGCAGGAGCAATTGAGGGAGTTAGGAAAAGCTTCCTGTAGATCAGCAGTTCTCAGCCTGTGGGTTGGGTTCAATTTGTAACAATGAAAATACATCCTGCATATCATAATTACATTATGATTCATAACAGTAGCAAAATTACAGTTATGAAGTAGCAACAAAAATAATTTTATGGTTGGGGGTCACCACAACATGAGGAACTGTATTAAAGGGTTGCGGCATTAGGAAGGTTGAGAATCACTGCCAGTGTAGATCAACAAGTTACCAAATCCAATGGGTAGAATGAAAAACAATGAAGGTGTTCAGATTCTGCAAGCACACAACAACAAAAACAATTTTGAATGAATGTGTTAATGTCTAAACAATTGGCACTTAATGAACTTTATTAATATCTTTTAAAATGATCCCTTTGATAATTATTTTTATCAATCTTTTTGGCAACAGCACCAATAGCAGAATTTTCCAACTATAGGTATAGATCAAATTTCAATTGTTTGCCATTTCCCAGTAATATATTTTTTTATTATATAAGTAAACTTGGTTTCTAAAGCCTACTGTATTCATAACTTGACAATGTAAGAAAAAAATAGTTATTCTATCCTGAATAATCTACAGCTGAATAAATATAGTGATATGAATAAAGCAGCTGAATCACTGCATATTAGAGCTGTCTGTAATCACATTTTCAGAAGATTGGCTTATTTGAACAATTTCACTAATGACAAAAAAGAGGAGTTCACTGACATCAGAGAATCAGATGAAAGTCCATCTTACTGACAATTGACAATAAAAAAATATTTTATTTCAGTGTGAAAAAAATTGACATCTTTTGAAATAACACACTTATAAAAGACTATGTAAAATTAAATACTTTACTCTCGTTTATCAAGTCATTTCAATTAGTTGTCCTGAACATATGTAATCTAATCTAATATAATAGGAGGAATAATATATGCTAGATTTATTTTGTTTAGTGTTCCATTGTTTATTTTGTTCTATTTTCTTTATGAAAATACATTGAATGAGCTACATTTAAAAAATTCTAATTCACAGATTGGGGAAATATGGAAAGTATATCAACACTACTGATAGACATAGGAAGAAGGTGAAAAATAGAATTTTCCTTTTGCAAATAAAATTAACTTTCTCAAAAATGTGAACATTCACATTCAAAAATTAAAGCATGCCAACCTGAAGTATTATTTCATACCACAAGTAGAAGTTGGAAAAGAACTGAGCTGTCAAATCAAGGGACTATAGTAGTGAATAATAGTTTATCCTTTTCTCCAGCTAATTTCAAATTACTTAATCTACATGTTTCTTATAAATGAGTCTAGAAAAAAGTCACAAAGCCATTTACCCAAGTAGTATATTTTTCCATCTAATGCCTCCTAAAGTTTGTACTTGCTTATCATTTCAGGTGATCAGCAAGCTTGAGTTGCAATCCAAGGTTTGAAAAAATTGGCATTTGTGAAGGCAATTGACCAGGCCTGGTCTTCCCATGAAGTCAAATATTAACATAATAATTCATAAATCATAACTAGCAGGGTCATAGACTCAGATCACACCTTATATATCACCTAGACCCCTCTTTTTACAGATAGAAAGAGAGATTTAATTTCTCATAATTATTTGAAATTTTCCTCAGGGGCAAATCTGGGCTTTGAACCTAGCTCTTTTAACAATCCAATATTGTACCCTTTTCATTACACCATTAATCAGTTCACCAGCAAACATTTATTAAATGCTGTGGTAGACACTGGTAGTATAAATACAATGCATGAAACAATCTTTACTAATAGGGAGTTTCCACTCTAATGGGAGATAATTTTATATAGGAAATATAATTACATGTAAAATACATTGAAGGGGAATATATCTCAAGTAGTCAAATAAAAAGCAGTTTGTAAGGAAGGGCATGAGCAATTGAGGGCTTCCCCAAAGGCTTCCTATAGAAGACTATGCTGCCTGTTTTCATCATATTTCCCATCGCTTCTCAGTAAGTTATCAAATTCAGTGGCTAGGCAAATACACACATACACACATACACAGAATATGTTCAAAGTAGAAGGCACACAACAATAACAACAACAACAACAACCACAACAATGGGCAAAGAAGAGTGTCTACCTGAAATAAGGCTAGGAAAACGAGGAAGAGACAACCAACAGAAAAAAGTCACTTTGTGGAAGTTTCATCCTAGCCTAAACTCATCCCCTCTTTTCACATATCTACACACACACACACACACACACACACACACACACACACACACGCGCGCGCGCACAACCAGGAAGTAAATATTTGAACACATATTTAGGAAAGGTAAAATCTTTAAATACACAAAATCTCACACAAACTCACACATCAAGAAGTATGCACAGACATGAAAGGCGTTTTGATGTAGGTTTTGTAAAAGTGAGAGAAAAGCCTGCCTTTTCTCCCCTTCCCATATGTTTTCTAAATGTTTGAATAGAAGTGTGGTCAAACCCTTATTAATTATGGATACTATATGCCAAACTTCCAAGTAAACTGAGGCTGTTTAGCTGTCTTCAAATATTTGAAGATCTGTTGTTCAGGAGAGGTATGAGAGTATTTTTGGGTAATTTTAAACCTGCAGAACCAGGACAGGTATAACAAATTATAGAATCTGATAGTTGGGAGGGACTTTAAGAGTTCTATAGTCCACCCATTACCCAAAACAAATGCCCATTATAACATATCCAATAAGTGGCCATCTAATCATCATGCCTTTGCTTAAAGACATTAAAGAAACGTGAAAACTCAGCCTCTCTGAGAAGCATATTCCAAGGTTTTGTTTGTTTGGTTTTTACAGATACCCACATTCATCTGAAGGCTTTGTACATTCTGCCAGAGCTTGTGCTTTTACTGGCTTAACCTTTAAGAACCCATATTCTTCTCTGTTTCATCATTAGGTATCAAGGAAGAACTTTAGTATAGTCAACATGTTTTTGATAACTTAAGCCAAAATCAATAGGGTTAACGTTCCTTTACCCAAATAGACCTAGAAAATAATTTGTTGTTTTAAAAAAGGGTAATATTATAACTAACAGCTTTTTTTTTTTTGCTTTTTGGAGGTCAGTTGGGGTTAAGTGACTTACCCAAACTCACACAGCTAGTAAGTGTGTCAAGTGTCTGAGGCTGGATTTGAACTCAGGTCCTCTTGACTCCAGGGCCTGGGCTCTATTCACTGCACCACCTAGCAGCCCCTGACTAACAGCTTTTGACAGTAGAACAAAGATGATTGCACTATTTCACCCCACCTTAGAATATCTATTTCTTCAAGTGATCACTACAAACCTGAAGAGAAAATTATACTTTAAAGAAATAAAACAGAAAGAACTAATAATATAGAGCAGTATCAAGCACATTTTTGAGAATGATTTTTTTTCCCTCACTAGCCCTTCCTTGCACTCCAACCTCCCCCCAAAATAAGATGCTTCCTATATACCACAGGAAAACACAATGTAAAATAAAAGTCATTTACTTGCTTGAGAAGCAAGTAGAAAGTCTTATTTTCTTTCAGACAGTATTTAGAAATCTAGGAGCTGTTAGACCATTGATCTAGAGCTGGGTTCTGAATAAAGAAGTTCCCAGTTTCTGAATAAAGAAAAGTTTCTTCTAGGAATTGGCAAGTACCCAGTATTAAATTAGGATATTTAGTAAAACTTTCTCATTTACCTCTTTTTTATACTCTCCAAATTAAATATTTCTTTCCATTTAATACTTCTAGGTTTTTAATGTATAAAGTCAAAACCTAATAATGAGACTACATAGGACTCATTGATAAGAAGGAAACACAATCTTCCATGTATTCTTCTACCTTATTACAAAAGAATTTGCTAGCTGGCATCATTCAGTTCTGAACTTTAATGACAGTGGACATATCCTCATTACAGCCTGTAGAGGGTTCCTGGAAATATAGTTGGCTGAGTAAACAGCAGCAGTTCATAGCTAGGTAAACAGCAGGTAGTGGCATTGAAAGAGATTTCATGTTTCCTTGACTTTGTTCATCACAGCAGTAGGGTATGGTATAGTTCTGACATCATGATATCTATGGTATGAATTTACAGAGTGTTTTCTATTCCATTGTAGCTACACTACATGCAGCCCAAAGGTGTTTTATGAGAGACAATATTGTCTTGTGCAGAGATTGGCAACCTACTGTGCATATACCAAACATTGCATGTGATGATTTTTTTTAATATTATACCAACCAATGGTAAAATTGTAAAGTTTGTAGTTTGGTTTTTTTTTTTTTTAGCATTGTCTACATCCATTTTTAACTTTTGGTTTGCCCATCTCCCATAACTTTTAAGTGCCTATTTCACTCATGCTATTATTCTCCAGTTATCCAGTTCCTACTGGTATTAACACTCCCCAAGCTTGGTCTACCATATGTGTTCATGATTTATATTCCACTTCATTCCTCTCTTCCCCTGCTCCTTACCAGTGACAAATCTCCTCTTTTCTTGATATTATCCATTAAAATATTGACAGTATTCTTTCATTTACCCAGATTTCTTCCCTTCCCCCAAACATCAGAATACCATGGCTCTCCAGTTCTGCAAGAATGAACAAAACAGTTGAGTGGTTGGATTATACATTAAGATCTCTGAAAATCCTGATTTGATTCTGCTTTTCCCAGAAGATCTGTGTAAGCTGAAAGGGCTCTATATTTCAATATACAGTCTGTAAAATGGAGATTCTCTATTCCCTTACATAACTCATTGTGATTAATTGAAAAAATATAAAAGTTCATGCTTTGAAAGATTAGTGCTTTGCCGTTCTATGGCATTACTATCATTTATTCTTTGTTCACTCACATGTTTTCTGATTTGTTATCTATTTAATAATTGACTATCTACAAAGAGGAGAGCATTAGAATGCCAGATTAATTTTCTTTCTTTTACAAGGGGTTTTCAAGTTACCACAGAAAAATGAGTATGGAGGGGTGAGTAAAGAGGGAAATAGAGAAAATACACAAAAAATTTGTTTGCATGAAGATAATTAGATTATTATGCTCTACAAAATATTTGATTACATATATATCTGTCTCATCTGAGCACCAGCATTATTTCTGGTGGGAGTTGTGGTAGTTGTGGTGCAAGAGATTATGAATTTTTGATTTCATTCTCAGTGAGGATATGCCTTCTAATAATGCAGATCAGCAAGTATTCTTCAAATTAAAGACTTAGAGGCTGCTTAGGGGACTGAAAGGTTAATTGATTTATCCAGAGTTGTATAGCCAGTGTCAGAGATGGAATTTTAACCTAGGCATTTCTGACTCTGAAATAACTCTCTGATATCTAAGTTAAAATAGTATGTTTGGAGAGGAAAGAGTGAATTAAATTATTTTTTCAGGTTGAGGTCTAGGATAGTAACTCAACAAAATCATAACGGGCAAATTCAATGTATTCTATATATAGATCTAACATGGCTGAAAAGTAGATATTGATAACAATAATGATAACTGACATCTTTTTAATACTTTTAAATCTGTATTTCATTCAATCAAGAGCCATTTATTGAGTTCTTCTGATGTGCCAGCTGATCCAGTTACAATTATAATCAACTCAGTCATAATACAGATGACTTACTGGAAAGATCTTGTTGTCTAAGATCAAACAGCAAGTAGGTGTTGGAGGAGTCATTTGGACTCAGGTCTTCTCCTATCAGGTACAGTGATACTTCCACTGTAAGACGTGTTTAGCACAATTCAATCAACTAAGTCATCTAGGGGCGTTAACCACCATCTGTAACTCATAAAGGAAGGGGGAAAAAAATTGTGTTTAAATGTTCTGAGCCATCACATTTTGTAATACTTGGCAATACTCTAAATTTACTAAAGTATATATTATACAGCCCATGAAAGAAGAGTCTATTCTTTGTTTTTTCAAGATATGGAATGTTCTAACCATTAAAAACCCTGGATAGTCACTTTCCATTTCATCTGTGAAGAACTCCTCCCATTGATACAGCTACTTTCTGACTATCTTTGAGCTATAGTCCCAGAGGGGAAGAAAACTGCTTTAAGTCTGCCTTGGAGTTACAGTCTTTGTGGGTAGGTCTATGATGAAAGTCTAGTTAGTTCATCAGGTGACTGGCTGCTGAGTCTCTAAGATGACACATACTTTTGAGGCTGTATGATTCACAAATTACACCAGAATTGTGTGTGCTGGTAAAAAAAAAAATTGTAAAGATAACAGGCCTGAATTAATCAACTTTTACAATCCAAATATCATTTCCTACAGATAGTATGAGAATTTCTTCTTACCCTTATTCAATTGCAAATAATTCTTTTACACTGGAACTTTCAAAGCATATTTTTATAAGACAGAACTCTTGCCCACTTTTTGGTGACATTTGGTTACCACTAAAATAATGATTCAGCAACATCTAATTTTCCCTGAGTTGATATCATTATATATAACTGTCTAGCTAAATTTGTTATTCTATGTCAATGCAAATGGAAAATGTCCATTTCTGCATTTTTAATTTGTAATGCCTATTATTCTGTTATTAAATTGTAGAAAGCCTAATCACAATTTTCAAATATTTACTTAAGAGAAAAAATGAAATTATCACAAAACAAAAAAACTGCCATCATGAATAAGGCCCATGGTTTATCTGGCATAATATTCTGTTGACAACAGTAGTCCCAAAGGATGTTCTCCAGGAGCATATGCTTACTCTCCCTCATAACAACTTTAACATCTTTCATTAGTCATTTCTGCTCCTGTCATTCATAAACTTGTTTAAACCTTTTAAAAATTCAATTTATATTTCCTGACTATATCATTGGTTGAAATAAACAATTCTATATTTTTTTGCTTTTTGTCCCCAAATTACTTTGATGAAGTTTCAAGTTTTAATATTTCAGGATTTGGCAAACATTTGATTTACTTATTGTGAAAATTTGAGGCTGCCTTCTCTTAGTTTGGGCCTGTTAATTTGAAGCTTCTCAGTCTTTAGAAATTTACTCAAAATGTGATAGAAAGTCAGTGGGAATTTTTGAGAATATAAATGAGATAACCTGGTTGATGTGTAAGAAAAATTAGCCTCGCAGACATATGAAAGATAGATTAAAGTGGGAGATTGCAGAGGTGTGAAGTCTTTTTTGGCAGAAGATACTAACAAGGCCCTATATTAGAGTAATAGTAGTTGGACTAGAGAGGCACCAACCATAACAAGACATGAAAAATGTGTCAAAGTAAAATTGACAGGGCTTGGTAAAATTGACAGGGCTTGGTAAACGATTGGATGTAAAGAAAGGTCACAGAGAAAAAAAAATAAAAGCTATATTTTGAACCTGTGACCATTGATGATAACAGTGAGGGAAAGGATTATTGAAAGACATGATGTGTGAACATATTTGCAATTCAAACTTGACATGTCTAAAACTCAGTTTTCAGTGCCATTGCAACATCCATTTTGATATGTTCTCTCAGTTTTAAAGGCAAGATTCTGAAACTCATTAGGGAAAATAAGAAATAGAGATAGAAGGGAGGAGTGCTGGAAGTCAAATTTAAATTTATGGTAGTTGAAATCTGGGAAATGAAGGAAATTGCCAAGGGAGAGTGTGATAAAAGCAGAGAAGCAGAACCAGCACAAACCTCAAGAGATAATCATGTTAAGGCGTGGAAGAGAACAGAAGACAAAGGAAGATGATTAGAAAGGTCTGGGCAATCAAAAGGAATGTAGTGTATCTTAAGCCAAGGGAAGTTGAGTAGCATATAGTGATCAACAGTGAGATGCTATAAAAAAAAGTCAAGTAGGATGAAGATTGAAAGGAAAAAAAAGAGAAATTAATTCAGTCATTGATTCAGAGACAAGGTAGAGAGAGCAATGGAATTCTAAAGAGAAAAGTCAGATTGCTGCTAAGTTGAGGAGTGAACAAGTTATAAAATAAGAGCACCCAATATAAATCATTTATTTTCCTAGAAGTTTGCCATAAAATAGGAAAGGAAGAGATGAATAGTTGGGTGAGAAGAGAAGGCTTTAGAAAAACTCCACCAAATTTTGTAAACTTTGATGTGTTTGTACACAGATAGTAGAAAGTTAGTGGAAAGGGAGAGATTGAAAGTTTATATGAATATATACATATATATATATAATGTATATATATATATGTGTATATATATATGTGTGTGTGTGTATATATATATACATAAAACCATTCCTTCTTTATATGTATATATATATGTGTGTGTATATA
>CM053582.1:256286486-256305617 GCA_028627135.1 Pseudochirops cupreus
TAGAGAGAGAGAGAGAGAGAGAGAGAGAGAGTTCTGAAACGATAGTATCAAATAAATTGGGTTGAAGTACTAGCTGTAAGGTCCTTTCCAATTCTTAAATTTCACAAATGAAATGTTTTCAAGTATGTAGAAGGTCTAGTAATGAGATTTTTTTTATTTTTAAAAATATAATAGAACTGATAGATCTAAAGGATGGTTGATATATAATTTAGTCACTATTGCTCAAAATAAATTTCTTAGCTGTGAAATGCCTTTAGATGCAGTTTATCACACTCTTGCACACATGTACATACAGAAACACACAAACACATCAGTCAGGCTACTGTATAACCATATCATATGTTTTATTCAAAATGCTAATACCCAGCTTGATTCTCTCACCTCACTCCCAAGAGCTGTTATTGAATAGCTTATAGCAATTGCTAAGAAATAAAATTTTCACTCAAAGATCTCCTTCCTCAAATGACCAAAATTTTTACCACTAAGGATATTCAAAAGAATGGACTGATGGCAGAGAGGCATCAAAGCTATTTCCCAAAGAAGAGTTTCAAAACAACATCAGAATAAGTTGATGGCTTTTTTCAGGAGCCTACTCTGAAAGGGACAGCTCTCATTTGGACATAAAAATTGTAGTATATGAGTTAAAATACCAATAATGTTATTTATTTATACATTGTATAGAAGATAAGCAAAATATTCTTTTTTTAAATGACCAAAATAATTAAGGAAGGTAAGAGAGTTATAACAGCTTTAAAGACAAACAGATTCATTGAGAGCTATCGCTGTTACATTTCACTAGTACCATAAATTTATGTCTATTTGTCTATTTCTAAAGGTGGTAAGATAAGACAAAAATCTTAAAAACATTTTGGTAGAAACATTATGGCATAGAAAAAACAACTATACATACAAGTAGACAACAGCATTGTGTCAGATTTATTTCTTACTTCCCACTGTGTTTGAAAACATTTGAACAGAGATTGAAGGAAATTTTTTCTGACAAAATAGTATCAGATAGTATTTGTTTCTGTTGTGCAGTCAGTACTTGGATACAGGTCTTTCTTCTTCCACATTAAAGGCCTTCTTTCCATATATCATCCCATGTTTTCATAGGACATGATAATACCTCTATTTTTTAATTACTAATTTCTTTGCAAGCCTACTGCAAGGAATTTTAACTTTGCAAATGTGTATGTGACCATTCTTATTGCAACATTGCTTCTAATCACACAACACTAACTATGTGGGCCAACAGATTTTTTTTTTTAAAGCAAAATACTAATCATAGTGAGTTTTAGAATTATTTCCCCTTTTAAAACAAAATTACTTATATCTAATGATACATGAAAAATTAATGTTTTAAAAATGTGGAATAACGTATTTTTAAATTAACTTAGAAAATGATATAGATGATTAAAAATGTGTTATTTTTGGCCCTAAAAGATTTGTGCAAATTTGCCTAAAAATGAAATCAAGTCAAACTAGAAATGCACAGGGCACACATATTACCATATTACTGAACTTTAACTCATTGCCTTTTTGTACCTTCCTTCTTTCTTTATTTCTTGATGACTTGTAGCCTCAAGTTTGAAATATACCAGGCATCAACAGATGGACAACTTGTGATAGATTTGATGACTATATCAAATATTTGCAAATATATCTGAACCACCCAGGGTGAAGGAAAGTGCTAGAAATTATATTTGTCCTGACATTTATTTATTTTTCTTAAAATGCTCATAATAACAAACATGAAATAAATAGATGGAACTTGGCAAAATCATTTTAAAGAATTCATGAATTTATATATACATACATATGTGTGTGTGTGAGTGTGTGTGTGTGTGTGTTTGTTTCAAGTATTTGAATGCAAAGATGAACAAATAGCTTTAAAAAAGCCAGACTATAGAATGTTACTTTGGTGACAAAGATGATCAAAATACTTAACCAGAAGACAACAATGTCAAAATTCCTGCATCAAATGCCTCCATGAAAAATATGAATTGGTCACAGGTTATGGAAGAGCTCACAAAAGATTTTGAAATCAAGTAAGAGAAGTAGAAGAAAAACCAGGAAGATAGATTAGAGTGATACAAGAAAATCATGAAAAAATGAGGCAACGTCTTGCTAAGGGAGATCCCCAAAATACTGAAGAAAATAACACCTTGAAAAGTAGACTAATTCAAATGGAAAAAAAGATATCCAAAAAGCCTATGAGGAGAAGAATGCCTTCAAAACCAGAATGAGCCAGATGACAAAGGAAGTCCAAAAGCTCACTGAAGAAAATAATTCCTTCAAAATTAGAAGAGAGCAAATGGAAGCTAATGACTTTATGAGAAATCAAGAAACTGTAAAACAGAACCAAAAGAATGAAAAAATAGAAGAAAATGTGAAATATCTCATTGGAAAAACTATTGATCTGGAAAATATATCCAGTACAGATAATTTAAAAATTATTAGACTACCTGAAAGCCATCATCAAAAAAAAAAAAAAAAGAGAAAGACTAACCATCATCTATCAAGACATTAACAAGGAAAACTGTCCTGATATTCTAGAACCAAAGGGTAAAATAGAAATTGTAAGAATCCACCAATCACTTCCTGAAAGAGATTTCAAAAGGAAAACCCCTAGGAATATTGTAGCCAAATTCCAGAATTCCCAGGTTTAGGAGAAAATATTGCAAGCAGCCAGAAAGAAACAATTTGAGTGTTGTAGAAATGCAATCAGGATAACACAAGACATAGCAGCTTCTACATAATGAGACTGAAGAGTTTGGAATATGATATTGTAGAAATCAGAGGAGCTAGGATTGAAACTAAGAATCACCTATACAGTAAAACTGAGAATAATACTTCAGGGTAAAAAGTGGATATTCAATGAAATAGGGGACTTTCAAGCATTCTTGCTGAATAGACCAGAGCTGAATAGAAAATTTGACTTTCAAATACAAGGTGCAAGAGAAGCATGAAAAGGTAAACAGGAGAGAAAAACCATAACGGACTTATTAAATTTGAATTGTTTACATTCCTACATGGAAAGATGATATATGTAAATCATGAGATTTTTCTCAGTATTAGGGTAATTGGAGACAGATAGATAGATAGATAGATACATAGATAGATGGATGGATGGATAGATAGATAGAACAGGGTGAATTGAATATGAAGGGATCATATCTTAAAAATAAACTTAAGGACTGAGAGAGGAATATATTGGGAGAAGGACAAAGGGAGAGATAGAATGAGGTAAATTATCTCACATAAAAGAAGCAAGGAAAAGGTTTCACAATGGAGGGGAAGGGAGTGGGTGAGAAGGAATGAGTGAACCTTACCCTGACCAGATTTGGCTTAGGAAGGGAATAACATATACATTCAATTGGGTACCTTATCCTACAGGAAACAAGGAAGAAGGGGATGGGGGTGGGGATGATAGAATGGAGGGCGGATTGGGCAAGGGGGGGGGGTCATCAGAAGCAAATACTTTTGAAAATGGACAGGTTCAAAGGAGAAAATAAAATAAGTGGAAGGGGGGTGGGATAGGATGGAGGGAAATATCTTTAAGTTTTTCCAACACAACCATTATGGAAGTGTTTTGCATAACTACACATGTATAACCTATAATGAATAGCTTGCCTTCTCAATGAGGGTGGGTGGGAATGGAAGAAAGGACATAATTTGGAACTCAAAGTTTTAAAAACAAATGTCAAAAAAAATACGGTTTTTACACGAAACTGGGAAATAAGATATACAGGTAATGGGGAATAGAAATCTATCTTGCCCTACAAGAAAGTAAGGGGGACAATTTTATCAAGTAGGATTTATTCCAGCAATGCAAGGATGGTTCATTATTAGGAAAACTACCAGTATAATTGATCATAACAACAATAAAACCAGCAGAAACCATATGATTATCTCAATAGATGCAGAAAAGGCTTTTGACATAATACAACACCCATTTTTTATTGAACACATTAGAATGCATAGGAATAAACCGAGTCTTCCTTAAAATAATAAGTAGCATCTATCTAAAACCATCAGGAAGTATTATATGTAATGAAGATAAGCTAGGAGCTTATCCTTCCAATAAGATCATGAGTGATACAAGATGTCCACTGTCACCCCTCTTATTCAATTTGTTATTAGAAATGTTAGCAGTAGCAATAAGAGAAGAAAAAGTAATTGAAGGAATCAAATTAGGCAAAGAAGAGACTAAGCTATCACACTTTGCAGATGATATGATGATATGCTTAGAGAATCCTAGAGAAACAAGTGAAAAACTACTTGAGATAATAAATAAATTTGGCAAAGTTGAAGGATATGAAATAAACCCACGTAAATCCTTGGCATTCCTATGTATTTCTAATGAAATCTAACAGCAAGAGATGGAAAGAGAAATCTCATTTAAAGTTACTGTTGACATAACATATTTGGGAATCTATCTGCCAAAACAAACCCAGAACCTGTACAAACACAACTACAAAACACTTTTCACACAAATAAAGTCAGATCTAACTAATTGGAAAAACATCAGTTGCTCATGGCTGGGTAGAGCTAATATAATAAAAATGACAATTTTACCTAAATTAAATTACATAGTTAGTGCCATTCCAATCAATTGACCAAAAATTACTTTATAGAGCTAGAAAGAATAGCAACAAAATTCATTTGTAAGAACAAAAGGTCCAGGATATCAAGGAATTAATGAAAAGAAATAGTAGGGAAATTGGCCTAGCCATACCAGATTTTAATCTGTATTATAAAGCAGTAGACATCAAAACTACTTGGTACTGGCTGAGGAATAGAGTAGTAGATCAATGGAATATCTGATTGGGTACAGGAGACTGAGTACTATATGACTATAGTAACCTACTGTTTGTTTGATAAACCCAAAGACCCCAGTTTTGGGGATGAGAACTCACTATTTGATAAAAATCTACTGGGAAAACTGCAATATAATATGGCAGAAACTGGGCATAGAGCAATATCTAACACCATATCCCCAAATCAAGTATAAATGGGTGCACAATCTAGGTATAAAGGCTGATATTGTAAGCAATCTGGGAAACCAAGGAATAGTTTACCTTTCAGATATATGGAGAAGGGACAATTTTATGCTCAAACAAGAGTTAGAGAGCATTATAAAAAGCAAAATAGGTAATTTTGATTACATTAAATTGAAAAGTTTGTGTACAAACAAAGCCAATATAACCAAGATTAAGAGGGAAGTGGAAGATTGGGAAAGAATTTTTACCAGTATCTCTGATAAAGACCTCATTTCTAAAATAAACAGAGAATTCAGTCAAATCTATAAGAATACAAGTCATTCCCCAACTGATAAATGGTCAAAGGATATAAACAGGTAGTTTTCAGAGGAAGAAATTAAAGATAGACAAACAGATAGATAGATAGATAGATATAGATAGATAGATATAGATATAAGGATATGAAAAAAAAACTCTAAATCACTATTGGTTAGAGAAATGCAAATCAAAACAATTCTGAGGTACCACATCTCACCAGTCAGATTGGCTAAGATGACAAAACAGGAAAATGAAAAATGCTGGAGAGGACGTGGAAATATTAGAACATTAATGCATTGTTGGTGGAGTTGTGAACTCATTCAATCATTCTGGAGAGTAGTCTGGAACTATGCCCAAAGGAAACTGAATCTTGTAAACTAAAAGTAAACAAATAAATTAATTTTAAAAAAAGAATGTAAGAGGGAAGAAGATAAGGAAGAGGCATGAGAGAAGGGAGGGAAGACTGGGGGAAGGGGTAATCAGAATGCATGCCATCTCATGTTGAGGGGGAGGGGAGAGATGGGGAGAAAATTTGGAACCCAGAATCTTGTGGAAATGAATATTGAAAACTAAAAATAAAAAAATAATTAATTAATAAAAAATAAAATTTTTAAAATTTGAAAGTAGGTATCATTCTTAAATTTGAGTTAATATTCTTTTTTTTCTTGTTTTTAATTGTGTTTTGTGATTTCCAGGAAACTAAGATTTAAATCTCAGCACTATTTGTGTGATCTTGAGTAAACCATTTACATTCTTTAGGCCTTGGTTTTATCATTTGTAAAACAAAATCCTTAGTTTAGTAGACCTGTAAGGTCCTTTCTTGCTTTAAATCTTTGAGCTTACTTGTCCCTTAATAAATGAAGTAAGTATCTATATTTATTTCTTTTCACACTTTTCTTCTAGCAAATATTTCTCAAATTTCATGTTACTATTTTACCATGATTATATTTTGTTTTTCAGACATTTCTTATGTTGGTCCCTGTTAAATTTAAACACACACACACACACACACACACACACACACACACACAGATGATGCTTTTGATGAAAAAACAAGTGAAGTGCAAAGGAGTAAGGGAAAGAAGCAAAGGAAAATGTTGAACTTCCTTAAATATAACATATTTCACAGATGAAGTTTTCTTTTTATTCCATTTTATTGTTAATGCCTGTTAAATCAAATAAGGTAGTTGCACTGAAATAAATTTAATAGAAATAACTCAATAAATATGTAACTCCTTCCTCTAGATTCCTTCCTACAAAAGAGATTATATAATGTCTTTGTCACTACAAAATGCTTTATTTTTGATGAAGGATTTAGGAGATAGTGTTAGATGCTTTCCCAAATACCCTAGTTACAAAAACGATCTTGTGTTTCATGAATAGAGCTATATTGGTTGGCTTCAAGATCTTTTTTTACTTACATCTATAACAATATAGGTCATTGAAGCAGAAAAAAAACCTTGTGAAGTGTGATGATATATCAGGACTTGAAGTAAAAAGAGATTTTAAAAAATTATATTTGGACAAAAATAGAGGGAGGGGTTTAAGGTAATGGAGAGAGAAAGAAAGAAAGACACAGAGACAGAAAGAGAGAGAGAGAAAGAGAAGGATGTTAGTTATTTTTTTTTTCTTTTGACCAACATGCATATGAAGGCTACTGGAGCAGTGTGGCTCTCTTCTTATCCCTCATTTTTGCTACATCATGGACCTCAATTGTATATGTGTATGTGTGTATTTCTTGGATAATATCTTCTTTGGAATTTTTTCATACAAAGTCAAAATTAGTAGTAGGCTTTAGCCTATTTCAACATACATCATGTCTCTCCATTACCTTTCCACTCACCTACAACGCGGACTTATTTTGAGTTTGTAATATCCCATGATTCATAGACAAATAGTACTATTAGGAAGGTATAATATTAAAGAATGTGAGGTTTTAATTTAGGAATGGATTTGAGTCTCTGAAAGCATTATGCCATTACCCACATACAATTAAGTCTACTCTCCAACTTCTATTAAATTCTTAGCCCCATTTATTATCTATTGGCAATATCAGTATAAGACTTATGTATTGATGGGAAATGCTATCCACATTCAGAGATAAAACTTTGGAATCTGAATACAAATGGAAGCACAGTATTTGCTCTCCTTTTCTTTTGTTGTTTTGTTTCTTCTTTCTTGTGGTTCCTCCCTTTAGTTCTAGGTCTTCTTTACATCACAAGTAATGTGAAAATATATTTAATACGAATGTACAAGTAAAACCTTTATCAGAATTCATGATGTCTTGGGGAGGGGGGAGGAGATGATGGGGGAGAAAATGCAAAACCCCAAATCTTATGGAAGTAACTGTTAAAAACTAAAAATAATAATTTTTTTTAAAAAGAATTAACACTTGGAACAAGAGTTTGGGAGCAAAGGTTGAGAGGAGGCAGGAGGTGGTTTTTAGCTGAAGATGTGAAACAGATCCACACTTTAACAAAACATTTTAAATAATATTGTAAAGTATAGAGAAAGAAAGATCCTGCTCAATTCACAAATAAGTATTATATATTCATTTGAGGTGATGTGGCATTGTTGAAACAGTGCTAGAGCTGGAGTCGAAGGACCTGGATTCATCCATCTGGCCACTTGATAGGGTTGTGACCTTAGACAAGTAACTTCAACTTTCTGAGTGTTTTTTATCTGTCAAATGAGGAGGATGAACCAGAAGGCCTCTAATGCTTCTTCCAGTGCCAAATATATGATCCTAAGCCTTCTTCTATTTTAAGGAATAGAGGGTACTTGATTTTATATATATATATATATATATATATATATATATATATATATATATATATATATGAACTAGTTCAATGAACTGCTTATTCAACAGCTTATCACAGTCTGGAAAATCATCATTATTCATGCACTTGATTTGACTTATATGGATTGTTAGGTCTAAATCTTTTGATTCTAATAGGTTCCTTTTTTGAAGTACAGAGAAAACCCAGAGTTCCCAAGACCTCTGTCATTTGAAAACAATTCTGCCAGGTTCTAAAATGATGGAAAGTCTTTGAATTTATATGCAAAATCAGATGAGGTTTATTATCTGCTATATGAGGGCTAGCTTAGTTAAGTACAGAAATGCTTATCCACATTAAGCTGTCCACCAAATAATGGATTTTGGGCTGTATTAAAACCAATAAATCAGAAGAAAAATCAAAATTGTCCTAAGTCCTATGACGACCTTTTATATTTCTATAACAATGATGGCAAAATGGCAGAAAAATAGAGCAAGTTGTTCTAAGAATTGCATAATTGTTGAATTTTTTATCGTACAGTGGCTAAAGCACTTGTCTATCCCCTCAGTGGAAATCAGGAAGACTTGACTTCTTATCTTGCCTCAGATAAACTTACTAGTTTGTGATTATGGGCAAACCTCTTATTCTTTCCTTGATTTCCTTATCTGTGAAATCATGTTAATAATAACATCTTCCTCAGAGTTTTTCTAGGAAACAAAGAAGACAACACCTATGAAACACATTGCAAAACAAAACTCTATGTAAATGCAAGCTGTTTATAAAATCTTTCTGAAATTCAAAGGTGAGTTTCCTGTCTAATAACCAACATATTAAAGGAGCAATTGAACCATGTCAAAAATTGTATTCTTTCTATAAGTGAAAAGAAGATATGATGAATTTAAGGGCAAATGAAAGGATAGAAAGGCAAAGAAAGAAGTTGAAAGATATTTAGTTTATTATGAACCCAAAGGCAAGGCAAGAAAAACATCACTTCATAGATCCTTAATTATGTCACCTTACTCCTGGTTATATTGCCAGTGAACAAATATATAGTATTTATTTAAAAAGTTATGATATTTGGATATAGGTTAATGAATACTAACATTTCTGATCAATTAGATTAGAACTGAGTTATTCTACTAGACTCCAGAACATGAAAAAGTTTACTTATTATTTATTCACATTAAAAAATAATCAGAGAGGTGAAATATTCTTGTAAGAATCTGTTAAACATGTGTGTATAAAATAAAATTTTTAAAATCATGTTTTTCTTATCATTCCTCTATAAGTAGTTTGATAAATGTTGACTTTGTGAACAAAACCTTGGTGCTGGAATTCTTCCTGACTAATTTTTTCCTTAACAGAGAAGATATTATGAATAGGATTTATATTTTCCTCCTTATAGTATTTATGGATAAGCCATATTAGCTACATCTAACCAGGTGAAAAATCATCTGCTAGCTCTTTGGGTATAGAACAAATATAGTTGAAAACCTATGGCTGTATCTTTCTCACTGGTGCCAATTACACAGTAGCAACAAATTATTGTCAACTTAGATGGACCCATACTGTCTATGTGATCAGCACAGCTGGGACAGAGAAGTCCTAATTTCATCAATGCATGATGACCTAAACTGATAAAAACCAGTTTGTTTCTTTTTTTACACCTCTATGATTTATTTCCTTGCCATAGTCCTTGTCCATTAACGTGTTTCTGTGTATGGCATAGAACAATCTCAATCTCATGGCCTAACTGTAGTTAATATTTCTGAGCTACTGACACAATTTGGTTGATGTGCCTGGGGTTAGGGCAATAAGGTAGCTCAAATCCTTCCTAGAACAGTGTCTTTCTGCTTTGTTTTTGCCCTAATTAAAAAAAAATTCAACTATCAACAAAACTGCCCACTACCATGTATTGCCTGAGAAAACATCACCAGAAGTAATAAGAATATTGATAACACACATATCATTGGTCAAGAGAAGAAGTGTCAGAATTACTGCCTGCAGGCTGGCTCTCAAAACTACCAAATGGGACCCAAACCAGATTAAAATACAATTGGAAAATGTTTAGCAAAATAAATGAAAATAGAATAGGATATTGTGGTTGTTCTGTCTGTTCCCTCACGTCTAACTCTTCATGACCCCATTCAGGGTTTTGTTTGGAGAAGATAGTAGTTTGCAATTTCGTTCTTCAATTTATTTTATACATGAGAATATTGAGGTAAATGAGGTAAAATGACTTGAACAGTGTCACATAGCTAGGAAGTGTCTGAGGTCAAATTTGCACTAAGGAAAAGAAGAAGTCAGTACATTGCACCACCTAACTGTTTATGTGTGTACATGCACATACAAACATACACATATATACATAGCCAATAAATGATATATACTTAAATTATATTTCTTTTTAGGAAATAATATAAAATAAGGGGTTGCATATTTATTAAGTTATTTTTACTAAATTTCATTTTAGTGAACTATTTTATTTGATTTCACTGGCATTAACCATCAAATGAAATTAAAAAAAAAAAACTTCATCTGTGAAATCTGATACACTTAAGGAAGTTCAATGGATATATTGCACTTGAGTAAAAAGCACTGTGTTTATGTGTATGCACATATATACCTTTATGTTTATCATAATTATCCTATATAATTATAAATATATAGAACTATGTCACAATTCTAAATGTTAAAAATAATGTCTTAGAAAACCATTCAACTACTGTAATAATTTTTTTTTTGGCTAATAGTTTTTTGTCAGGAGTTCTATAGGGGAAGAATATGGGCATGGGAAGTCCCAGTGCTTTAAAAGCAAAGAGCATTGATACATTTTTTGTTTGTTAAAAAGTAGGAACAGTGCTACAGCCCATTAACTTGAAAGAGTCCACAATAAGGGTTAAGCAACCTGTAAATTCATGATTTGTGTCTTTCTTTAGACTTCTTTTAGGAGAGTTGTTTAAATGAAGTAATCTCTCCTTTTGAATTGTTAGTATATGAAAGTGTATTTTACACCCCCTGGTGTGAATGTAATTCAAAGGCAGCTGTAAAATTAAAGCACTTTGATAAGCAACCAGCTGTTACCTGGCAGAGGCGATTATTTAAATAAAAATTTACTCTTGGGAATAGAAAGGTAAACAGAAAAACAATTCATTAATTTACTAATTATTCTTAACTCCTCTAAGGACTTAAGGCAGACCTTGGTCTTTAGCCATAATATATATGCATATACTAGGGGGAAAAACCTGCTTAATAGTGAGTTACTGGATCCTTAACAATTTAAGTATCATCAGGACCTACCTCACTGGCAATTTTATCTATGGGGAAAAGCAGACAAGTACTGAAATAATGTGGCAAAAAAAAATGTATCTTTTCTTTTTCCTTAATGATACTTCCCTGTTCCCAACATCAATAATCATCAAAAATTTTTATCTACATATAGCAAAGAGAATATGTACATAATTAAACAAAACTAGCTTTCCCAATGTGGTAGAATTTGAAGGAATGGTTTTGTTTGCTCCATTCTCACTTAATTAGAGCTGGTTTTTTTTCCCCAGATTTCCAGATTTGTGTAGGATACTACAGCAAAACTACTGCAAAACTGAAGATCTTCCATTCTTAACATTTTGCTCTCTAATGCTTGGTATACTACACTATACTAATTGACTCTCACTTGCAACAGGATCTATTTCAAACTTCTCTTTTCTCCCTCACCCAAACTCGGCCATATACCTATTTTTAAATATAATTGATTTATCCTTTACTTTCAAGGAGAAAAAACATAAGGATATTCCAAGACTACTTAAGTAACTACTTTCTTTCCTTCCTTCCCTCCTCACTTAATTTCTTTCTTCCTTCCTAGTTTATTTTTATAAATATGGGTTATTTTTACATGTTTTAAATTTCCCTTATAACATGAATTAAAAAGGGTGGAAAAGTTCCACTAAATTCTTCAGCATTCCATAACTTCAAGAAAATGGAAGATATTCCATTCTTGATTAATGGATCTCTCTTTCTGCTGCTTGATAACTTTTCTACACTAAACTAATTTATAGGATGAATGTCTCATTGTCCTCTTTCAAGGGAAGTATTAATTCCATACAATGTAAATTCCTTCGACTCATTTTCTACATTCTTAAAAACATCATCACCCACTCTATCCTCCTTCCTTCTAGTCATTAAAGATGAGGTATCTCTTCTCTCTAAGCCTAATCTTTCTAACTCATGTCCTTAATATCATGGCCTGCTAAGTCCTCTGTCATCTTACTCCAGAAGTCACTCACTCCATGTGTCTTTAGTCTTCTCCTCTTCACTGAATGATTTATTTCATTTTACTCAATCAAATCTCATCATAATCACCCTCATCAACATCATTGTGATCGTCATCGTCATTATTATTCTAAAAGTATAGCCCAATGGAAAATCATGTTTAATGCAGTTACAAATACAAGTCTTAACAATATACTTATTGAAATGCAAAGTGAAATATAATTTGAAACTATAATAATAACAAAACTCAAGTATCCATATACATATATGGTATCAATGGAACATAGGATCTATTATACCAAAGCAGCTACAGAAAGATTAGCATTTCTTCATGAAAAATGAGGGAAAGGGGGCAGCTAGGTGGTACAGTGAATAGAGCACCAGCCCTGAAGTCAGAAGGACCTGAATTCAAATCCAGCCTCAGACACTCGACACTTAACTAGCTCTGTGACCTCGGGCAAGTCACTTAAGCCCAATTGCCTTTCTTTCCCCATTCCAAAAAAAAAAAAAATCAGGGAAAGGATTGATTGTTGTTCTCAGAGCACATGATGAATTGGTTTAAAAACTCAGAGAAATAACGTGGAGGGAAAAAAAAATCATTTCCCCAGGAAAACAATAAGGCTGATAATAAGTATATGCGACTAGAAATGTATCATAAAAGGGAAAGTGATTTAGTTTTGTGTGGAGCATATAATCTGTCCAAGCTCTAAGAATGGAATAAAAAAAGATCTCTAATGGTAACATCCTCATCAGTTCAACCCATAATGGTTTGACATAAGAGCATTAAAAATGACTGCCATGAAGACATATTAAAAAAATAGTGGGATTTATGATGACAGAAATTAGCATATGAATACAAAAAATTACACAATTATTAAATTTAAATATCCCAAATGTATTAATTGGCATATAGTATGCAATGAAAAAGTCAAAATTCTATATGTCATTGAAGGTTACAAAAAGTTAGTACTATAAAGTACCTAGCAATTCACCACCTCGTGACAAGAATTGTATTGAAAAACTAGCTATCTTTCGTAAATAAACAGATGGCAAATCTCTATACTACAGATAAAGACCTAAAAATATCCTAAATAGAGAATTTAGCAAAAGAAAAAAAATAGCTTATTGGAACTAGAGCTATATCACAGACAACTACTACTGCTATCAAGTTGAACCATTAATCTTTGGAAAATTTAAGAGCAATGTATTTAATTTATTTTGTCACACCAAATTCCCATAATGTCCAAGGTACGTGAACTAAAATGATTTAAAAATATAGGGAACTTGTGGAAGAAACTAAAAGTGTGTGGTAACAGGATGAGGTACACAATATCTCTCCATTGTCTTATCTACTATTGGAGCTGTGCTGAAAAGTTTTAGGGAAGCTACAGATGACCTTATATTCTAATATTTTTAGTCAATTTTATTAAGAAGCAGTATTTTATCCACTTGTGCAACAGTACACAGGATATTAAATATTAAGCAATAATACCAAGATAGCAATTTGTACCCAAGACCACTTCTATCAAAATCCCACCAAAATGAGAAGAATGATGATGATGGTGATGATGATGATGATGATATATTATCTTTACATAATGCTTTGCGACTTATAAAATGCTTTTCCTATAATTCATAATTTAGAGTTTTTATAAATAAATTTGGACTTCTGCACAGTTTTAATATCACTTCCTTGATACATTTAGACCATTCAACTATTAAACTCTCCTATTTTTTACTGGTATACTTCTTGCAGAAGTTGCCTATCCCCAAAGAATGCATCAATACCTGCATCCTCAGCCTCTTATAATCTGGATTGTGAATGTACTTATATTTCAGAGTTTATCAATGATCTCCAGATCACCAAGACCAATGACTTTTTTTAATCATTGACTTGTTTATTTACTTTTCGTTTACAAGATTCAGTTCCACAATCCACTGAGTTTCAGATTTTCTCCCCTCCTCCCCCCACCATGGTGATGTGCAATCGGTTATAGGATCTGCAAATACTTTCACATTGCACAATAGTCTGGTTGTATAGAAGGGCCGTAACCAATGGAGTGAACAATGGGAAAAAAGAAAGAAAACCAAACATGAAAAAGAATGATAGCATGCATTGCTTCAGTCTCCATTTAAACTCTGGTCTTTCTAGATCTTTCTCTGAATGTAGATATCTCCTTCCATCCTGAGACTTGTAGAATTGTCTTATAACTGTGCATAGCTGAGAAGAGTCCAGTTCATCAAGGTTGGCCATCACACATACAATGTGTCTGTGATTGTGTACAAATTTTTCCTGTTCTGCTCTTCTCACTTAGCATCAATTTGTATAAGCCTCTCCAGGTAATTATGAAGTCCATCTCCTTCCCATTTCTTATAGCACAATAGTATTCCATTACATTGTTCCGCAACTTGTCTAGCCATTCCCCAATTGATGGGCATCCCCTAAATTTCCAAGTTTTTGCTGCCACAAAGAGAGCTGCAATAAATATTTTTGTACATATGGGCCATTTCCCCACTTCTATGATCTCTTTGGGATATAACCTCAGAAGTGGTATTACTGGATCAAAGAGTATGCAATTATTTATAGCCCTTTGGGCATAGTTCCAGATTGCTCTTCAGAATGGTTGTATCACTTCACAGCTCCACCAACAATGCATTAGTGTTCCAATTTTTCCACGCTCCAGCACTTGTCATTTTCCTGTTTTGTCGTCTTAGCCAATCTGACTGGTGAGACGTAAGACCAATGACTTCTGTTCAGTTCTAATCCTCATTGGTCATTTTGTATATTTTGAAAAGGTTAAAGACACTGTTACTAGATACTGTCACCTTCCTGGCCCTAAGACAATATGCTCTCTTGGCTTTCTTCTGACATAACTGGCAACTCCTGACTATCACCTTCCTGACTTATTATCTTTATACTCCTTCATGTGAGTGTTCCTCAGAGTTCTGTATTCAGTCTTCTCTCTTCTTTAATTCAGTCTCATTGCTTTATCTACCATTTCTATATGGATGACTTCCATTTCTTGAACTGTAGCTCCAATTTCCTTTCTAAGTTTCAGACCTGTAACTTCAACTATCCAAAGAACTCACCCAACAATAATTCAAATTTAAAATGTCTGAAAGAAATCACTTTTACCACAAACCTTCTCATCACTTCATTATTTCTGCAGCACTACCATTGACCCTGTTTTTTATGTTTGCAATACTAGAATCATCTTTACACAATTTTTGAGTCAACTGTGTGAGAGAGCCAATTAAGCCCTGGACCTAAGAGCTAGGAATAAATGGGTTCAATTATGGCCATAGGACTTACTAGCTGTGTGACTCTAGTCATGTCATTTAATCTCTATCTTAGTTTCCTCATCTGTAAAATAGGGATAACGATAGTACTGACCACTCAAGATTATGACAATCAAATGAAATAATATTTGTAGAATACTTAACATAGTCTGTGGTACACAGTTAGCCCTCGTTAAAAATATATAGTATTGCCCAAAGGGTTATAAAAATGGGTACACCCTTTGACCCAGCAATACCACTTCTAGGGCTGTATCCCAAAGAGATCACAAGTGGGGAAAGGCCCTGTATGTACAAAAATATTTATAGCAGCTCTTTTTGTGGTGGCAAAGAACTGGAAATCAAGAGAATGCCCATCAATTGGGGAATGGCTGAACAAGTTGTGGTATATGAATGTAACAGAATACTATTTTGCTATAAGAAATGAAAAGCAGAAAGACTTCATAATAACCTTGAGAGACTTATTTAAATTGATGCTGAGCGAGGAGAGCAGAACCAGTAGAATTTTGTGCACAGTTACAGACACATCATGTCTGTGATGACTGACTGATAGGCTGGGCTTCTCTCAGCAATGCAAGGTTAGAAGACAACTCCAAAAGACCATAATGGAAAGGGCTACACTCATCCAGAGAAAGAGATACAGAGTCTGAATGCAGACTGAAGCAAACTACTTGCTCTCTCTCTTTTTTGTTTTGTTTTCTTCCTTCTTTCTCCTTGTTCATTGCAGTGTTTATAATTCTGTTTTACATCGTAACTAATGTTTAACATGAAGATATTTGTAGAACCTATATCGGATTGTAACCCACCATTGGGGTGAAGGAGAGGGATGGGGAGAAATTTGGAAGTCAAGAGACTGTGGAACTGAATGTTGTTAACTAAAAGTAAATAAATGAAATAAAATGAATGGATCCTATAAAAAATAAAAATATATAGTATTGCTTGCTAAAAAAAAAAAAACCCTTCTTTCTTCCTCATCTCTCATATGTAATTAGTTATAAAACTGAACCAATTTTACTTTCATCTTCTATGATCATAGAACATATGATAATTGAATTATGTCTGGAAGGGACATTAAAAGCCATAGAATCCAATTGTCTCACTTTTCTAATCAGGAAAACAAGACAGAAAGAAGTGAAATGATTTGTCCAGTGTCACAAAGCTAATAAGTGTCTCAGGCAAAATTTGAAGACAGGTTCTTCTAATTCTAGGTATATTTGGTTCACTGCAGTACATAATAGTGTATTCAGGACTTTTTAGTAGCATTGAACACTAGTATCATCTTACTGAAACACTGGTATTCCCTTCTTATATATTTTCCCACTGTCATATCCTTGCTGTAGGAGACTTTGTTTTTTTAATGGGCACCTTAGTTTTGTTATTGTAAATCCTTAGATGGAGGTCATTAATTACTATACCTGACCTGAATTTCAGGGACATTCATAGAAGTCCTAAGTTTATTAATTGGTTCATACTAATATTTACTTTTACAATTATTTTAAATTAATTAATTCAAGATATTTTTCTACTTTTTAATGTTATTTCACTTTTTTTTAAACCTTTAACAACAATTTGGTGCTGAGGATGCAATATGATTGTTAGTCAGGGAACATTATACAGCCTATGATGAAATGAAGTTGAAGTTCCCCCCCCAAAAAATAGACAGGAGCATAATGGTAAGGAAAGGCTTTCAAAATTGTATATAATAAGTAGCATAAAGGATGTCATCAAAGAGGTTTATGTTTTCACAAAAAGAATTAAATAAGTAGCAAGAGCAAGAGGTAACAATGGAATTCACATAAAAGATCTGAAGGGAGACCACCATTATGTTGGATATAAGATTTAGAGGAAAACATGTGATAATGTAAAGATATCGTAATGTGTATCATTGGAGGGAGTATCCAACTACATTGATGAGATTAGATATACAAAATTTCATTTTTTAAATACCAAATTTTTGCTGCCTGTTATATATTTAAATTGTTAGAAACACTTGTCTCAAGGAAAATTCAAATCATCTGAATATTATAATGAGTATATGTTAAATTCATTGTAAATTTCAAGGATTGAACAGAAAGGAGGAAAAAAAAAAACCTCATGTTTCCTATACTGATTGAAATAATTAAAATAGAAAAAAAGAGTTAAAGGATGCCTAAATATTTGTTTTATTATTAATATAAATTAATACATTATTATTATTTTCACAAAAATTCTGAGACCCTTCTGATGTGATAATCCTTCATTTGAGAAATTATTATCTGAATGACTGCACTTAAAGTGACAAAAATAATGATGAACAGGTTTCTATAACAGATGGAATTGTTGATTACATAATGCAACTTTAATGCTCAGAGAAATCATAAGAAGGAATATTTTGTTTAGTACAGTATTGTTCAGGATTTGTATAATGAAATAGAGCAGATATTGTGCATACAGAAATACACATGACTAATAACTGTGGTTGGGGGAAAAACCTTACATAATAATTTACCAATGGGGAATGATGATGAGTCTTTGGGATAAAACATACATTAATTAAAATGCTCAGAAGAGTATATTAGCAAAGATGTGAACATTGTAGTTTTCCAAGTGTATCCAAGCATAACATGCACTTCATTTGAAGGATGAGTAGTAATGTTAAAAGACTCAAATTTAAAATTCTTAGTTACTAGTAACTGATATAAGATCACTTGAATTTCAGTAATTATTCACATAGTTTGTCAAATCTATCATTTTTTTTTTGAAAAGACAGACAGACAATAAATTTGACAGGTAAACTTTAATTCCAGATATACATTCTCTCTCTTCAATTGACCCTTTTCTCCTTCTCTAACTCTACAATGTTGTGTTGTTGTTTTATTTTTCATGAAAAACAGTAACTAAGAAAAAAAAAAGACAAGCTACGAACTCAAATGAACATTACCAGCAGATATTAAAAATACCCCCTCATTGAAGCTAAGGTCTTTAAGCAATAACCTGCAGGGTAATTTTGTAACTCATGTATCAATTAATTTTATATTACTGTCACACCTAACAGTGATAACTAACAATATAGCTTCAAATCCCTTTCTCAATTGCAGGCTTCTGTGCACTAGGCATAAATGTCTCAAGATCAAGATATGTCCTATAAGAAAAAAACCTTAATAAGCTCTTCCATAAAATTGATTATAAAAATGATTTTACTAAGAGGAAATTCTGAATATCTATTTATGAATCAAGCCCATCTGCAGAATCACTACACGACTTTCTTAATCTACCATAGCCATGATGATTTAAAAAAAAAATAAAAATTATAATTCCTTGAAGTGTTATTTTTGTTTTTTGTTTTTGTTTTTGTTTTGTTTTGTTTTGGAACCTAGGCATGCCTGAAGAAGCTATTAGCATGATGAAAAAAGGTATAAAGGGTTTGGATACACACACATATATACACACACACACACATACAGTCCTTAGTATAGACAATTCTCATATGATGGACCATATTCCTG
>CM053582.1:256306117-256333695 GCA_028627135.1 Pseudochirops cupreus
AATTATTATTATTATTATTATTGACTACATCCAACTGGAACTTGAGATACACAGGCACTGCAGTTGGGAGATTCATCCTGCCCTACCAAAAAGTGACATAGGAGAGAATAGACTGAGGGAGGGGGGACACACTGGGACGGCTGTTTTGGGGTGGTGGGTGGGGGAAAGACGGGGAGAAAATATGTAACTCAAAATCTTGTGGAAATGAATGATGCAAACTATAATAAAATTAAAAAAAAAACATTTGTGGGCTGAGAACTCTGAAAGAAGACACTGTTTCTGCTGATTCAAGAGCTCCCAAGGCCTGCTCCTGGTTTGCTGGGGCTGAGTTTATTGTAGCATGGCATGTACTAGGCTGTACTCCACTCTCACCCAGTTGTGATAGACCTTTCCTGCCACCCTTATAAATTGTCTTTGGAAGGAAAATAATTTTGTCTTGTCCATTTGTGGGTTCTGCTGGCCCAGGAATTGTTTTATGGGATTATTTAAAGGTGTTCATAGGGGTTTTGAAGGAGAGCTCAGGCTAGTCACTGCCTTTTCCTTGAGAACTTGGTCATAGTATCCACAGTATCTTTTTGTAAGGTTATTTCTAGTACTTTTAATTTTTGCTGGACTTGGCACCTAGCAAGTAAGCACTTAAAAATTTTTCATTCATTCATTCTGAATATATATATATATATATATATGTATATATATATAATATATATATTACATGTGTGTACATATATATATACATATAATACACATATATATGATCAAAACATTTAACTCTTCTGTCTTAATATCTTCACTTGTAAAATAGAGGTAAGAAAGGTAGCAGAAATAAAAGGTACTAGCTATCTCACATTGCTTTTCTGAGGATCAGATAAGACATAAGATCCACAAAGACCTTTCTTTACACATATGATCTCATTTGATATTAAAACATTATCTTGATTGTCATTCCACTACATTTCTTTAAGCAGTGATGTATGCACTAAAAGTTCTTTGTTAGGACATAGAAATCATGCAATTCGAGGTCATGGAATCATAGATCTTGAAGTAGATGGGACTTTGGAGATTATTTCCAGGGCTGAGAAACCTGTGGATTCAAGGACACATGTGGCCCTCTAGCTCTTCAGATGTTGTCCTTTGAATCCAAACTTCACAGAAAAAATTTTGGACTCAGTCAAAGGGCTATACTTGTGAACTTAGAGGACCACATGTGGCCTCAAGGTTGCAGGTTTCCCATCCCTGATTAGACCAATCCCCTTATTTTTATACATATGAAAATTGAAAACTAGGAAGGTCAAGATACTTGACAACAATCACATAGAGAGAAGTGGCAGTATAATTGGCTACAATTAAACAAAAACAAAAAAATTGACAACTGATCTTTAAAAAATAGGGATTCTTATCCATTTTTGTGCCACGGACTTCTTTGACAGTCTGGTGAAATTTCATACTTCTGTAGTTTATTGTCTACATGTAAAAAACTGATTTTAAAAAAGCTAACTTTCATTTACTATTTAGTGAAAGTAACAATATAAATTTCCCATCCAAATTCACAGAATCCCTGAAGTATATTCATAGACCCCAGATTAAGAACTCTGGTTTATAGAGTTGAACATGCATCATTCATTAGCCTTGCACACACACATATTGATGTCAGGGATTTAGATCAACAACAATACTTCTTTTGGTATGGTATTTCTTTGCTTTTTAATATGAAAAAAAAAGTACATTTTAGAAAGATTTTTCAAGATGGTTGAAACAAAAGAAGCTTTCTCACTCATCTACACCAACAATCCATAGCACAATACTAAAACTTTACAGTTAAGGAAGGTTTCATTCTTTATCTAAGTAGATTTTCACTGTATTTCTTTCTTTGGGAAAAAAAATCATCAACAATAAAAAGTCTGAATGGTTTTCTATTTAAAATTAAGAATTTGAAGTTAGAGGATACGAGTTAGAATTCTGGTTCTGTCATTTATCAGCAATCTGACCTTAGGCAAATCACTTAATTTCTATTGGCCTCAGTTTCCCCAGCTGTAAAATGAAGGACATTTGATGAGATGACTTCCAAAATATCTTCCAGTACTACATCTATGTCTCTACTATCTGGTGAGAAAAAATATATATAGGATAATGTTTTTGAAGTAAACAAGAAAATAATCTGTTATATACCTTTGGGATCATGGCACTTTTTTTTAAATTCTAAAGTTAATAATTTTATGTTTAATTTTAAGAAAAAAAAAACTTACAGGTCATACCTCCTCCATCATCACCACTACACCACCACCACCAATTCCTCAAAAACTTATTGTCAACCAAAATGATTCACTAAAGAGGACTTTGACATATTGACACTGATCCTTTGTACATGGATTATAAACCTCTTCAGCCCATAGTAACACAGACAAGCTAATTATTAATCCACTCCACTGAATTCTACTCTAGCAGTTCCAAATAGATTTAGCTTTTATGAAACTTAACCCAAAGAGAATATGAAGTTCAATTTGCTCCAAAGGGTGTTAATCATGTTCAATATTGGTATGCTGAGATCTATTAAGCTTCGGTGTCTGATTTTTTTTGAGGGGGACAGAATAGAATATAATCAACTAAAAATGCAAAGATTTACTTCTTTTGATGATCTTAGTTTCCGCTGCTAGAGGAAGAAATTATTTCTCCATAAAACTCACTAAGGTAGGTCAGGACACACTTAGGTACTAGTCTTCTTCATAACTGACCATTATTTCATGGTAGTACAGCAATCTATTTCTATCTCTGCCACTTATTATAGAATCCAGGAATCATGGGTTCATATGTAGAAGAGAAAAGAAAATGAAGAGACCTTGAAGACCATCAATACCAACCTCCTTAATTTTTTTTTTAATGAGCTACATAGAGGTTAAGTGACTTAACTAGGGTCACATAGCAAGTATCTGAGACAAAATTTCAATCCAAGTCCAAGTCCCTTTCCTTATTCAGTATGCTATGATTCCTGTGAGATATAATATGTTCCCTTAATCCTTTTCTGTTGTTGTTGTTCATATTTCTCAGGACATAGTCATCACCTCAATCAGACTCCAATAATGACTGCATAAAACACCTTAAGATTCCCTACATGGAAAGAACTATTGAAAAATACAATTCTATTTTTGAAATACATTTATTAGAAAATTGTACTTTCTTTTTTAATCACGGACCTTTTTGATTAGTAAAAAAAAAAAGCCAATTGAGGACCTGGTTTTTGTTTTTGTCAGTGTTGTTATGCTGAATCTGTGATTTTATTTGAGCTGAGAATTCCTGGTGTGGATACTCCCTGTATCCATCCAAGTTAACAATTTATGATTGGAAGATTAATCAATCAGTAAGCATTTATAATGATAGTAAGTACTAACGATACAAGGAATGGCAAAAATGCAAATGACTTTTGAAACAACCTTGGCCAGTCTCTTTACTAGGCAATTAAGGATACCTAAACCTAAGAAATTAGGTGATTTGCCTAAGGGCACACTTTTATAATAAAGGTTTAGAGAATTCTTTAAGGAATTTATAGGTTGGATAGCTTTTCTACAGTTAGTAGGGAGGGGGGAAGAGAATATGCATAAATATCACACCCTGTACTAAGCACTCTACAAATATTTGTTGATCCTCCCAATTAGGGCTACTATGATTCCCATTTTACAACTGAGGAAACTGAGGCAGACACAAGTTAAATGACTTTTCCAAGGTCACAAAACTAGTAAGTATCTGAAACTAAATTTGAACTCAGCCTTCTTACCTCTGGACCTATTGTTCTGTCAACCATAATGAATAGCTACCTTATAACCAGCATGCGGCTATGATAGGATTCAAAACCAGGTTTTGTTGACTGCGTGTAAGAAACACAAACACACACACACACACACACACACACACACACACACACACACACACACACCATTTCATGTTCATTGGAAAGATGAAACCCCAGTCTAAGAGAAATAACTTATACCACATTTGCAACTTTGTATACATAGAAAGCTTACGATAGCAATATTATTTCATTTTCAATGTTACCTACAAGTTGATTTATATTTATTTTTAAAAGTCTTGAATTATGCATACAACATTCACACATTATTGTGATATAAATGCCATTGGAAGAAAAAATGAGCAAAACCTCTTTTTAAGATCAAATTCTAATTGTTATAGCAGAAAGAACATCAGGTGTAAGTTGTCCTTTAATCCTGAATATTAAGTTTATCTTACAAACAACTTAGCAACTACCTGGTTCTTGAAATACATAGAACCTATTCCACCCATCAGGAAGAAGTTATCAATACTTTTGTTGTTGCTCTTATCTCTGCTGAATTTCAATCTCATATCTCCACATGCCTACTATAGATGTTTCCATTTAATTATGCTTAACCATCAAAAACTTATCGTATGTAAGACTGAACTTATTATCTCCCTGGAAAATTGGATCCCTTTAACTCAACTTCCCTGGTACAGTAAAAAGATCACTGGATTTGCAAAGCAAAGAATTGTTTTGTAATCTTGGTTCAGGCCTTTGAAAGCTATATTCTTTCCACTCTGACCTTCAATCTCTTAACTTGTTAAACCTGGTTAATTGTATTTGCACTAGCTACTTTACAGGGTTTCTGTGAAGAAAATGATTTTATCTTTTAAAGCACTATAGAAATGTGAATTGTGTTAATTTCTCAATGGCACTATTGTTGTGACCACCCAGAGAGGTATACACATACCTTTATACAAGTACACAAGCAGACTCAAATATGTTCTCATAATTGTGTACATATACATATTTTTACATATACAGGTATACACGTTTACATGGAAATTTATATTCCCATACATTTTCACTTATGTCTGCATACATATATAAATTTCCTTTTAAAACACTTTTATAATGTCATTTCCCTATAAAACAACTATATATCAATAGCAAAAAAAAAAAATTCCCTGCCTCCTTTTCCCAATCAAATCTTAATTTTCCTTTCTGATTTCCATGTTCCCCACCCCTGCTTTAATTTGGCTACACTCTATTTAGCCAACTTTACCTATCTACTATTTTTTTTTCAGTTGGAATAACAATCTATTTGATGGCAGGGAATATTTCGTTTTGTTCTTTTTAGTCCCAGAATCTATTTTTTTTGTTTGTTTTTGGAGGGGGGGAAGGCAGGACAATTGGGGTTAAGTGAGTTGCCCAAGGTCACATAGCTAATAAGTGTTAAGTGTCTAAGGCCAAATTTAAACTCAGGTCCTCCTGATTCCAGGACAGAGGCTCTACTCACTGTGCTACCCAGCTGTCCCTTTAATCCCAGAATCTAACACATTACTTGACACTTTAATAAGTTTGTTTATTGAGAGATTGATCCTATCTACCTATCCACTATTCCAATCACCACCTCCATACCTAAAACACACACACATACACACATGCTTACTTACAAAAGAGATTTTTAACCCTGGGGTCTATAAACTTTAATTTACATTTATTTATTTATACATGCACATGCATGTATATTCATACATGTGTATATGTGTATGTATATATAAACTCACAACTTTTTTCCATTGCAATCTTATGTTTTTAGCAAATAAGTTTTAAAAACATATTTTGAGACAGGATCCATAGACTTTTCCAGGATTCTAAAGGAATCCACAACACAGAAAAGGTTAAGAAATTTCATCTTATACTTTTAGCTGCCTTTTTTCCTCATTGATCCAAGACTAATCCAAATTTATTCATTTATACCTCTAAGTTATTAATCATATTATTCCCTTTGCCTGAAATGCCCACTTTTCTCTTCTACTTCACAGAAAGTAGCTATTTTAAAAGTCCCAGTCTAAATCCAAACTCTTCCTTGAAATGTTCCTCAAAACTATTAGTCTCATTGAGTTCTATTTTGAATTAGAACTTGTGAAGATTATCCCACATTCTTTCTCACTTAACAACTGTCTTTTATTATTTTATTGATGTCAGTTCTGTAGCCCCAATTAGTCTATAAGCTTTTTGAAAGAAGGGACTGTTTCTTATATTGGTTTTCTATTATCTGGTTCTTTACCTACCTACAACAGCGCCGAGCCCATGATTGGAACTCTCTCTCTGTCTCTGTCTGTCTCTCTCTCTGTCTCTGTCTCTGTCTCTCTCTCTCTCTGTTTCAGATATAGATATCCAAATCTAAAACTGAGGAAAGCAGATGGCTTAATCATAATATAAACCTACCTTCCTATAGCAGGTATGTTAGACATCTCAGCTTGAATAGAGATAGCACCAGGTGTTTTGCCACAGGAAAGGAGCTTTCTAATGACTTTCAAAACCTCTTCTTCAGTTGTAACTTCACCTAGGGAGGGCCTGATTTCAACCTGAGGTAATTGATCAATGGCTTCAGCATTGAATAATGATGGTCTGTTGGGAAAATTATGGAAGTGTTCAACTCATCTCTCTAGGACAGTGGTTCTCAATCTGTGGGTTATGTTCAATTTGTAAAAATGAAAATACATCCTGCCTATCAGATAGATTCATAACAGTAGCAAAATTACAGTTAAGAAGTAGCGACAAAAATAATTTTATGATTGAGGGTCACCACAACATGAGGAACTGTATTAAACAGTCACAGCATTAGAAACTGAGAACCACTGATCTAGGATCAAGCCCTTGTCAATAATCGTGTCTCCAACAATTTTGAGTAGTTGAGATGTTCTACAGGTCTTTGACCCATAAATAACTTTCAGGGCATCATAAAAATATGTTGCATTGTTACTATCAGAATAAAACTGAATTTCATCTGCCTTCTTACTGAACGAAGAATCCTGCATCTCTCAAAGCTTCACTTGTACGTTACTTTTGAAGGAATTAAATGCTACCTTCTTAGAGATGGATGGACTATCCTGCTGGTAAACCATTATTCAAACACTATGGAAGAAAACACAACCCTAATGGTCCAGCCATATTGTTCAAATGCCAAATGTACACTTACCAAAACGACTAGTTTATGGAGAGCTCACATAAGACAACACTTCATGTGGTGCTCGGAAGAAGAAACAATACAAGTGGACTCTCCAGGTGACTCTTAAGAACTTTGGAATTGATTATGTGACATGAGAGACACTGGAACCTTACTGCCCAACATAGCATGTCCTCATCAGAGAAGATGTTTTGCTCTATGAGCAAAACATAATTAAATTAGCTCAAATGAAGTGCAAGATGTGCCACTTTAGAGAATTCACCCTGAATGTTCACATGCATTATTTGTGCCTGACCTGTGGTACAACATTCTGAGCTCATATTGGTCTGATTAGCCACAGTCAGACACACTATAACATGACTCTGACATAGTGATATCATTTTGGTCCTCTTTGAGAATGAAGGACAACAACCACATGTAACATATTGCATTATGACAAAAGTTCTTCCCTTGATTATACATATATACACACACATACACACGTAGAATAGAAAACCATTCTATATCTATATATAAAATATACTTTTACAAAATATTTTAACAATGTACTATTTCCTTCTGTAGTCTTATTCTTTAAATTGTGGTTAGTAGGATTTTCTTTTTAGTGCTGACTTTAACATCTGATCATCCTGGCCCCATCAATTTCTTTCGTCTTCAAACCTTGCATACTCATAGAAAAAAACTAAGTAGGGCCGACATTTTCCCTTGTGGATCATATGACATTTAATTATTTTTTTCCTTCCTGAGATTGTAGATCCCAAATGCAAAGCAACTTAAAATTTAAGACTTCTGATTTTGATCATGGTACTTTCCACAAACTTGTGTGACCACAGACAGACCAAGAAACAAACCTCTTTAGATTTAATTTTTTTTTTATAATAGAGTTCTTAGTGTTAAGTAAACATGATCAAACATAAAGAAAAATAAGACTGAAACCAATTTAAGTTTCATTCCTCTCTAAAATATAAATAATATTCTTACAAAAGCAGCTGTCTTGAGTATTATTTAATTTTAAAGCATCTTGTAAATGTCATAATTAGCAGCAGAATTCAAAATGACAAAACTCTATGTTTTGACTAAAAGTGTTCACTTAGCATTGGCCTTCATTATTTCAAATAAATGTGAACATTGAGTAGAGGGGAAAAAAAGCTCCTTGAAGACAGAGACTGTTATGTTTTCTCTTTTTATCCTCAGTCTTTTGCCTGATGTCCCACATATCATCAGTATCATCATGACTGTCATCATCATCATCATTATCATCTTCATTGAAATTATTTTTTTAAAATAACATTTATATAAGGTTTGCGAAGCACTTTGCAAATATTATCTCATTTGTTTCTCCCAACAACTCTGGCAGGTAAGTGCTATTGTTACCCCCATTTTGCTGATGAGAAATTGAATCTGGGACAGTTTAGGAGACTTGAACACAGGTTTCCCAAGGCCAGAACTTTCTCTACTGCACTATGTAATGTGTTTAATGGATGCATATATTTAAATGTCTCATTAAGTTAGATAAGTATAAATGAGTTTCCCAATAATCTACATATCAGGGATAATTTTAACATTTGTGCTTAAAAAATGAAAAGGACTTTCCTAACTCAAGCCTACTTTCAGAGGCATAAAGGAGAATTATGGTGGAATTGTTTTCTAATCACAGCAAAGTTACAACTCAAATATTTATCATATTTTTCTTGTCTTTCTATATGAACTCCTGTAGATCTAATTTATTTGGTTATCTGAAACATGTAAGTTATTTAGTCTCAATATTGGAAATTCAATTAATTGAAATAGACATGCTGATAGACTTTTAGTATGACACTTAAAAACAAAATAAAAGGAAAAAAATGTGTTTTGCCTAAAATCTATGAATTTCACAGTGTTCCTACTACTAGTAATTCATAAATTTGCCCTTTTGCAAATCAAAGAGCATAGTGCTCAGCATATGGTTGCTGCTCAGGAAAGACTGTGGTTAATGAATTGAAAGAAGGAAAAGTGCACTATCTCTAAGTACCTAAAGCATAACTTTAACTTTATCTATGCACATGCTTAGCTTTGTGCTGCTGGGTAAGTGCTAACCTCTCTTGGTTGTTTCCTTATCTGTAAAAATAATAAGAATAAGAATAAGAATAAGAATATTGACCTACCTACCTACATCTCAGATTTGTTATGAAGATAAATGAAATAATATGTGTGAAGTACATCACAACTATTAAAGAATGATATCATCATATTCATTCATCATTTCTTTGTTTGTTTACTTATTCATTGCTACTTACATGTTGCCTAGCAAGAAAAACAAGCCTATTCCAATATGGTCTGAATTATATATTTTAAAAATTATGATGTTTAAATGATCAAATATCTTTCAGATTTAATTACTTAGATATGACCTTGGGTGAATATATATGTTGTGTTTAAAAAAAAAAAGACTAAGAGGTGTTAACCCTCTTTGGATGTTGGTAAATAAAAATTATATACCTAGCTTTGAATGACCAAAAAGAAACTATTGAAATCTACACCTAAAATCATGGCCCTGTGTAAAATGTGTTTATTTTAATATTTAAAAAATTCTTCAACTAGTGATACTTATCTTTCTATAGATTATTTTTTATCTCAGTGTTTGGTAGGTTGATGTTAAATAAATTGATCTTTATTTTTTTTGTCTAAAGCAGTAGTTCTCAAACTTCCTAATGCCACAACCCTTTAATACTCATATGTGGGAGTATCTGCATGTAGGCAGACCCACCTGGAGATGGATAGAGGAGCAGTGTCTAGGTTCCTAAGATCATTGGAAATACGTGTTTTCCAATGGTTTTAGTTACCCCTTTGACTCCTGTGAAAGGGTCATTTGACCCCCAAGGGGTCGCGACCCACAGGTTGATAACCGCTGGTCTAAAGTTTTGATCCCAACAGATTTGTCCATTTTATTTTAATTATACTTTCTGTTTAAAGAGATTGAACTACACATGAAAAGTAAATAATGTTTTGATATCATCCTGGATGTAAACATTTCTCTCTGCCTAAATGGGACAATTGCTTTAGCCAATTAAATTTTATGTAACTCTCCCTGTAGTTCTATAGCTCAGAAAAACTGACATTATCATAAATTTAAGTGTCAATATGTGTGAACTGTAACTATCATTTGACCTTCTAACTCGCATAATGGGGAAATCAATGTATAATAACATAATAGTTATCGTACAAATTTATTGATACAATTCAGTTGCCTAAATAAAATACAGATTCCTCTGCACTGTCAGAAAATAATTCACATATCTTTATTTGCATTTTTCTCTTTTAAAATATGAGCTCTTATGTATATATTTGCATTTTCTAGGACTTTTACATATGTGCATTTCAGCATAATTACTATCAATTGGAAGATTGGGAATCATACCCATATGGATGTACCCCATGACATACATTGTTCTCAGAAAAGATGTAAAGCAATTAGGAAAAAGTATTAACTCAGACTATTAATGAATAATACAGAATGAATTAATAAATAGCATATTAATAATGATTTTGTTGTCAGTATATTTTATGAGAAGGAAAAAGCATGTAGTAAAAATAGCATTGGTTTGAGATACATAAAACCTGTAATTTGATGCCATTTCTTGTGTTTCCTACCTGGGTTACCTTGTGTCAGTCACCCTCTCTGAGAATCAGATAATCTTTAATGCTACTAATTAGATTGTAATGATATAATCCTCAATAATGGGAGGAGCACTTACACAGCTAAAATAACTTTGCTTGACTCTTGGCATCTGCTTAATAAAGTTTTTGTTGAAGTCCTTTCTATTAACCTTTTACCTCAGAGCTTGTACATTCATCCCTTACTGATTAAACAATAAAATTTCTAACCAGTAGTATTAGTCATTTGTCTAGGAAAGACCTGAACTTTATTGACCTATCCTTGACAATTACATCATAAATCAATTTAGGTAATTAGCACTCATCCAATAGTTGTAAGCAAAGTATGTTTTCTACATTTATATCTATTGAAAATGAATCTTTGAGTAAAGCAAAAGTAGTTTAAGGGGAAAAAAAATCTCCTCTGCCTTTCTGGTGGTCATTTTAGTATCATGTGAGAAAGAAATAAAATGTGTGTGTATAAGAAGATATATATTTTTGTTTGTGAGTTTCACTGTATATTAGTCCTTGAGATAAATAATAGATTTACATGAGAAGTTAAATTCTATTTCTTATACCAACAGATTGATTACAATTTAATAATCTGGACCAAGCAGAAAAATTCAGATAACTCTTCCATCCTGACACCTTTTCTTTGAAATCATTTAAGCTTGTCTTATAGAAACTGTAGTTTTCATAACTGGTTATAATATTGTGAATTTCATGGAGCAGGGAATATTATAGTGGGATCAATATATCTCTTGTGTTAACCACAATGATTTTGTTAATTCAGTCCAAAATTGTTTTAGCTTTTCTTTTCTTTTTGTCTTCCACATAGAATTATTGACTTAGATTGCACTTGAAGTCTATAAAACCTTTAGATCTTTTTCTCATGAGCAATCATCTAGTCCTTCCTCACATCCTTAGCTTGTACAATATTTTTTGTGTGTGTGATCATATATGTAGGAAGAAAATCTGTTAATTTTGAGAGCAAAAATTTTCCAAAAAAGAATTTCAACAAAATCCTTGAAATTTAGATTTATTAAAAGATTGTTTGAAAAATGCTCTAACTTACTTGTAATTAATTATCCATGTACTTTTGGTCACATACTACTGGAACATCTGACTGGATGTCTAATTCTTTAAACTATGACCTCCATAGAAATCAAAGGTTCTCAAACAAAATTATTAGAATTTCTTATGTAACTCAATTTTTCTATGAATATTCTCACTTTCACGCTTTCTTCACCATCTCTATAAGAGAATGTGACCTTCTAGTCACATTGGGAAAAAAAAGACAGACTCACACCCAGGAAACACACAGAGAAAAACAAACAGGAAAAATAAAGGTTTGTGTAAAAACACGCCTCTACGTTAAAAAAAAAAATCTACTTCATAAAATGTAGCTTTCATGAAAATACCAAGCCATCATTAAATAAAAGATTGGACCCTGTCTATCATTAGACATCTATCAAAATTGGAATATATGAAGAATAACATTTTCTTTAATACTTTAATGTAGTCTGAGAAATAAAATAATATTTTATCCTATAGGAATGCTTAGGCTCTTTGTGGAAAACATAGGTAACTGAATGAAGTTTGAGTCAGGGTTGTGGGAAGGGAGAACTGTGGAGCAATAGGGTAGAGTAGAGGAGTTGAATAATTCAAACAAAAGAAATTACAAGGACTTATTGTGTGTTGATTGGGACATTCATCATGAAGGAAGTATGTTGAAAAGTAAAAGGAATTCAAACATGGTAATGTGATCATTGGACTCAAGGCTCTATACTAAACTGTTCATAGGCAATGGAGGTAATTGTTAATAGTGTACTTGTTATCTCTGACAAGGCTAATTTACTTAAAATATGTTATACAATGAGGTCATTCTCTCTATTTCTAATACATGAACACAGAGATATATAAACACATATGTGTGTATATAATGTGTATGTATGTATATACATATATATTACATGTAAATATATGTATACATATATGAATATGTTAAGTAGAATATAAAATATCTAATATAGACAGGTAATTCAATCACTCTTTCAGATCTCCACCCATCTATCAGTTACTAGCTAAATTCTAAGGAGTTATTTCCAACAAATATTAGGTGTTTTGATCTTGATCACAAAGCTAATATGTTCAAGGAAAGATTTGAACTTTAGTCTCCCTAACTCTAATCTTAACCCTGTCTATGGTAAGCCACTCTAGCTTTACTAAGTCAGAGATTTTTTTTTTAAACAAAGTACAGGTGAGGCTCAAATTGATAGGAAACACTTTATATCATCTGAAAGTTTCAGGAATTATTGTCTCTCCATACTACATTATGTCTTAAGCTTCTTTTTAAAAAAAATTCCTGGTGTGTTTAATGCTATTTAGAATGAACACTTTGACGTCTTCCACTAGAGAACTCTATGCCTATGTTCTTTGACAAGGAAATACAGATTTGTTACTCAGCTCTCAAGTATGATCATTTAGGCTATAAATACTAGAAAACAAAAACACAAACAAAAACCTTACTATTTAAAGCCAGACTCCTCCCCAAAGTAGTTGAGTTAAGAAGGAGAGCAGAGAGTTGAGTTATGAAGGAATTTAAACAGCAGGCTATTTCTGCGTGAATTGAACTGTAAAGGGCTTCTGTTTCTGTAACAGTTGGCAGATTCTAAGATAGCTGGCAAAGAAACCCTAAAGCAATCCAGGAGATTACTGATGAAGGCAAAAACGAATATTGTGTTTTTCCAGAAGCCTTCTTTCATTGACTGGGGAAAAGGGGATCATTTGATAACAGTAGTCCACTGTACTTAAAAAAAAAAATAAAGGAAAACAATTATGTTCTTCTCTTGTCACAAATATTTCAAAAGACATATTTTTCTTGAATTCAGTTCTTGCCCCCCCTCACAAAAAAACTGCTAAGTTCACATTTAATGAATTAAGTGACTGAATTTAATTTCTTTCCATATACTTCTTCATAATTATTGCATATATTAGGGACTTGTGTGGGCATAAAGCATACATGGCACAGTCAAAACAGAATTGGCTTTGTAGTCAGAGGAACTAGGTTCAAAATTCACCTCAAATAGTACTAATGCAACTTTAGCTAAGTTGCTTAACTTCTATCGGCCTCAGTTACCCCTTCTATAAAATGACTGTTTGGAACATGAGGTATCTGGGGTCCCTTCTGGTTCTAAATCTATGGTCCTATGACTAGAATAATATTTCAATGAATTCATTTGTTCATCAATCTGGATAGTTCCCAAGAGAGGGAATGTTAACCTCCCTATGCCTTCTAATTCTGTTTGGGTTCTTTTCTATATTACCATACAAATCTTCAATAAAGACTCAATCCATCTTTCTTGAGGTTTTCCTCGTGGTCTTTTAATATATTATATAAGTACTGGGAATTTTATCTATTATTTTCTTTGCTTTTGCTACATGACCACCTTCTTCCATTTTTCACAATTCATTTCCTGGATCATCTTTTATTTCATCTTACATATAGAAGATAAGAGGCGGAAGATAATCTAAAGTCTCCTTTACTCACCACACCTGTCTTCATTGGTCTATGGGTCATTCAAAATTTGATTCCTTAGATATTTCATTATTTATAGCCATAAAACATTATTGTGAGAATAAAGTATTCAAAAAATTCTTGGTTTAAAAAAAATTGATTTCTGTTGAGATACAAGCTTGAGATCGATGAAAGTACTGCACAGTTCCACAAATCCAATATTCATTCTATTCCTCTTATTTAATCCACATAGAGTACTTTTCCATAAAATATGTACTGATATACTATCTCAATTTAATGTCTATCCAATTTAAAGTCATTGTCTGGGAAATAGTCATTTTTTCATTTATTAAGTTTTTTTTCCCCCCCTCAATTATGCTTTTAATTATGATTTCATTGGGAAGAACCTATGAGGGTGTTCTGGGGACTGAAGCAGTCAGCACAATAGTATTTGAAAATGACAGTATTTGGGGGACCTCTCCTTATGCATGCAGTATCTCCTCCATTTGGACTATGTGCCGCATGAGTTTTGAATACTTTTGGCAAAGATATAGCGCTGTTTATTTATTTATTTATTTTTGGCTTCTTTTAACAGTGACGATCTGAGGATCATTAACTAAAGTTATTATCCTATTGTAGCCTATGTTTAGGAAACCTGATCTTATCATATGTGTGGGAGATACCTTGTTACTTGAGAGCCTTTAAGCCAAGGGCTGTATTTTGCTCTACCAAGTCTACATGATTAACTTACACTAAATAAATGTAAAGTGACATATATATCTAGATGAACATTTGTCCCTTTCAAAGCAGTCACCTTGAGAAGCTATATATAATTATTCACAGTATGCTAGCAAGGATAAAACATTTTGGGAAGACCTCCTTTAGAACTACCTTCAAATCCTACAATAAGTGCACTTAGGTATTGTAAAGCATGGCAAATTGTCTTATTTTACACTTGTGCTTGACATTTGGAAATCATCAATATTCACCTGAAACAATGTTTCACGAGTGAAGTGGGTAAATGTGATTTTTGGTTAAAAAAAATCAATTTTGAATATAAAATAAATCAAACATATACTTATGGGTCTTGTTGGCTTTGGAGGCAATTAAAAGAGATAAACTCTTTAAATTGAACTCCTAATTCAAATGAATATAGCGTTTATTATTACTATTTGAGCTTTGGCAATGTCATTTCATGTATTGACAAATTAATCTTATAGTGACCTCAGAGCCATGGAACCAGAAGTAAGCAGGGAAATGATTGAAATAACTAAATGGAACACATGTTATCATACAAAAAGGAAGGCTATAGATTTGTCTGGATTCTTCTCATTTACATGTAATTAAATCACATTCTGGTATGAATTTTCCAAAACACTGCTACAAGTCATAATAGCTGATATTGGAAGAAAGAGTGAACAGCCTAACATTGGGTTGGGAAAGAGGAATGAAAAGTATAAAACTTGATAAAAAATAATACATAATCTGGGGGTCATTTAGCATAGGGTCAAATATTTGTAGATAACACAAAATCTTTTGGATAGGTTTGTACTATATAATATAAAAATTGTAATATACTATAATAATTGGTTTATTCACAATGATAACCCTGAATCATCAAGAAAAGGCTAAATTATGCTCAATGCTTTCTGTTTAAGATGGTAGGAAAATGAATAAAGCATTTTTTTTTATAGATTTCCACCAGAATTTTTTTCCCCTTAAATTAGTAGTTAAAGTACCAAGCTTTAGTAACCTGGAAAATTTGTTTATGTGAAGCACCTAATTCCACAAATGCTAGAAATTGATGACACATTAAATGCTGTGACACAAGAACAGAAATATAAAGTACAAATTAAAACAAAATGTGGTTTGCATCCTCAATTGAACAAGATCTATTTTTTTAAAGTGATTTTTTTTCCAGTGGTCATAAAACCATAGTTTAAAACAGAAAAACCTCCCCCAAATGATCACAAATGGCTTTACCAAACCTAAAGTGAATGGGTATTTAATTATGTTTGAGCATCCCATAGCTAGGCAATGATGATGGAGGAGCACTGGAACACAGTTGACCTGAATTTACAGGCACCTGTATCCTCTATACAGAACAAGAGACAGCACTATTTATAATAGTTATTTAGTAATTCTTGAAATTTAACATTTTGTGATCTACAAATCCCAGTTTTATATCTTATCTCATTTGATCCTCACAATAATCCTGTGAGGTAAGTATATGCCAAATTGATTTTCTTTATTTTACAGATGAGAAAACTTGTTAAGGTAACTTAACAGGTAATTTGTTTAAGCTTATAGAGTAAGAGAGTTAGCCCTTGAACTTGATCCAGTGTTGTTTCTACTATGCTCATTCTAAAACTTGAACTATATGTCCAACACTTCACTTGGCTGTGGTGTTTTATAAGAGAAAAAGAATGCCACAATTTTAGGGGAGAACAGGGGAAACCTTAAGGAAAAAGGCTGTGGTTAGACATATGAAGAGCTCATTTGAATGAATCCTATCAACAGTCACAATGGGATTTCTTTTTGCCTTATTTGTCCCAAAGCCACTCCCTTTCTTTACTACCATTGGGCTGGGAAGAAAAAATGACAGAGGAAAATAAGGATTTATCCACTAGTTCATAAAATCTGCAGTGGGTATCTACACTGGGGGAAATGTCCAAGGCATTGTGGGGCAGCTAGATGGTGGGTGCAGTGAAGAGAGCACCTGCCGTGGAGGCAGGAGGACCTGAGTTCAAATCCCGCCTCTGACACTTGATACATTTACTAGCCATGTGACCTTGGGCAAGTTGCTTAACTCTAATTACCCTCAAAAAAAAAAAGAAAGAAACATAAACTTATTTGGTGACTAGGCCAATGCTATTGGAGATAGAAAAACAAATTTCATTGAGGAAAGGAGCTATTTTAAAATGTTTGCTCTCCACCCCCATATTAGAGAATATAGGAAGTCTTTAGCGAGAATCACAATGCCTGAACACCCAGATTCCATAAATTAATTAGAGCAAATGTTGGAAATGAAAGTCACAAACCAAACTCCCAAGGGAACAGATAATTTTTTTGTAGCTCTTCCGAAAAGATACACATAAAAGTGAATTAATTACTAATTATTAAAATGCAAACCATCTAAGAAATCAGCTTGCCACCAAAACTAAAAAGACAATAAGTAGTATAATTCAAGTCAACTTAGTAAGTGGTGTAGAGTAATGTAACTAGTAACTAGTGAGGACTTAGGAATGTGCGAAATTGAACAAATTCTGTATTTTGTTTTATTGTTCAAGGCACATCAGAGGAACCAAAGACTAAGAGTACTTAAGCACTCCCAAAGGGTGTAGTGTCTCACAAGTTTTGCTAGGTCTTCCACAAAATTCCTCCATGCATCTGAAGATTTCTACATTCCTTAACAGTAACTGTCAATCACAATTTGTTTCCTGCTTTTCAGGTTATAGTAATGGCTTTATCCCTGGAGACACTAAATGTCTTCTTCTTCCTCTTAGAATCTAGGTGAAGTAATGAGAGGAGGGGGCAACAGGGTAAAAGAAAAATTGGAGAGGCATAAGAATGCTAAGGTTTGGGTCTTAGATGTAGAGATCTGATGACTTTCTAGCAGCAAAAATTCTGTGAATATCTTGCAGAAGGAAAAAAAAAGAAAACTACAAAGAGAGATATTTGTTCATATTATAAATTTTTACAGAGACTTTTTTGTAGTATTTATAACCTCAGGTTGAGAAATCAGAACTTTAGTTCAAGTTCTGTGGTGGAAATGTCGCTAAAGAAAGATTATACACATCATGTAGAGTGAGTAGAGGAGTCTAGACTTCTAATTTCCTCAATATGGGGAACTGTCAGTGCAGAAATGTTGCTCAATCATTCAATCATGTTCAACTCTTCATGAACCCATTTGAACTTTTCTTGGCAAAGTTACTAGAGTGTTTTGTCATTTCCTTCTCCAGCTCATTTTCCAGATGAGAAAATAAGGCAAACAGGATTAAGTTACTTGACCAGGGTCATATAGCTAGTAAATATCTGAGACCAAATTTGAACTCAGTTCCTCCTTTCTCCAGTCCCAGCAATCTATTCATTACGCTACTTATCTGCTCTAGTGTAGAAATTACTCCACTGTAATTTACCTTTCCTGGAACTTTGCTTAGGTCACAGTGAAATTTTTTGCCTTGCCCATAGTGACATAGTTAACCTTTGATAGCTTTAGGACTTGCCAAGTTTTCCTGTCTCAAGACTAGCCATCCATCTGAAGTTACACTAATATAATAGTGCTAACATAATTGTAAACAATAGTTTTATATCCAACAATAAATGAACCAAAGCAATGACCTTCAATTAGGAGCACTGATTGACATTGATTGAAAACTATTGCAAATATGGATCCTTAACTGGCTCTATCTCTACTTCCCTTTTTGATAATCCTATTAAGTTTTTGCTTTGCTTAAGCAGTATAAGAAAAACAGGAAATTGGGAATGTACTTCTTTTTCTCATGTTACACTCACAGAGCTAACCAGCTGTTGAGCCAAATGTGTTTTAAGAGTGTGAAGCCAAGAATGTGGTTCATACACCCAATCCTATTTAGGAATGGCTTACAGCATTTAGGATTTTTTACACCCTGGTAATTTCATAAGAGCCTAACTACAGATTATCATTGCTGAGCTATGAAGCTAAAATATGGAAAGCTCATTTTGCATGCAGTGGAAATACTTGGCTAGAATGATATAAGCTTCTAAGTTAGGGGGTGCAGATCACCTTCCCCTAATGGGGACCAAATAGATAGTGACATATGGCTAGAGTTTATGTCAGTCTCCAAGACTAAGAATATCTAGCAAGGATTCACTTTTCACACCAGCCAATCTCAAACTGATAATGCCAATGCAGAGAGGTAAGTTTCCTAGTGTTTAGAGAAAGACACATTTGTAGGTCAACAGCATGTAATTACTTGCTCCAATGCTCATCATGTTCAGAATCTCACCTAGACAGCCACTATTTTGGAAGACAAAGAAGGCTCTGAAAGGGAAGACAATAAGAGTTCTTGAGTACCTTGGCTCAGATGAGAGGAGAGAAAAGGCATTTAAGGAAAAGATCCAATTCTGTTAATGTAATGCAGCTACAGGAACTATTACAGGATAATTCAAAAGTAATGACATCAAACTATTTGCAGAAGCCTTGCAATTCAGCCTTCCAAGTTTCTCCTCCTCCCCAAGAATCATGTCATGTGAAAAGCTAGTCATTGAAATTTAAAAACCACCCTCCCCCTAAAAAATAGATTAAATTTCTTGTAGTAATCATGCCTCCAGTTAATTTCTAGGTCTACAGTTATTTTGAGTGAATAAGACAAAACCTCAGATCAATAAAAGTGAAGAAACTTATCCTCTATACAATCCAAGACAATTCAAACTACTTTGCTTCTGCAACTAGACGAGCAGTTTTTACTAGATTATGACAGAAAATAGTCATTTGGAAATAAATTACTTAGTCATTTCAATATATAACATGTGGAAGTATTGGGTTCCAAAGAAACTATTACTATTATCAAGTAGAATCATGTGATTGCTAGTACATGGACCTTCAAGTACTTTTTCAAAATTCATGTTAGAAAAAACAACTCAGTAAGGGATAGTTTATTGCATTACTTTTTTGACCAGGTAATAGTAGGTTGGAGAATTATTAAAGCTTTGAAGGTTTTTGAGTTTTGAAAGGCACCAACAGCTAGAAGACTAGACAAAGAAAATGTTTTCAGTGTCTGTTCATTCTCCCTTTTCTTTCAGCGCTTTCCAACTTTTCATAGGTCAAATGCTTTTCTCCTACAACTAATTGCCTAACTTATCAGGACTATGTGAACCCTTCCAGGCAATGCTTTGCATTACAAATCTTTCCTTTCCCAGTTCCTCTAAAAAGAAAAATCACTACTTTCATACCTTATGCTCCATTACTTCAAAGCTTTGTTAGGTGACTGGTTACCTAATCTGATAGACTGATTTAAATCAAAATGTTAACAGCTGATAAGGGTCTATTTGTTGCCAATTTAAGTAAAACAGGCCTTGTAACAGCAACCTTGACAAGTTATTGGAATAGTTCTTCAAGTAGACCAGTTCAGGAGCTACTTTTTAATGCTCTTAATTATGCTCAATAGATGACTGTTCTGCCTGCTTACAAGATTGCCTATAGTTGGTTCATGGAAAAAGATCTTTTAATATAATACAACTTATTGTGTAAGGGTGTACAATGAGAATAACAGTTTGAGTTTGTATTGTCTTGTAGTAAGAATAATCAGATGAAAAATTAAAATATGGAGAAATAACATTTACCTAGAAAACAAATTTTGATTCTAATATTTAAAATCTCAGAGTAGGACCATAGGACATTTCACAGAGTCATTTTTTTTTAAATGGGAAAGGGCCTGTATGTCATGATCACTTATCCATAAAATGAATAATGATTTTACATGATAGATTCAAGCTATCAGTCGTAATTGTGCAAAGACCTGCAAACAGGAAGCATTTCATAAATATTTGCTGAATTAATTTTTCTCTAAAGGATGTCAGAAATTGCTTTGGAATTAAGAAACTTGGTAATGATTTACTTTTTTATTGCCATTTCTTATGAACATATTTGAACTCAGGTTTGTTATTACGTGACAGGCATTGTCATAAGAGGTTCACAAATATCACATTTTGATAATCACAACAATCTGGGATATAGGTACTGCTATTATCTCCACTTTATAACTGAGTAAAATGAGGCAGACTAAGTTAAGTAAAATTAAGGAGGTTAAATGACTTGTCTTTGGTTACATAGTTAAGTGTCTAAAGTAGAATTTAAACTCAGGTCTTTCTGACCTCCAAATCCTACACTCTAACCATTGTACCATCTAGTTGCTTAGATCACTGTAAATGTAGATTTTGACGATGTTTTATGTCTCACTGGTTTTTCTTCCATTCCAATATCAACTTGTACATGTATATGCAAATTAAAAAATAAAAGACAAAATTCCCTGAACATTGCAGTCCTTGATAAAAAATAACCATCCATATGCCCATCTTCTCCCTGGTCTTCATCCTTCTCACTTGCCTAGTGCCAGTGCAAAAAAAAAAAGTTTCCAGTCTAATTGTTATGACTACTACAGCCTTTTACAGTCCATTCACATTTTCTCACTTCATTTTGACTTTGAGTCACAGGAATTGATGGTGCCAACAGTAGCATTCCCTGTGCCAGCTACCCTGCCTCCTGCAGGTTTTGTCATCTCTTCAATTTTCTTTCCTGTTATCATTTTGTAAAGACTTAGATATGAATAGGTGACAAGTCTTTCTGATATGAATGAACTGAAATTACATCTGATAAAAATAAACTGTTATAAGTGCTACAATTTCTTTTAAGAAATTAATATGATTTTTCTCTCTGAATGTCATTCATTTTTACCCTATTTATATTATAAGGATCTTGATCACTACTCTTTACTGCCCTAAGTACACTATTGAGTTTTCCATCTATATTTTGTTTTTCAAAAAACAAAACCAAATAGCTCACAGGTACTTAGAACATATATGCAAGAAAGCCCTAGATTACAATATGGAGCACTTCTTATTGACAGAGAGGACTGTTAAACATCAGATTAGGTTATCATATTAAATTTTGCAAACTATGTGTATGGGTCTTTTAAATAAGATATCCCCTTTCTGGGGTAAAGGTAGTAGTAGTCTTATCTGGAGGCAGATAATTGAATTAAAGATCTATGAAGCCACTTCTATCTGTCACAAACACACACACACACACACACACACACACACACACACACACCAGTACACAATGTCATAACGCTTCAATCATAAAGTTAATAAAAGATATCCTAGAAAAAAGTTTAGGTGGAGCCACATAAATACTTATGTTCAGATGCTTTTTAAATACAAAATGCTTTTTTGTATCTCAGCCCCCACATATTAGATTAAATATATATTTAAATTTAAAATTTTTGAGGGCATAAGTTTTTACCATTTCAGTTTATCCCACATAACAAAATATTGGACTTTGTACACCAGTACAAACTCTTTCCATACTGCTTAGCTTCAGGTTTCATGAGGGTTAATCTGTAAAACTGCCCCACCACCTGACACAGAGTCCTGAAAGAAGTATTTCTTAACGTTTGTAAATGAATGAATGAATGAAAAATAAATACAATTTCATAGAATATAGTAGTTTAATGGAATTTAATAAAGAATGAGCTATAGTGATTAGTGTCTTCCCTTTCAATTTGCAAAGGCATTTTGGTAGAGCAGACATTTTCCTCACCTGCTCCCACGTGAATATTCAATGTTCTTATATAGTAGTGATTTTAGGAATTAATATTAAAAATAGTAAGGACATTTATAACACATTGACATTGAGTCATTAATAAATACTTATTTTATATCTACAATGTGGGATGAATTGGCTTTTCACAAAGTTTGCATTCTACTGGGAGGATATTGAAGCCTCTTTCTTAAAATGCTATGGCCAATGACTTTGAGATGTTTAGATACTTTATTGTCTTCATTAAACAATTATTATGTGTCTATCATCACCTAAATTTCTATTAAACTCTGGCAACATTAGTTTTATGTTTATTAATTGTTGATAATATTGTGATTACAAACAAATAGATTATATGGATGTATGTGTGTGTGTGTAGAGCTAATACGCCCAAATGTATATTTTTAAAACCCTCAACAAACTCAAAATGTTAAAATTCACAAAACAACAGCAAATAAAAAGCATAAAACACACCAATCTTAAATTTCTCATCTGGGAAGACAGGTATAATGATTTGATCATAGATGTAAAGTGAAAAAGGACCTTAGATGTTCAGATAGTCCAATCTCTTCCCTTTACAGATGATGAAAATGAGTTCCAAAAAGGTTAAGTGACTTATCTAAGGATACCCAAAGAATGAGAAAAAAGGTAGGCTTTTTTAAATAGCTTTTCAGAGGGCAATTGGGGTTAAGTGACTTGCCCAAGGTCACACGGCTAGTTTTTGTGTTAAGTGTCTGAGGTCAAATTTGAACTCAGGTCCTCCTGACTCCAGGGCTGGTGCTCTATTCACTGCATCACCTAGCCGACCCTAAAAGGCAGGTTTTTAAATTCAATTCCTTTGATTCTAAATTACCACAGTGTTCTCTCATACCCATCAACAGCTGCATTTTCCAAGAAATACCAATCTAGTGTAATTATATACTTATTATAATACCGTATCATTATTTCAAACCTGTCATAGGGCAGTTGGAGGGATACAGAGGGCTAGATCTCTGGGCTTGGAATCATGAAGCCCCAAGTTCAAATAAGTTCTACAGCATATCCTACTATGTGCTCCTTGGAAAGTTTTATCCCTTCTCTTCACCTCACTTTCCTTATCCAAAAAATAGGAATAAAATAGCATCTATCTCCAAAGGTTGTTGTGAGGATCAAATGAGATAATAATTGTAAATGACTTAGCCATGAGTGGCACATATTAAATATCATAGAAATGTTTGCTATTAGTATTATTATTAACTACTATTGCCATAATGCCACTCACCCATAAACCCTTTTCCCAAATATACCAGCCTATTATAATAACCTGTTCTATTTTCAAACATAAATATAGGGGCAGATAGGAGGCCCAATGGATAGAATGTTGAGCCTCAAATTCATAAGACCCAAGTCAAATCTAGCCTCAAACTCTTACTAGATGTGTGACTTTGGGCACATCATTTCACTTCTACTTGCTTCAGTTTTTTCAACTGTAAAACAGGGATAATAATAGCACCAACTCCCAGGATTATTGTATCAAATGAAATAATAATTGTAAAAAGCTCAGCACAGTATCCAGCATATAGCGTTATATAAATTCTCGTTATTAATACTTTATGCTGCAAGAAAGTGTTCTTAACCTTGACTTCATGAATTTGAGGGGGGAGAGAATTACATCTTTATTTCAATATAACTTATTTCCATTGTAATCCTATACTTTAATGTAGTTTAAAACATTATTCTTAGAAGGGGAGAATAGGTATCACCAGACTACCCAAGAATCCAAGACATAAAAATGTTTAAGATCCCCTGATCTAGAGGAAGAGTCACCTTTATCACTATGAAAGCATCTCAAGAATTATCTCATATCCTCCCTAAAAAATTGTTTGTACAACACCTTGCCATGTTGGTCATGGAACTATTTTTCTTATCAACCTTTGTTATTAGTTTCATGCATAAATGATGAAAAGGTTTGTGGGGAAGAGCATCCAATCATTTCATTAGTCCCAACTATCCAGTAGGATTATGTAGTCTAGCAATGACATGCATCAGTTATGAAGAAAATAAAAACACTTTTAATATCAGGATAGAGTGTAAACATTCTCTCAACATGTGGAAGGAGACCTTGACTGTTATTCTGAAAAATCTCTTTGGACATGATGAGAGTCAATACATGTAATAGTGCACCAAATTCTCCATGAACACACTAGTGATTTATTTGGCAAAGAAAATAAGAGTTTGAGCACCACTGCCAAATTATGGCTGTAGGAGGTGTGTGTGTGTGTGTGTGTGTGTGTGTGTGTGTGTGTGTGTGTGTGTGTGTGCATGCATGTGAGAGTGTATGTGTGTGTGTGTGTGATAGAGAGAGAAAGAGTATGTGTGTGTGTGTGTGTGTGTGTGTGTGTGTGTATGTGTGTGCAGATAAAGAAACTGCTACCTATGCTTCAAATCACCTAGCTTTAGATCAAGCTAAAAAGCTTGGGTCTGACCAGACTTTTTAAATGAATAATGGCTCTGTTTTTATTCAAGTGTCCCCAAGACAAAGATTACTTCTCTTGAGAGCTAACCTTCTACACTTTACAACATGCCACTGAATGAAATATTCACAAGGAAGGAACTCACTCTCTTTTACAGCATTTGCCAGATGAAGAAACAGAAGGCATAATCACACAGGAGTGTTTGGTGAAAATGAATTAGAAAAAGCAGAGGGGGAAAAGGAAAAGTGCTCAAAGATAAATGAACTCCCCAAGGTCACATATTACACTGTAAACATTTTAGGCAATGGATTCTGTGAGGGAAGCAATATGTGCAAAGCCAGAGTTCCATGTGAGAAAAAGACAGTTTTTCCCCCCTGATGATTTATATATTCAAGATGTCAATAGCACTGCTCCCAAACAAATTGTCATATACCCTCTAACTCATTCACATATTCTATCTAAGCTATGCCATAGAACAAAGGCAGTGATTACCCTAGAAAAAAAAATTTAAGTAACAAAATATGCTATTGTATAGTTTGTTCTACTGACACTCTACAAGGTTAATAAAATGAATATTAAAGGCTGTGATGAGATATAACCACATGTTATACCACTATCCCTTTGGCTATATTAATATTGAAACATGTATAATGCTATACGGACACAGTTAGGTGGCACAGTTGGTAAGAGTGCTGATGACATGAGTTCAAATCCCTTCTTATTCCCCTACTGTTTGGGTAATTTAGGCATGTTGCTTAACATCTCTTAGCCTCAACCACCCATTCTCTAAAATGGGATATTAATAACATTTAATTCACAGTGTTGTTGTAAGGATCAAATTTATACACACATATACATATGTACATACATAGCACACGCATTCATATATTTACATATACATATGCATGCATACATGTGTATACATATATATCTGCCTATGTATATATGTACATGTATATATACACACGTGCAGACAGACAGACATATAGATAGATAGGCACACAGACAGATAGATAGATAGATAGATCGTTGGAAAATAAAGTTCTATATAAATGCCAGCCATGGTGATGATAATGATGATGATATTATTTTTATTATTTTTACTAGATTAAACTATTATAGGGACATAGTTACATACTCTATTACTATCTTTATATACTTTACCTACATATCTATGCTAGGGATCAAAAATTATTTAACATATTAAAAACTGGTTCCAAAGAAAATCATCAAATTGGTAGAATTTCTTTTTTGAACTTAATTACTTCTTACTTAAGATTATTCTCTGATTTTTAAAAAAACTTAAACACAGTCTGGTGATACATTCTAAAAGTGGCAATGCAAAATCTATTCTATGACCATTTGATATTTCCACATTTGAATTACATGTCCACTAAATGACTTCTCTTCTTAGATGTTTTTCTTTAAATTTGGCATTATTGCCTATTTCAAAACACATGTCAATTACATTGTAATTAGTGGATAGGGGAAAGGGATTATATCTATGATTTCATTAATATAGGCAACTCCCAGATGAGAGACTTTCTTTTAACTGCATAAGTCAATTAATTATCTGCAACATAAATTCCCAGGGAGTTGTCTAGAGTACTGAAAGCATAAGTGACTTTTCTGGGGTTATACAGACAGTATATCAGTAGTTGGATTTGAATCCAGGTCTACCTGGCTCCAAGGCCAACTGTTGATTTCCTATGTGATATAATCTCTATCATCCAAAACAAATAGGAATGACCAATTCATGGAAATGACATATTGTTTATGAGGTGGAGGAAGCTGAACTCTTCCTTCTTCAAAATCCCTTCCTAGGTATTCTTCTGTGTGTCATTGTTACTAACATCATTTCAGTGTAGTGGAAACATGAGGGCTCTGGAATCAGAGAACCTAGATTTGATGCTTCCTTACAATGTAAACCTGAGAAACTCACTAGTCTCTATGGGCCTCAGTTCCTCATCTGTGATGAGTCAGTTCAAAATGATGGCCTTTAAAGTCCTTTCCAGTTACACATTTTTGATCTTAAGATCCCCTTCATCTTCTCAAACTGGAATCATTTAGACATGCATCTTCCATAGTCCAACAAAAGCAGAGGGCTTTTACTGGAGTGTTGAAATGCTTTATTCATTTTCAGTGTATTATGATATAAATTAAGTTCATAGTGTCAATACTGTTCAAGAACCTGCATATGTAACCTATAATACCTCTTTGGAACAGTCATAGACGTACTTTAGCAGTAGATTAATTGTGATCATGTCTTTAAGTCTTTAGCTTAGTTTGACACTTCTTGATTCTTTATTCTGTGTAAATACCTTTCAACTGATATAACCCACATGACTTTGAAAAGAATTTTTTGTTGTCTATTAATTGTATTTGTGTATTATCAAGACAGTAAAAATTTTTGTCAAGTATGAGCTCTATATGTTTCATCAAAATTATTGGATTTTCCTGGTACTTTCTAATATGGATCTTCAGCTTCTAATGTATCAGTCTATAACTCTGTTTACCAAGAAAAATTGTTCACAGTATCTTCTCTATCTGCTCACATATATGTTTACAGGGAATAAATACTTTAAAAGTTATTGCCTTAAAAATAATAAAGAATTCACTTGAGATCTTGACGAGAGAGAGTTAGTTTATATCCCAATTCTGATGCTTCCTAGTGCTCTGATTCTGTTTCTTCATGTGTAAAATCGGGATAATGA
>CM053582.1:256333795-256345536 GCA_028627135.1 Pseudochirops cupreus
CCCCCCCCCCCAATCAAAGCAATGAAGCAAAACTGTGTAATAGATCTGCTTTTATTCAACCTATTTAACTCAGTCATGCTTGAGCACACAGTAAGACACTGTTAGAAATAAGCTGTCAGAATTCACTTCTGGTCCTCTGGGAAACCTTTCTAGCTCAACAGACTAACAACATCAAAAATATATACCTCTTAATGGAACAAAAAATAACCCATAGTCAAGCATTTGATGTAAAACATGATGGCAGATGCTAAAAAACACTATGGATCACAGGAAAGGCTAAGTGTTCTTCATGGTAAGGGTTGAAAATCATTTAATAGGTATCTTAGAGATTTAAAAGTTCCTTTCTGATAGTGTGCTTGCTAATTATTTAAATGAAAAAAGGCTATTAAAGCCAGAAACTTTCTTCTACCACTTTAAGAGAATCATTAAAAAACAAACACAAAACCATGTTTTCCTTGGTAAAGAGTAGTCATATAATTAATAAATTCCCTGAGCTTTAATCATCCTGCTTAGTATAAAAAAATACTATCAATACAGGACCAGGATACAACTTGCTGAATTGATTTTTAAAATACTGATAATTAAATGTTTAAATTATATTTGGAAAAGCCTCAAAGGTCAAAGCCAAGACTGACTAATTCACAAATGTGTTATTAGCACTTACCATCCTTTGTTAAGGATATTAACATCTTTGTGTTCATAACTTCTGAAGAATCTGAACTACTGACTTTCTAGTTAGTTTACAAGAATAACTCGAAAAGTCATTTCAATTGAGATACATATTTCTCTCACAATTTCAGTTTTTGAAAGTTCTCTTCTAGGCAAAATTTCTCATAAATAATTTCAGCCTTCAAATAGGTTTATTTAAATTCATTGAGTCATTTTGAAAGTAAGACAAAATTTGAAAATATAAAGATGCTTTTTATTATCCTAAATCAAAAACTATTCCTTCTATTAGACTTCCAGTTTGCTGTGGTGTCAGTTTGGACAAGTGATTTTGACATGCTTGCTTATCATTTTCTAATTTGTGAACCAAATTTTTTGTAAACATGTCAAAGGCACTTTTCACATCTGAGAAATACAAAAAGTCCATGGTAATCTGAGAAAATAAAAATTCAACCACCCATTTGGTAGTTTCTTAAAAGGTAGATGAGCTTGGTAAGAGCCAGATAGAAAAATGATTTGTAAGGTTTTTCCACTGGGTGGGCTGGACTTGTGCTTTGAAGATGTTGGTTCTGAATCACTGCATTATTTACATGTATTGCCATAAATTTACCTTTTTATCACACATTTAAAGTCCATTTTGCAGACTCTTTACTTGGTATGATCTTTAGACCACTCATGAAACTAAATATGGCTCACCAGGCCAGGATGAAAAGCATCTGTCCAAGAAGAAATAGCATGGTAATGAGAAATGGAAAATACTCTATGTCTCTGTTACTTTTGATTCAGTTTTCAAGGGAATCTATGCCATGAAATGCTTATAATCAGATGTTTGTGCTTGTTCTCTTAGTGCAGTGACATATAGAACACAAGAAAGAGGTTAATAAAGCTTAGGAATGGTTTGAACAGATAAATACAAATGGAGGGAAGGCAGATGCTGAGGGTTAAATTGAATTTGCACCAGCTCTGCATTTGTTTTTGCAAATACAAAGCTTTTAAAAGATTGTTTCAGAGTATAAAGCATTTTGATTGGCAAGTAATTCATTGTTTTATTTCCATTTGTGACAAGATGTCCATCCTCTGTGAAAGTGCTCCAAGCTCCTCTTTCCAAATGTAAGTTTTAAATCCCTTCTCATGCTCACCTGACAATATTTGCATCTCCTCCCCAGAAAAAGGCCAGAAATTCCCACACCCACTAACTCATATTTGATCTCCATTGGTAAGGGAATGATGGTCACTCCAATAAAATTAAGTTTAACAACATTTGTTAATGGTCTCCTTGATGTCATATTTACAGTTAAAACAAAAGTCATGAACCATCTAATTTTCTGTTCAATTTTTGAGGATTTTAGGTGAGATATGAAGACAATAATATATGATATATTCAGTCTAAATTCTACCTTTTGAATATGTTATATACTCTATAGGTTAAACTGAGCCTTGATTGTTTTGGGTTTTGAGAAGGTATTTCCCTAAAGTGATAATAGCCTACATGGAAGTTGGGAATGATTGAAACAGCAATAATGATACCCTTAGTTGGATATATTATGGGGTCAAAAGGCTTTTTGAGCACTTTCTGAGCTTTAACTAGGTAATCTAGAAACACATTACTTATACTTAGTACTACTAATAATTGCATCTTTTTTATTCATTGGCATAGGTAAAGGAGCTCATTCTCTTACTCCAGAGATGCATAAGAAAAGGTATGTCCCCAGAACAATCACTTCTCAAATGTCTGGGGAAGAAATGACAAAATGAGGATGACTCAGGTTCCCTTGCTGCCTCCTTGTATCCATATGACATCTGTAAATCAAGTATTTCTAAATGAAGGACCCCTCAGAATAAAATATTCTTAATAGCTTTTGTATAAAAGCCTTCAAGAGGTAATCAAACAGGTCTCTCCCCCTGACTTAAGGCCAGTAAACATCTAAACCATCTAAGAAAAATGGTTGTACATTTTCATCAAAAAATGGCATATTAAGTAAGCAAGGGAAATTATCCAGTGAAGGGATAAAGAAAATTTTAAGGAGTCTGGCAGAAAGGAAAATGGAGCTAATGCTATCGCCTGATTCTTCCAATGCCTAGACTTGCCAATTGATTATCCACATAGGGAATCAGCATGAAGAATGCTACCATAAACTGACATCCTCTCATCAAGTCAGTCAGAGTCAGCAATATTTAATTTTTGCTCCTTTTGAGTCAGTCAAAGACACAACTTTGCGAGCTGAATATTTTTTTCAGGCCCTTGATATGAATCAGAACTGAACTGCACAAACCTAAAGAAATCACCCCCCTTTTTCCTTGTCAACCCTCTATTCTCTCTTACTCAAAGTGCTTCACAACTTTTTTTCAACTTCATGTTTTTGTAATCTCATTAGGAATACAAAAAATGCCAAAGTACTTTTAGGAAGTCTGGACTGGAGTGGTGGTATCTGAGATACAGGAAGAAACTAGAAGTTATTTTTTTTTTAAATCAGCCTGTTCACATAAAATTCTTAGACTCTCTGTGCCACCCAGATAGCAACATAGCTTAGTTTTGGGTAATGTTCATATTGCTCTCCAAATCAAGCATTTAGAATTGCTCCTACCACAAAGTTTAGCAAACTCAACAATAATAACAATTTTATCTGTATTTACCAAAGAGGATTATTTCTATATGCAGTTCAATATTATAGTAGTATGAATTATTTTTCTCAATAATTTCAAATAATTGGGTAATCAGTCTATGACGCTTAAATACATAGTATTCCACCCAGTTAATGCGCTAAGTCAATCAAAAATATATCTTTATTGGACTAAACTTATAACATAGTGCTCCTTATTTCCCCCCGTAACAGAGAAACATGTAATTCTCACATCCCTCTCATATTTGTTGTTCAAACTGTGGTTTAAGCCTAATTCAAATAGCACCTTGATGTGTTGTCTAAAAAACTTGTCAACTCTAACACCTGTTCAGGTGTTACTCAGAGGTATTCTATGAAGTGACTCCATGAAATGACTCCACAAAGTTTTAGGACACACATCTCCCCTAGAATTATCCAGAGATATAGAAGATTCTCAAGGATGGGGAGAATTAAGCAGAGGGTCACTTTGGTATCTGTCTAGTCTAAAGTCTCCAGTGAGCTTAAGCCATACTTTATTGGAGGCTAACAGAAGCAAAGGTATATCATGAACAAAAATATCAGGATTGAAGTTGGCATCATGTGGTAAAATATCTCATGGTTAAAAATCAACTAAATATTTCTTACATTATTAATTGTGAATTATTCTAGCAAGAAGGAAAGTCAAAACTTAGTTGACTTGGGAGTTTAAAAGGATATGCAACATATTCTTTTCCATTTTCCAGGATACTCTGTCTTAGTCCAGCTTGTCAGACTAGGTACAGCAGTCTCCTGAGCCTAAGGACAACAACCAAGAAAGCAAGTGATATCACATGAAGTAACAGCATGAAATACATTTGTAAGGCAGCAAGACTGAAAAGGTATGATTTGAATGCCATCGCAACAGTGACCTTTCCGTTTGACATTAAGGGGTTTGTGATAACAACAACCTGGTGAGGCACAGTATATAAGATGTGCGACCCTATCATTCTAAAATGAAAATAATTTACCATTTTCAGAGAACATATTCAAACAACATTAGTAACACACTACCCTCATTATATTCACAGCAGACCCTAGACTCTACACCAGTCATGATCTATCTTCACAATCACAGTCTTTGTTTACATCTTCAGAGAACTGCAGGAGTCACTGGGAAAGAATCACCTTACTGGGATTTAGCTTGGCCTTCCACCTTTGAATTTTTGCTCCTGTCAATATATTTGGTACTTGCCTGAGGAACCAGTGGACCATAGTTACTATCTGTGGAGATTATGACTAAAGGTAACGAAATCCAAATTATTGTCTAGCCCCTCACATATCAAGTCTAAGTATAGTATTTCTCCTAACCTTGGATGAAACTTTTGTTGTTGTTGTTGCTGTTTCTTATTTTTTGTATTGGAGGAAGGCAGAGCAATTGGGGTTAAGTGACTTGCCCAAGGTCACAGGGCTAATAAGTGTTAAATGTCTGAGATCAAATTTGAACTCAGGTCCTCCTGACTCCTATGCTCTATTCACTGTGCCACCTAGCCGCCCCTGAAACTTTTTTTTACTGTCTGTCTGTCTATCTGTCTCTCTATCTATCTATCTATCATCCGTTTTATATGTCTGTATACATATGTGTCCTCAGTAGAATGGAAGCACCTTTGAGGTCAGGGACTTTTTTTTTTCTCACCTACATTCTAGCATATGTCCTGGGGCCTAATGGGGTCTTGTTCATGCTTATTAAATTGACATAGGCATCTTTAGACCTGTATTCTGGATTCTCTTATTTTTTATTTATATATGAGGCAGAAGGAAACACAGTTGAAATTAAGAAGTCTTTTCTAAAAGCTAAAAAAGATCTTGTGCAGCTTTAACTGGGATTGCTTATAGGCTGACAACCTTGGTAGTTAAATCACAGTTTTAATGAAGATTTAGCTCACACAGTCTATCTGCACCCAAACATAACACTCTTAGAGAAATCAAAAGTACCCTGTCATGTGGCATATGCTGTGGTAAATACCTTTTATTACGCTCAACTGAAAAATAAATAGTCTATTTAAATAAATTCCAGGCAGTCAGATTCATACACCTGCCTCTTTGCTGACTTTTCTTTTAGAAGAAACTGCCAAGTTTATAAATTAGAACAGAGCACACTATTTTCTCTATGAACACCATACACCTCTGGGATTCACTTAAGCAGTAGCTTTTGAACCATTCTCAATCACTATATTCCTTTAAATGTACACATTGAAATTGTTTTTATATTTCTGGGAAACTGTACATTTTTAGGACTAGTTCTCATTAACTTATTCACACATATGCGATACATATATACTTACATACAAACATATATATATATATATATATATATATATATATAGTGATTTTAGAAAATCAAATAGAAAACACAATTAAGATCACAATATAAAAATGGGAATTTTACCTCAGAAATGGATTTCATTTCTAAGCACGCTTCAGGTCTGCACTGATTGACTGTAGAATCTGTCCTCCTCCTGTGTCTTCATTGCTATTCCCTGCATTTTAAGTAAAATCCTTACCCCCTACTTGTAAGATATTGTACCAACTGTGCAGTCAAGTGTCTTATTGGGCTGTGAGGGACAAGTACAACCTAGGATGCCTTCATGATAATGATAGTAACATCCTTTAGCAGATAAACACATTCTATTGCATTTTGTGGAGCAATTTGGATGACACAGCATTTGCAGCTTCCAATGCCAGTACCATTTTTGATGACTTACATGTGTGGCTGGCAAATTTATTTAATGTCCAATGAGTTGGTTGGTTGCATACATTAATTAAAAATTTGCCAATGATACTCAAACTCATTTTAGTCTAGTCACTTCGATCAGTCAACTTGGTTTCCTGGAGTAGTATAAGCAGAGAATGAAGGGGAGAGAAAAACAAATTGATTGACATAAATTCTGCTCCCTGTTTTCATCCAAACTAAACCAAAGAAAGTTTACTGACTTCATATGCATTTTTATCTAAGTTGATAATGCTTGCTATATTCAAAAGGTGCCTGTAATCTGTTTCAGCTTTTGTAGAAGTCCCAACTCTTGCTTTTATATATTTTTTTTAAAATTTAGCCTCTATCCTGAATAAAGACAAGAATTTTTGGGCCTATCATATTTCTTAAGAATTAGGAGAGAACAGAAAGATGAGAATGTGGTGGGTGGCCAAATTCATTGTTGAATTCTTCCTTTGTATATATTTTGTGAATTCCATCCATGGTTTGGGGAATCACTGTATCATAAAATTTTGCAATTAGATTTCAGTGAGGGTTCGCTATATTGTTTTTAGTATTATTTTTGAAGGACACTGTTGTGAAACTCTGATTTCATGAGTGCAGGGAAATTGATGTGAAGAAATCTGGTGCAAGTAAGTATTTTAGAGCTGACCCAAGAACTGAGATATTCAATGACTTTCTCTGGGTGATTCTCCCAATCCAAGATTCTGAAAAAACGTTCCTGACTTTAAATCCAGCTTTACTTCTACCATAGTGCCTCTACAAGGAACACACACACACACACACACACACACACACACACACACACATACATGAATATGTCATACATACACACAAGTATATATACATGGGTGTTCATATATACATATACAATGCATGTATATATGCATATATAAACATATGTAAATCCATACAAAAGTAGACGTCATATATACGTACATATAGACATGTGATTTTATGTGTCAATTCATATAATATACATTTTTGAAAGGTTAATTATGAATTTTTTTCTTAAAATAAAAGTATCATTAAAGTGCTAGTATGAGTATGTTCCATTTATATATCAATTTATAGTTTTAAAACATTTTTCTGTAAGTCTTTTTTAAGCTTAATAATAACTGACATTTATAGAACTGTGTAAATATAGATTTTAGGAGAATTTTTTTGACCTGGAGTAAAGATTTTTATCAATGTGGGAAATGTCTTCCCCTAATGGAGATCAGAAACTTCATTGAACCTTATGTTGTTAGAAAGTGTTGCTTCTTGAGAGGGTAAATGACTTTATCTTGATCTTATGATGACTACTATGTGTGAAAGGCTAAAGTTGTACCCAAGTCTTTCTAATTCTAAAGTCATCTGTTGTCCTCTGTGGCCATACTGCCTTTCTAGGGTTTGAGTAGTAATGGTAACTGATTTGTTTTTTGTACATTAATCTCATGACATCCCAATAAAAACCTTGTAAGGTAGGTATCATCCTCATTCTTACAGTTGAAGAAACAGCCTCAAAAAAAAAACAACAAAAAAAAAGAAAACAAAATAAAAATAGTTCTTGTTCTCAAAGAGTTCATAGGTAGGGCGCACACACACGTACACACACAGATATATCAATGTATATACATATACATACATACAGATATATACATATTTACATGTAGATATATATATATATATATAAATTCTCCTAAAATCTATATTTACATGGTTATATAAATGTCAGTTGTTATTAAGCTTAAAATGAAAATACAGAAAGATGTTTTAAAACTATATTTGTATGTACATATATATATATATAATGTATAGCCTGTATATTTGCTTTGTGGAGCTAACACACAGTTTTAATAAATAGTAGGTGCTTAATAAATATTTGTTGAATTGAGGTCTACAAAGAACTTCCCAACAACAATCTTTTGAAGGAGGGAGGACAAGATTATCTCTCTAGTGGCAAGTCCACTTCTAAAACAAAGAAGTCTTTTGTAATACAAATAATCTGCATTGAATGTGAATATTTTTGGCATCTCTTTTTTCAGGACACTGTGCATCCACATTAATTTTGCTTTGTGTTATTCCTATTGCTTTCATAGTTTTAAAATTGTATACTTCAATGGAATGTTATGAAGTCTTTTAATTTTACTCTAAACAGTCTTGGAGGTTGGTCACATGCTCTTTAAGGATAACTTTCCCTTTTCCTGCTTCTGTACTCTAAAGTTTGAGCTCTCCTCCGCTATCATTGAAGTTATCTGCTGTAGCTAATCATTCATCTCAATAGTTAAAAAAAAAATAAAAAAACTACCACAAAGAAGCAAGATGAGTTAGAGGGGGAAAAAAAAATTGGCAAAGAAATTGCTCTTAACAACCCAGTGATTGATTTTCTATCTATGTTTAAAATTGAGATTCAAGGGAAATTATATGAGAGTCAAAAAGTCTCAAATGAATTAAGAAAAATTACAATCAAGGAAAAACAAATGCCCCCAAAGTGAATGATTTAAGTACTTTGTTTTGCACATTCAAAATGAAATTAAATTCAACTACTAAAACAATAAAAGCAAATTGTTACTTGTGATTTGCAAATGTCAATTACATGAGTATTATTCACCGAACAATATTCTGCATTTCAATTAGAGGCAAAGGATGGAAAATGAAAGAAAATTTGCCAGCTATTTGAACCACTCAATCTTATTGCTTATCTATCTATTTTCTAGCATTTCAAAATAACTCACCTTCCATGTTCCTCCCCCTCCTCTTGAATGTAGAGATTTAAATTAGACAAATATGCAAGAGTTAATTACTGTATTGATTTTGGACTTGAATTTTACTCTATTCACTTAAAAATTCAAAACAAACCAAAATTCTTTTTAAAAATGACATGTTACCTTCACACCAAAACTCAGAATATCATTTGCATATTATTTATGGAATTCATATAGCTTTGCGAAGTATTATATTATTTTTTAAAAGAAATCTCCATCTGCCCAAATATATATATATATATATATATATATATATATATATATATAAACACACACACACACATACACACACACACACATATATAAAGTTTATTTGTGTGGAAAATTTAAAGTTTGCTACAAATAAAAATATTTTAGAGTTAGTTGAGACAATAGAAGCAATCTTAGCCAATCTCTCAACAAATTCAGGAATTCCTGCTATGATTGCCTTCACAAGTCACAAATCCAACCCTTGCTTAGACATTGTCCAGGAAAGAAACTCAAAACTATAAGAAACATTTCAGCTTTGGACAAAACTCAATATGAACTTATTTTTCTTAATTATATCTTATTTTAAGGACATTATGGGAACTTACTAATCAAATAATACCTCGTATAACAATAACTGCCATTTTAGCAGCACTTGTAAAGAACCAAACATACATTTTCTCATTTGAGTTTCACAATAACCTAGTGACAGAGATACACAAACTAGTATTGTGCCCACTTACTAATTGATTGAAAAAAAAAAAGAACTGAGCATCAGATATGTTAAGAGACTTACATTAGTTGCATAACTAGTAAGAGTCAGAGGTGGAATTTGAATTAACATCTTTCTGATTCCTGGCCTAGCACACTATCTATCCACTGTACTATATTGACTCATTGATCATCTTATTGTTTGTAAAGTGTCTTCTCCCAATCACCTACGAGGACTTCTACATGTAATATATTGTAAGATCATCTACAGAGAGTTAGAAGGGATCCTAGGTATATATACATATACATATATATATTTGCTTTCCAAAGCTCTTTGACATATATGATTACATTCAAATGATTATATTAATTATTTTGCAGAGTACCTGAATTTTCTTTAAGTAATAACTTCCTCATTTATTTTATGTGTAATTTAAGATTTTAATCTGTCCTTATATCTTTCACATAATCTGTTTTTTTTTTTTTAGATTTTAAATTCTCCAGCACCAGTAATAACCTTTGGGCATCCAACACAAAACTCTGCATATACTGACACTACTGCTTGCTACTGTTTTTTTTTTTTTTTTACTTTTAGGAGAAAAACACAGTGAAGGGAAGGGAAACAGGGTGAGGGAAAGGTAAAAAAGAATAGCTTGCAGGAAATCCTAGAATCCTGTTTTTAGTATCCTTTATATATGGAATCCTAGATGTTCACTTGAAGGGGTTTTATGCTTATACCTAGTTCTCTCTTAGGTACATTTTTTTTTGGTTTGCTAATGTTGAAGTACTACTTCCCCACACCCTCATATACATCAAAACTCATACCTCATGCACATCAAAAATGCATAGAAAATTCTCCGGTAAATCAATACTAAGATATATGTACCTCTTGCTTTATAGTTGACCAGTTCATTCCCTAAGTAACAAATGAACTATTTAGGAGACTAGGAGAAGATTATACATCCTTCTTCTTCCATATCCACAGGGCAGAAACTTGAAGAAAGTATTCTATTTAATATCATTAGATAGTACCATCTAATCCAATGGCCAAAAAGAAATGAATGCTACTTGAAGGAAAACTAATTTTAAGTGACAGTCATTAGAATGGAAAATCTATGGTTTATTTGGCATGGAGAATTTCCGGTAACTAGAATGCCTAGAATATACTATGATACTTTCATTATCCATTTTCCACTTGTGATGTTACGGATTTCTACTGAATTAGCAGAGATGACAAGTATATTCAGTTTTCATAGCAAAAAGCATTTACATATTATTATACCATAAATTCACCTTTATAATCTCATATCTCTTATAGGGAAACATGTCTATGTTTAGATCCACCTTTCTACAAATGACCAGCGCAACTCAGCTCCGAGTGAGAAAAATCATTCAGGGCCAATCAAAACCAAATGAACTGTTAAAGCACATTTTGAGACAGGACTGTTAACAATGTTTTCATTGTTTCTAAAGTGTCAAGCTAACTGAGACTCGTAATAAGCAGATTAAACAATGAATTCATTAAAAAAAATATTGGTGAAATATTGTGACTTTGAACCATTTGTTTCCATGGCTGTGTGACAGAGAAAAGGGAATGGCATGATTTCTTCCTTGGGCAGATATAGCTGTATTCTTGCCAATTCAAGTTTTAGATATTGATCCTAATGGTTTTGAATGAATCTAAATTATTTTCTACATTTGAGCTGCATGAGTCTTGCCATCTTCAAGTAGGCACATGTATTTGAAAATGAGAGGATGCCTTTCTCTGAATTCTAATAGCACCTTGTATATATCTGTCATGCACTTTCACATTCTACAATTGTATGAACATGTCTTATTATTTCCCACTAGGACATAAGCTCCTTGAGGATATGCACAATTTTTTTTCTGTCTCCCTAAGTGTCAATCATAGTGCCTTATTTGTGGTCAGTATGAAATAAATATCTGTAGATGGGGCACTGAATACTATACACATACCTATGGCTATTGTTTGAGGATCACATAACATAAAAGGGGAAAACAATTACTACATCGTAATTTTTCACCACTTCAAAGATGTAGTTTTTAAAAGAATAAGATAAATTTATAAATTATACATTTATATACATTTATTAAAGAATAAAATAAATTTTAAATTTATAGTACAAAGAATCTCTACTCCAAGATGGTGGCGTAGCAGCAGCAACATATCGCAGCTCTCACATAGCCACCCCAAAATACCCATAAAATAGGACTCTAAACCAATCCTGGAACTCCAAAACGCACACAAAGATACTTCCCACTAAAGTCAGCTTGGCTGCG
>CM053582.1:256346036-256363069 GCA_028627135.1 Pseudochirops cupreus
ATTAATTTCATTTTAACAAATATTATTAAACACTTGCTACATGTGAGGTACTCTGTTATTCTGCGATTTTAATCCTTGAGAGGTTTCTAAAACTTTAGTACAAAGTGAAATTAATGTTCAACTAATGCATAGTACTAACCATCTAAAAGACAAGGTTGAGATAAGTTCTGGTTACATAGACTACATTCAATAACTGTCACAGCCTTCATAGTTATTTAATATTTCAAATCTATATGAAATAGAAGTCTCCAAGTTATAGAATATTTTCCATGATAAAAGTGAATTACTTATAAGGACATCCTAGAGTGATTCAAAATATACTGACCTGTTAAATAGACATGGTATGTTATTATATGACCATAAGTATTCCTTGATTTGCTGAGAACACATTCATATCATGATAGGATCATAGATTTTGAGCTGGAAGGAACCTTAGAGAATGAATCCAACCCTTCCATTTCAGAGATGATGAAATTGAGAAAAAATGAAATTTAAATGACTTGTCCAGAGTCACAGACCTAGTGTTTGAGACAAAATTTAAACCATGTTCTTTCTGACTCCAAATCCAGGGCCCTATTCACTATGCAACCTTGTTACTTCTAACTATTCACAGAATCTTTCAAAATGGAAGGGAAGCCAAAAATTGTCTACTTCAAGCAATGGTATAAATGAATGAGAATCCCCTCCAACAACCGAATCCCCTCTAGTGAACCAGTTTTGTCTTCACCCCAAGGAAGCCAACAACTCTTTGATTATTATTAGAAGTTTTTCTCTTACATTGAATCACAATCTGCTTCTTTGAAATTTCATCCAATTGCTTAAGATGCTGACATCTAGGTGCAAGCAGCATTGGCCTTAGTATAAGAGTATAATCATATCTATTCCATTTGAAAGCCTTTCAATATTTGGATGTCCATGACCCAACAAAGTCCCTATTTTCTCTAAGAAAATTCCCAGTAACTTCAAAGAATCCTCATATAACATGAACTTTCAATATTCTAGTAGCCTTCCCCAAGCTGTTAAATTCTTTGCTAAAATGTAGCCCCAAGAATTGAATGTGACATTTGAGATATTATCAGACCAAAGCATAACACAGAGATTTTTTCCCCCTTTGCCTTCATTCTAGATACTATACCTCTCTCAATATATTCTAAGGTCACATTAACTTCTTCTTCATTTTTTTTTTTTGGCTGACATCACACTGACTCATATTAATCTTTTTAGTTCACTAAAAAGTTCAGATAATTTTTCAGAGAAAGTGTTATATATCTATGACTCTCTGGAATTCAAGAAAAGCAACTTTAAAGCAAACTTTAGATAAAGGGCTAAGGTTTTGTCTAATATAGGGAATTCCCAAATAAGAAAACTTCCTCCACTAATGAAAGGGGGCAAATTTTCTGTAATTTATTAGAAAATTGCCTAAAACAGGGGTCTACAAACTATAGTCCATGGACCACCAAATCTAGCAACGGCCAGCAAACTTTTTCTATGTCCAGGAAAATAACTATTTTTAAATTTAGCCCTAGGATCATACAAAAACAAGAATCCTGAAGGGATTAGCCCTTGAGTCATAATTTGCTAAGCACACTATGTGTGCCAGTATGTGTCAGAGATTGGAGTCTAATCCAGGCTTTGGTAGATTGGCTGTCTCTTTGAAGCAAATTTCATACTAACTAAATTCTTTTTTCCTGTTGACTCCCATTGCCAATTTGTAAATTATTTTTTCTCTACTTTTTTCTCTATGGGTTATGATTCTCCCTTTCAATTCACATCATTGGTGAGAAAATGCCTAATCTGCTGAGTCTTAAAAGTTACGTCTTCTACACTTGCTGTTCAATCTCTTGGAGTTCTGTGTTAACTCCATCTCTGGTGACAGATAAAAGAAATAAGGAGTGTAATTAACAGTTTAATTGTACTTTTTATCAAATAAGCTTCTTTTGTGACTTTTACTTCTATCTTTGATTTTATAAATACATTAAATTTTCTCCAAAAGGTTTTACAAATGTTGTTAATTTGCTTTTTTTGATAGTTTAAAAATAAATGCAAACAGAATGTTTAAATTTTAGAAATTACTCATTTTTTTTAAAAAAAATGAGGTTTCATTCTATTAAGTTTCAGGATAACAAGATACTATATTGCTGAGCAAATGAGATCAGAGCTTTTCCTGACTGACCAATTGGTTCTAAGTTTTCAGTGATTTCCTGTTTTAAAAAAGAACAAATGGGAGAAGTGAAAAGAAGATCTAGATAACATTTAAGCACTTGTAGTTTTTTTTTTCCATTTAAATTCATTCCTCCTGAATGTTTAAAACCATCCATTTCATAAATTACAGCACTTTTCTATCCCATAGATTAATTTCACCCCCATTGGATTGGTACATTAGTTTCACTCCTCCATATTGGTTGTTCTAGTTCAACTGTTAGCATTCTAATAAAATAGAGACATATTTTAGGAGTAAAGAAAAATAGGCCTCATAATAACCCAGTAATACTTCATACTTATCACCTAACCTCCTCTATCAAAGGTTCCCATGCTCCAGTGAACATACAGTGCCACCACTCAATTAGTTCCCCGAAGCCAAATAACAGCCACAGGTATGTCAGAGTGGTGGTATACTGGAAGGCCTGTAATGAACTGCTATAATGAGATATCTTCCCACATATCTGATAATTCATCCTACATTTTTGTGATCTAAAACTTAAATTGTTATTGTTACAAAATTTGAGACATGGGAATTCTATTTCAATTTAGCTCATTGCAATAATTACTACTAGGAATGAAAATAAATGTAAAATATAAAAGTGCACATATATATGTATACGTGTGTGTTTATATGTATGTATATATTTGTGTATGTATGTGTGTATACACACATATGTATGTGTATGCATTTCTATAAATGCTGATAGTGAGGCACTGTAACCAAATGGACAGAAGTTTAATTTTGTAATCAGAGAGATATGGGTTCACATCCTGCCTCTCTGATATGACTTTAGGCAGACTACTTAATCTCTTAGGATACTAGTTAACTCATGAAGATTCAAAGTTAGAGATGATGCTGATATGCATTCATTGTCAGAATTTCAGTTTATGTCAAGAATTGACACTCAGAATAAACTTTGGTAAACATTGCTCTTAGATAAAATGACATTATATAAAACTTGCAGTCCTTACTTAATGTCAGTCTTATCTGGTTACTCAACATTGATCAGATACCATTTCAAACATTATTCTAAGTGATAGTTTCACCCCCCACTGAACTATTTCACATATCATCAGCAGATTATTTTTCACAGAGCAATTATTTCTTCATGTCTCCCTAGTTTAATACTTTTCCATAATATGCTATTATTTACAGAGTAAACTGCTCAACATTCATGGTCTTCTAGCAGCTAAACCCATGTCATGTATTCAATCAACTTACTTCCTACTCTTATGTCAAATCTTCAGTTCCTGTCAATCAGGCACTTCGTTGTTTTCTGAATAGAGAATAATAATAAATTCCTATCCATTGCTTATGTTTTCCCTTGGAATGTAATGTCATTTTGCTGTCTCTTTATGTCCTCAAATTCTATCTATAGTCCCTGTGAAAATATATTCCCCAAAGAGGTATTTCTATGACACCTGGCCCAATTACTTTTGTCACAATTGAGATCTTTTCTCTCTGACCTAGGAGTGGACTGGTGCCAGCTTGAGCCAGCTTGTTAGAATTAATTGTTAAATTTTTGGTGTGAACATTTAAACCTTAAGGTTTGAGAAATGGTACAAATCAGGGCAAAATTGGGTGTTTTGCTGATTGTCTGTACTTAAGAAGGTGTTGGAATAATTGTTAATCATGCAGATTAAACTTTAAAACTTGAAAATGTGCTGTGTGTATATACTAAATATAACATACATACATGTATTTGTGTGAGTATATACTTGTATGTGTGTGTGTATACAGGTACACACACACACACACACACACAGATGTATTCCTTTTGGAGAGCTTATTAAACATTTGCCAGCACAACCATGCTCTGAAGCCTAAAGCAATTTTTATCATGGGTTCTCTGGTTTATATATTTAGATTTAGAGATTGAAGGGATCTCAAAGGTCATGTAATCCAATTCCTTCATTTTGACTATTACTAAAATGAATTCCAAAGATGTTATATGACTTGCCTGTTGCAGGAGAGAAAGTGTTTGAGTTCAGGTCCTCTGTGTCTAGAACCAAATCACTTTCTATGACACAATTATTTTATCTTCATATTCTACTTGGTACTTAGCAGAGTGAAATGCTCATAGTAAATAAACCATGAGTGCTAAATGATTAAGCAATTAATAGAGTTAGTCATAAATTACAGGGTTACAAGTCAAATATTAACAATTTAATTGTGTTAATTACTGATGAAACTTTCACATTCATTCCACATGTCTTTATTATAGACCTACTATGTGCAGAGTACTGTGCTAGACATCAGGGATTCAACAAGAAAAAAATGTCTTCAAGGATTTCACATTTTAACATATATGGGCAATTGAGTTTGCTTTTTTTTTTTTAATTTCATTAGCACAAAACCTATAAGAAAACATTCTTGCTTGGAGATGTCCACTAAATTATTTTATGGCTCTCTCAAAACCCTTAACAAAATTCAAGAATATCTGCATGATAGAATAATAACTAGTAAAAGCTAATATTTATACCATGCTACACACTTAAAAAAAATATCTCATTTGGTCCTTATAAAAACCCTGAGAGGTAAGTATTATCATCATGTTACAGATGAAGAAACTGACACCAAAAAAATAGAAGTTAAGTTTCTTGCTGGGGGTCACACAGCTAATTAGTGCCAGAGGCCAATTAAGGACTCAAGTTCTCATTGATTCCAGTTCCAGAACTCTGTGCCACTTAGAAGAATACTTTCTTTAAAGTTGGAATAATAATATTTGTAATGACTACCTCATGTGCTGACAGGCAGAAAATTCTTTGCAAAACACAAATCATTAGGTACATTATATATAAAATAATTTATCCCTTGTAAATTTGAAATATTAAAGTCAATCTTCTAAATTATACCTGAGTCAATAAGACATTAGAAGGAAGAGGGTAAGAAGGACTTCTTAAGAAAATTACTCAAGATTTGTGATGAATTTCTCTGATAAAGACCTTACTTCACAAATTTATGTGAAACAATGTCAAATTTACAAAAATAAGAGCCATTTCTCAGTTGATAAGTAGTCAAAGGGTTGTAGAAAAAATGGAACACAAATGTACTCTCTTTATGGTGGAGATGTGAATTAGTCCAAGAATTCTAGAAATCAATTTGGAACTATAGCAAAAAGGCTCTAAAACTGTTCATACTCCTTGACCCAGGAATACCACTAATAGGTCTATATCCCAAGAAATCAAAGAAAAGACAAAAGGACTTACTTGGATGAAAAATATTTATAGTACTTCTTTTTGTGGTGGCAAACAATTAGAAATCAAGGGTTTGTCCATCAATTGAGGAATGACAGAACAAGTAGTGGTACATTATTATGATGTACTACTATTGTGTTATAAAAAATGATGAACAGGATGGTTTCAGAAAAATCCAGAGAGACTTAAATGAACTGATGCAAAATGATATAAGCTGAACTAGGAAAACAGTGTGCTATGTAACAGCAATAGTGTAAGAATGATTGACTGTGAAACACTAAGCTATTTTGATCAAAACAGTGATTCAAGAAAATTTCAGAGGATACATAAGGAAAATGCTATCCACCTCCAGAGAGAGAACTGGTGAATTCTAAATGTAGATTGAAGCATGCTTTTTAAAAATGGTTTTATTTCGTTTGTACTTTCTTTTGCAACACGGCACTTTTAAGCAGTTTTCAGATTAGAAAACTCAAATGTTCAATTATTATATAGTTAAAGCCTAAAAATAATATATATCACTATATAAATTACACGGGTTTTCATTAGTGTGTTGGGTGCTACATAAATTGTATGAGAGGCTTAGACTCTGTCCTTTAGCAACCAAATTATAAGTTGAGGTGACACATATAGAATCTATCAGTAAAGATAAGGATGTGACAGTAATATGCATCCAACATTTTGGGGACTTGAGTAATTAAAATATTTGAATTTTCAGCCTTTAAATACTCACTGGACCTATCAGGTTTCTTCTACCCATAACATGATATGTTGTCAAAGGGGAGGGGGAAGGAGTAAACATTTGTATAATATCCACTATGCAGCTAGGTGGCACAGTGGATAGAGTGTTGGTCCTGGAGTTAGGAAGACTCATTTTCCTGAGTTCCAATCTGTTCTCAGATACATGTGACACAAGACAACTCACTTAATCCTGTTTGCCTTAGTTTCCTCATCTGTAAAATGATCTGGAGAAGGAAATGACCAATCACTCCAGTATCTTTGTCAAGAAAACCCCAAGTGGCAGCTAGGTAGCACAGTGAATAGGATACCAGCCCTGTAGTCAGAAGGACCTGAGTTCAAATCCAGCCTCAGACACTTAACACTTACTAGCTGTGTGACCTTGGGCAAATCACTTAACCCCAATTGCCCTGCCTTCCCCTCTCCAAAAAGACCAAAAGAAAAAAAAAACCAAATGGAGTCTTGAAGATTCAGACACAACAAAAGAGAATGAACAAATAATACCTACTGTGTACCGGGAACAGTAATAAATGACTTACAAATATTATCTCATTTGATCTTCATAACTACTTTATGAGGTATGTACTCTATTATTATTCCCATTTTATGATTGAGGAAACTGAGGTAAACAGAAGTTAGGCTCACCATCATACAACAAGTAAGTGTCAGAGACAGTTTTGAACTTTAGTCTTCCTGACTCCAAGTCAAGCTTTCTATCTACTCCACCCCCTAAATGCCTGGAACTTTGTTTGAATTTCAAATCTACTCCAACAACTTCACCTCTCTGGGTCTCAATTTCTTCATATGTAAAATGAGAGATTGAATCAGATAATCTTTAAATATTGTGAGTATGTCTGAGAAGTTTACAGAGTGTGATCAGAAAAAAAAAAATTGATTCAAATACACTAAGAGAAGTACAATCTCCATAGCTATAGACACCAGAAATACAAAAATCAAAAAATGAAACATGACAAAGTTTCCACAAGATATTTTAGAAAAAGAATCAGTTGATTATATAAATGTTTAAATGACCTCCATATAAAGCACATTTCCTTACTCCTCTCTCTCATACATAGTAGGCAGAGTTTCTATAATTACTGCCACTACTTGACACTGGTAAAATAAGATACAAAAGCTAGACTTTTCCATTAACCATCAGGAAAATTACTTTAAGATGATTTTTTTTAATAAAAGGGAGAGATTCCTAGGTTAGTTGATAAAATAGTCAAAAGTGACCTTAGGAATGATTTACTATAACTCTTTTTATTTAGTAGATAAGGGAAGTAAAGTCTAAAGAGACAATATGCCTTGTTAAGAGTCAAGTGGGTAATTGATCTACAGAACTGAAATCAGATTATTTGACTTTAAATCCTTTGTTCTCATCACTAAACAACCCAGCTGTTTCTGTAACTATAGTTATCTCCAAGTAGAAAAGTGACAAGCAAATGCCTCTAACAGATCAGAACATTTCTGAAGAAGGGAACAAGAGTAAAGATGTGTAAGTTCTTTCTAGATGCAGGATCCTAAGATTCAGAAGTCTAAACAAACATGCTAATTTTTCCTTTTGAAAGACATTGTTTTCCTATACTCTGAGGAATTGCTTATGGTCTTCACACTTTCCTGGAAACAGAATAATGCAGAGCTCTACAAATCTATGCATACAAAGTTTCCCAGGATAAGAGAAAATGCATGGCTTTTACAGTCTTGGTTTATAAACTGCTATTAGTTCCTCTTGCCCTAATTTCTAAGCAGCAGCAATAGTTGTAGTGGCAAGCGCAGCAGATGTAAGCAGCCTAGCAAAAGGAGACTTTGTTATCTGCAGAAATGTAAGAATGAGCAAAGTGTATTTGGGCATCTTTCCTAAGTATTTGCCATACTGCCAAACAGTTTGTGATTACCTATTCATAGTAACAGAATACCTCATTACAGGGACATTTTTTTTTTTTTACTGGTAAGAAAAATCAAACGCTTTGGTGAGAGGCCCTATTGGTGAGCGGTTCAAAAAGGGCAAAAGGTACAGTGAATTAAAGGCAAGAGAGTAGAAGATGGCTAAAAATGAACAATTGACTTCGAAATGGAATGGGTCTTTTTTCATTCTTAGAAGGATAAGAGGTAGTTATATTAATTGGCTACTATGTATTTTGTAGCCTTTTAAAATAGAGGATAATTTATCTTGATTCTGTAATTACTGCTTATACAAACTGCATATGACAAGTCTGATAAATAGACATTTTCAAAGTGGAACAGATACTGCAATGGTAAATATGTTAGCTTGGCTAGTAAATCAAGGTCACTCCACTTTAAACATTTTTAATAGGAGACATCATCTAAGCTCATTAAATAGATGATTCATTTCTATACATTTTATTTTCTGTGTCCATTTAAAGTTTATAGTTTAAGATTCAAGGCCATGGCAGACCTTGGCTAATGGATCACAAAGAAATATAATCCTTTAAAAAGGCATCTAAAAAGAAAAGTTATTTTTTTCTTATGGTGCAAAATTGGCATCTATTTAAAAACAAATCAGATGCCACAATCCTAGGAAAGTCTATGAAACTGGAAATTTAGAGGCTAAGACTCTTGTCTGGGACCGTCTCTCTGAAATTATTATCCTGCCTGTTCGACTAATAATTTCCTAATTAGAATAATTAGAATAGGAACTGAGGGTAACATTTTCTCAGAATGAAATAAGATTATATTGCAGGATACCTTTGTATACATAAACATTTTAAATATCAAAATATTATGACTTCAATGATATATTGTTATTTATTTAATGATGAGTTAAGTCACAAGTATGAGACCAAAGGTTCAAAATATCAAAGAAGACAATTTTCAAATAGTAGCTAGTTAGATGAAATGTTTTAGGTTGATTCTGAGTAGGAATCTCATTATCAAGTGAAAACTGAGGTTTACTTAAGCTGTCTTGCTGAATAAATGGCATTAAAGCAGGTCTCAGTTAAGAGAGCAATCTACATCTGTTTTATCTAACTTTTATAAGTAAGTGTATAGTTAAAGTATTTTTCTTAATGGGAAGATCTTTCCCATTCATTAATAGCCCCATGTGAACTGCTTGAGTCACAATGAAGCCTGAGTCATATGAGTCTGTGGTGGGAGGAGCTTGCTGAATGGGTGGAACAGTGGACCTAGAAGAGTAGAGGAGAGCCCAGAGAAAGTTGGTCAGAGTAGTTAGAGCTGAGAGAGAGAAAGGAAGCAGGAAGTGATGGAGCCATGATTAGGAGGGTGTTTGTTTCTTGGAAGGCCCTAGCAGGGGGAAGGCTTGGGAATTGTGGTGCTCCCTTAAGTGTTATTTTGTATAGATTTATTTGTTACTGTGATGGATTTGGTTTTCTGGTGTTGGGATTCAGCTTTCTGGTGTGTGAATAAGTGTTTTAGTTCTGTCTTCCGTGTGGAGAGTCTATTATATTTTTCTATTCAGAATTACACTGGCATATTTATAGCTTCCATAGGTAGTGTGAATATCACATTGGTGATAAGTCAGTCAAGAGGCTAGTCTTGGAGTCAGAAAGATCTGGATTTTTATGGTTAAATTATTTAAACATTCATTACCCCTACCATGACAAATCTTGAACATTATAAGTAGCTTATTTATAATCACCTAATAGAATATTTTTATTCCATCAGCTTCACTAATATAAGGTCAGGGAGGTATGACTACAAAGCTGTTTATTTAAAAGGAAGTTGGAAGGTCTACTGGATTATAAACTCATATGGATCAATATGGTAGAGTGGAAAGAATATTGGATATAGAATTGGCTACTTAAGTTTAAATCTTGATTATGCCACATATAACCTGTGTGACTTTGGACAAGTAACTTAACTTTGCTGGGCCTCAGCTTCCTGATCTATAAAATGAGGATGTCTGACACAAAGACTTCTATGGTCCCTTGCAAGCCTAAATGTGTTATGCTCTGAATCTATAGTGCCACATGACAACCAGAAAAGCTAACATGCTATAAGGCAGTATAGAAAGGTAAAATATCCTAAATGTGGAAAATGATAGTCCCATTCTACATTACCCTGGTTATAATACATCTGGAATTTAAAGGACACCCTTTAGGAATAACACTGTAAGCTACTGAGTATCTAGAAGAGGGCAACCAGGATTATATAAAGGCCTAAACTAAATCACATATGGGTCAGATGAAAGCAATAAAGGTATTTGAAAGAAAAGATTTACCCAAGAAAAAAGTGCAAATGAGCCACAAGGATTTGAAAGTGTATCTTAAGAAGAAATATTTACACTCATTCTGCTTGATCCAAGAATACAGAATAAGAAACAAAGAGAATGTCTTAAAAGGCAGGTTTATATTCATTTTAAGGGAAACTTTCCAAATAAGAAAAGTTATCTAAGTATGTACTGATGCTTCTAATGATTATCAGCTGGTTACATTATTTTCATCCCTGAACTGTGTCTGTTAATTTTAAATCTCAAAACAAACAAAACAAAACAAAACAAAAAAAAAAAACATAACATGCCTTCCAATTCTTAAATTGAACTTGTTTGGAATAGTAGACTTTTCACAGTATAGAAGTAAACTGGAACAAATTAGCAACAAGCAAATAATGGGACAAATTGATAGTAGAAGAGTAAATGAACTAAGCTAGGTGGTCTCATGATCCCTGAAATTACCATTAGCAGCAGAAAGTAGCATACTGACCTTAAAGTATAGAATATATTTACTAATATTAAAGAGGCTAAACTGCTAATTCTAGATATATACCATGTCCTTTGGTGGAATATGAGTTTGAGAAGTCAGTGATGTCAACTTTATTTCCTTATAGCTTCCATGAAAGCAATAAACTTTTTCTGTTCCTTTTTTATCCCAGAGGGTCATGCCTCTTTTGATGCTCAGTCAAGCCCAATTGAATTAGCTTTTTTTGATATACTGGATTAGAAATCTCCATTCTTTTGAATGCATTTCTGTTTACTTTAGACCAGTGGTTCTCAACCTTCCTAATGCCGCGGCCCTTTAATACAGTTCCTCATGTTGTGGTGACCCCCAACCATATCATCTTCCTATCTGAATTCTCCACTCCCATCAAACTCATCTAACCTAGGAACTGTGCTTTCCTGTTTCTGAATTTAATAAAAATATTCCCTCAGTCTGATATGTCCTTACCTTCTTCATCTAATCCCTGTCCTTTCAAGTTCTTACTAAAACCTAGCCTTTCCTCACTGTCTAAAGCCCAATAATTTCTCTGAACTCTTATTATTTGTATATCCCTTTGGGCATTTAACATCATTACTAAATCAAGATATTATTTATTCTCCTATGTTTATGCTTTCTCTGCTCAACTAATAAGCAAGCTCCTTAAGGATAAAATCATATTATAAATATCATCACCATCACTGTGTTGAGAAGTTACCAAAAGTTTCAGTACTCACTGTATATTAATTGTACAATTCTGAATCTTAGGTCATAATAAACTTGGTTGTAAAATAATTATAGTATATTATTAGGTTCTAAGTGCATAATCACCTAATTTATCTGAATCTTGAACTAAGATGTGGTTGAATGAATTTGATTCATGGAATAAGGCATAGAAAATATATTGATTCCTAGGATTGAGGATTTCTTCATTTCAGTATCACAGTTTCCACATAATCTTCCTTTTATTTCCCAAACTCTCAATACTCTTGTCATTTAACATTTTTACAACCAACTACTCATGTATGGGGTGGAGGATGGAGGGGGGTGTGGGGAATGGGGGAGGAGGAAGCAAACACTTCTTTCATGAAGTGTTTTCGTTACAAATTTCATGAGATCTTTTCAATGGGCCCTATTTTTCTATAAAAAAAAGATTGAATTATTTGGTCATTATTTGATAAGAGCATAATTACTTGTGACAATCTACATCATTGTCTTTCTACTGAATACTGGTAAGGGTCCGTAGATGTAGCTGAGAATAGAGTCACAAGTTCTACATTCATATAAGTCAGTGTGTGGGTACAATCATTGTTTTCAGGGTGAGAACTGTTTCTTTTCCTGAAAAGTGCACAAACCTCTATTCAAAGATGTCCACTTTCCCTTTGATTAGTGTACAGCTAGTAGGTTGATAAAGCTGTAACTTTGTCTTTAAGTTCTGCTTTAGTATATCCTTTTATTTCTTTCATATTCCCTTTTCATAAGGAGATGATATTATGTAACTATACAACCACTTAGAAATTTTGGTGTCCATTCTGCATATGTGCCCAAATTAAAGAGATGGACTTTCATTGTGCAAGCCATTGCATTTTAATGGAAAATCATGTCTTGTAATTTAGTTCAGAATAATCACCATTATAATTGAGGTATATTTTTCCACATATGTGCAATATCATTTTGGTAGTATGTGAGCTCCTTGGAGGCCAGGACTTTTAAAATTGTTTTTGTACCCCCAGCTAGCTTAAGGATCTTTATTTTTACTCAAAGGGAGTATCTGGTGTGTGTGTGTGTGTGTGTGTGTGTGTGTGTGTGTGTGTGCGCGCGAGCATGCGCGTGTGTGTATGTAAATGGTATACCTGTGATTACATCTGCATGAAGAAATAACTTAGCATGGAAATACCATTGCCCAATGAGAATTAGCAGCATATCTGTAACTTATGGCTCGTATAATTTGTCAGGACCATTGAGAGGATAAGCCATTGTGACCAATGTCACACAGTTGGTGTAATTGTTGGACTTGAACCTTCCTGACTCCAAATTCAGTGCTCTAACTCCACTGCATGATACCTCCCAACAATACCATAAGTCACATCATGTCCCAGAAACATAAATACATATATGTTTTCACAAAACCTGATCTAACACAGCCTAGAACAGAACGGAGAGTGTTTCTGCTTACCACATTGTTATAAAAGTGGTCCAATAGAGTAAAAAACATGTAGATGAACATGATAAAATAATAGCAAGAGAGAGATAGAATATCTATAACAGGACCCATTGGTTATTACAACCAGATGATAGTTTGGAACCCATTTTCTACATTGTTATTTTTATCCTTAATAGTTAGCACAATGTCTAGGAGAGAATGAGTGATTATTAAATGCATGATCAATTATTTTACTGTGAAAGTTGATACCACATTGACTGTATATGCTTTAAGTTGCCTGCAGGACAAGCCTTTTTTTCTTTCTATCTTCCAACATTCCCCTTTCTGTTCCTCCCAGTTTCATTTCTCTTGTCAGTCAATGAGTAATTGAACTGTTAAACAGGCTCAGCAGTTACTGATTTTACTGAGTCATATTTTGAGAACACAGTAAGAGACCTGAAGTATTACATTTAGAAAGTTTCTGAGCCCCAATGGCATACTTTTAGCTCAACAGGATATGATTCCCCCAGATCTCTAGGTAACCCAGTCACTCAAGCACTTGCATAGGCTGATTACTGCAGATTAGGAAGTTTAGGAAAATCAATGGTGTTATTAAATAGATTAGTCTGTAAGTAAATGATGGCCCATTATATTAAAATATCATGTTGGGCAAATCTACAAGTAGTGAGCCAAGTCTGACTTGGAGCCATTCTTATTCCCCATGGCCGTCTTCTTTGGTTGTGAGCTTGTGTCTGTATCTGGATTTGGCATTGAGATAGTATCTCAGACTTGGCACACAGGAAGCATAAAATTGGCAATTTTAATAAAATCTTTCAGTTTCATATGTCTGGGCTTCTGTTTTGAAGGAGAATCAAATGAACTACAAGGAGGCTAGAAAAAAGGGGAAGTGCTGTGACAATCTGCTACATCATGAGGGGGAAGAAGGACAGGCAGTGCAGGGAGGGAGAAAACCAGACCCTCCTGGTGAAGAGCCAATTGTTGTAATTCAGGATTTATGTGGCTCAAATGGGACTTTTGTAACCTTGCTTGTTAAATCTTTCAGGACGCACATTTTCCTACCTGCCCAAGAATTGCTTTGGATAAGGTCTCCAAGGAACAGTTGATATAGTCATATTTAAACCCTTCACTTGTAATTGTAATCATTGAGACATATAACCTAGTGCCAGACTAACTTTGTAGTCTTATCTAATATTGCATAATCTCGGCATTTTGTATTTTATATTCACTAGGTCACTTAATATCTTTCCATAGAAAACACATTCCAATCCCTTCCTATATGGCTTTGATTATTCCGTTGGCTATGCCAAAAATATCCTCCTTCTTGTCTTGTTGAATTACTATGCATCCTTTAAAACCCAATATAGAGGCTACTTCCTCCATGAAATCTTTCCAGATATTCACCATTAGTCATGCCCTTTAGCCTTCAGATTGTCACATATTACTTTCTTTTGTAACTCTCCAAAATATTTATTATACAGCAGCATTCATCATAGATTGTTATGTAATATATCTCTCTCCCTAAACTAGATTTTAAGCTCTATCAGGTAGGGACCATGTATTTTCTAACTTTGAAGTTCCTCCAGAGTCTGCCACGGTGTGCAACACATAACTGACACAAAATAAATGTGTCTTGAATAAAAAAATAACCTATCCTAGGATTTCTAAATATGTTAATAAGTTAATGTGAGTTTTAATCCAGATACTTAAGATCAATGTAGGAATGACAAATGTGAAAACCCAGGTATTGTCCATGTTCTTTGATACACGTTGGGAGGGCCAATATAAGAGGAGAGACATGGGCAGGGAGCCTAAACTAAATCTCCTTTAATGGAGCCTATATCTTAAAAATTTTTTAAAAAAGGTAAGAAGTTGATGCATACTTGAGATTTTTAAAGCACATGTGAAAAAAGTATAAATTCATCATAACATATACCTTCTTCCACAATTTTTAAAAGGGCTCACTGAGCCATTTATACACACACATACACACATACACACACACACACACACACACACACACTCATACACATACCCTTTAACATCAAATAAAAAGGACATTTCCATCTACGTGGTAGAACAGCCAAAACAAATAAAAAGATCAAACATGAAATATGAAATTCTAATGAAATATTTTTCTTTTTAAGTAAATAATCTCATCCTGTAGCTTTCAAATATGTTCTGCTAGTTGATACTTTTTATCTGACTGTCTAAGCATTTATAAAATGAAATGCCTTGATAACACTCATTTCTTTCTCTTTACTTATTTTTCTTTTCTTTTTTCCTTTCTTCTTCCTTTTTTTTTTTACTACCTTATTCCTATCTTCCATTATTATTGCCATTTTGGGGAAGGTAAAAAACAAAATTGTTGTTAAAGCATGTATAGTTTTATGCCAGTTTGCGCTATGTATGAAAATATATTTTTATTATACATCTGTCTGTCCAGTTGTTCTTCCCTATATTTCTCAGGGGAAAAAAGATTCAAAATCTTACTTTGCAGGTTATAAGTAACTATAAAATATACTGCAATGCCAATGCATGAGCAGCTTCCCAAAAGAATGCTACTGTGAACAGCTTTTAAGGTTCATATTATACAATATAGTGAATACTCCATTTATTCCATTACAAATCAAAGCAAATATTCACAACAAATCACATTATAATATTCACAACATTACATCTTATCATAGAAAATCACAATATAGTGTTCACAACAGCTTAACATTAGAATGGCCACATAGTTTTCAATACAGTGTCCACAATATTTAGAACAAAGAACAAAAGAATGATCATCTGGTTTCCCTAAGGGGGGAAACCCTCCTTACTTAGTCATTCAGTCATTTCATAATACAATAATCAACCTTCCACTCATGGGGCAATCATACATTACATTAATCGTCACTTATCTAACAATCAGTCACTAAGTATCATTAATCATTAAATACAATCATTAGAAAATTACACAAACTCTCCACCCCTTGGTGTCCAGTACACTTCAATTTCATCATGCATCCAAGGGGAGACCTTTTCTTCATCTTGACTTGGATTGGTCTCTCAGATATCCTGGATCCCCTTCCATGGTCCCAGCTCCTATGTGAATCCACCAAACAGTCATCTGGATTCAGAGGCAGACAGCTTCCAGCTCCTTGTCCAGTTCTCTGGGCAGTTCTTGTTACACACTGAAGTTCACAGGGTCCAACACATCTCAAACTCTTCACCACTTCTGATTCTGGGAACTCTAGGATCCACCAAGCCATAAACAAAGTCTTATCCCTGAAATGCTTCTTCAATCCTCCAGCAGTTTAGCTGGCCCTAGGAATCTCAGCCTTCCAGGAGGCAGCAACTTCAGCCTTCACCAGATTCCGGTCTCAAGAAAAACTCCAACTCATTTCTCAGTCAGCTTCCCAATGTTGGGAGAGAAACTCTCTCTTTCTCTCTCTCTCTCTCTCTCTCTCTCTCTCTCTCTCTCTCTCTCTCTCTGTCTCTTTCTCTCTCTGTCTCTGCTGGCTTTTCAGTCTCCATGATTCTACCTCCACCAGGAGCCACCAGGAAGAACATTCCTGATTCTGATTCTCTGTCTGGAATTCTTATATACATACACTGGCCTTCAGTCTCAGCCAACCCCCTCCTGCCATGTCAGGAGAGGAGAAGAGCTCACACATTCCTTATTTAGCCCTAAGTTCATACAGAGTTCATACCTTATACTTCTCTCACACAGGAAACAGAGTTCACACCATCTGTCTCTTTCACAGAAGTACTTAGCCCTTAGTTACTAAGGACCAAGTACCTGCTAAATTAATTACCATTACATATACCTATTCTAACAAAACTAAGTTTTTGAAGTTAGGGAAAGGCATATACAAATATATTCAAAGTACAAACATTTTGAATTTCATTCAACATATATTTTAAAAGGTAGGTTAGTAATCAAGGTTTCATATGCAAATGATAATATATAGAAAATAAAAATTCTGTCTACTTTCTCCTACTCATATCAGTATCAGGTTATCTTAAGATATTAAAAGTTGAATAAGATAGCAATACTATTTGCTTTATTTTGTGTC
>CM053582.1:256363169-256375816 GCA_028627135.1 Pseudochirops cupreus
ATATATATATACACATATATATATGTAAATGTCTCAAACAAAGCGCTCTGTTTATGGGATACAAAAAGAGGCAAAAGACATTCTCTGCCCTCAATGAGCTCACAATCTAATGGGAGAAATAAACAAATATATTCAAAATACACTATAGATAGGAAATAACTAACAAAGAGAAAGCACAATACTTGAGAGGTTAGGAAAAATTTCCTTCAAAAGATGCGACTTTAGGTGATACTTAATAGAAGCTAGAGAAGTTAGTAGGTAGAGTTTAGGAAGCAGACATGGATTATAGCTAGAGAAAATGCCCCTGCTTTCATTAAACATTTTATCTAGGCTTTAAAGGTCACCTTGGGAGCATGAGTGTGTACTAGTGAAATGCGAAAATTTCATTTACTCTTGACAATCTAGAAAATCACTTAATCTTCTTTCCTTTCTCTATCCTACCCTGAAATGGTTAACATGACTTCACCTAAATACTTGTTATGCTAATTAGGTCCAGCAATAGGATCAGATTCATTGTCATGTCCTATCCTTATATTAAAAAAAAATCCCTTGGAGAATATAGGACTGAGAACCTGGCCCATATTATTAACAAGGGAGCTTTAAATATTAATCAGTATGGTACTTACCACCATTTCCTTCTAAGAGATATTAATGATCCTAAGTACTTGGGCTGCATCATTATAATGTGGGTATTCCCCTTAGTTTAATTTTAACATTTTTAAAAACAAAACTTGACATTTTAAGTCAGCAAGGGAGACTCATTGCAGCACTGAATGAATCCATCTGTCCTAAATGCCTCAATTATGGGTAAGACTCTGCTAAGTAAGTAAGTTACTCCTTGGATAATGATTGGGGACTTTGGTGGTACATTAACTTATAAGTCACTAGGGGACTACTTAGGGCAATGGTTGACTAATTTATCCAACAGAATGCTCAGTAATGATTGTCCAAATATCAGTCATGTGAAAAAGTTAACAAACCTCCAAAAATGACTACTGAACACTCTGGGATTCATTTGGTCACCTGATTGGATCTGGTCTGTTTGGTTTTAGAATGGTACCACCTGGCTTATGCTTTAGAGATGTTATCATTGTCATTAAAATAGCTAAATAGAGATTTCTAGGACTGGAAAGCTGAAAGGACATTTTTGATAATCTAATAAAATCCTTTCATTTTATAAATTTGGAAACTGAGGCCCTAAGTGATGAAGTGATTTGCACAGACTCATAGAGTCAGTTAGTTTCTAAACTGTAAATAAAAGCTAGATGGCAATCCAGCTACTGTATTTTCATTCTCCTACAATACAGACTTTTAAAAGTCAGGGTCTTTCCTGCTCCTCCAACACCTGCATTTGCATCTGTCTTTAAAACATCTCTCTCATTACAATGCAAAGAAGAGAGTTTTAAACAATAAGTTTTTCTTTTCTCTCCCTAACCAGGAAGTGCAAATGAAAAAAAAAAGACAGGAAAGATAAATTAGATACAATATTATTTTTAAAAATTCTCTCTTGAATATCTAGAAAACACTGAACAGAAAGATTCTCAAAAACTTTCCTCTCAACTAAACAGACCCTATGATTTTCACTTATTATACCTAGCACACAGGGCACACAGTAAGATCTCAAAGAATATTGGAAAGCATGTTTCAGAATCACAATCTCCATCTCTCAGAAAATAATTGCTAGGATAAAGTTGCAAAAATTGATTAAATAATTCAGAGCACCTTAAAAAAATAAGAATCTCCTGTAACATACTCATTTCTTGTATCTTTTTTGCAAGAATTACAAACAGTATTTTACTGTGAGATTTATATTTGAAATTCAATATAAAGCTCTTTAGAAATTTTGCTTGATCCCCAAGGGTTGCTAACTAGTGAAATCATGTGGGATCTTGTCATTTAAAAGTAAAAGAAAGACAAAACCTGGCTATTTGCTTCTTAAAATAAGGTGATAAAACCTCATCCATAAATTCTCACCAAGTTAAAATTCAGCAGAGAAAACACACTGACATATTCTCTTTAAATTACTCTTAATGATTAGTCTCTACTGCATGCTATTTCTGTATTGATATATCTTTGTGAACATTACCAAACCTAAATAAAATTGTTCCTTTTTAACGAATTTGAGGCCTTGTATCAGATACACTGGAACATATCAAGAAGATAAAAGAAGGCTGTAGCTTTAGTAAGTATTTAATTAATGACACAATATTCTCTTCATAGCTTTTCAGTTACAAAATACTGTCATGCAAGCAAACCATATTAACATCAATAGGATGAGAATATGAGACTTTTAGCTCTGCACATGAGTCTCCCCTCATAATCCATGTAAGCCCTCAATTTCCCATTTTCTACAAGGTCCACAAAATGTAACCAGACTCATGCATAAAAGATTTGTTAGCAAAGTCACATAATGCTTGTGTAAGTATATTTTATGAGGAAGGATAGAAATTTCCAATTATTGTGTAAGCATTGGTTGTTACAGAGTATTAACTGTAAACTCGAAAGTGATGCTTGCTGAGATAAATCCTGATTGTCACTGACCATTGATTCATCGCCATTTTGGAAAATCTGTAGGGTTCCTCTCACCAACTTTGGAGTCTAGTGTCTTCTTGAACTACCTGGAATCAATTATTGAAGCAAAACTCCATTTTAAAAGTAGCAACAATATTTGATTCTTTGCAAAAGCAAGTCATCTGTAAGCTATCCTCCTGCATTGTATTAGGAACTGTCTACAATTTAGGCAGTAATAATAAGACAATTATTAAACAAGTGGCAGATCATTTTCCTGCAATTTTCTAATTAACATGACCATCAATTGCTTATTAATAAAGGCCTTCCTTTTGCTTTGAATTGGAGAGAATCACAAACAAAGTCTAGTTGCTATTTCTCATTCAGTTATTTATGTGACTGTTAATTCATTGTTGGGTCTCCACTATTCCACTTGCCAGTACATTTCAATAAACTGTCATGGCTATATAAATAAATCCAACAGAATACTGTAGGGAGAAGAGTTTAAGAAAATATCAATATATCATTTCATTCCAATTTATCTTCCAGGATACTTTTCTTATATCACCACTAATAATTTGGAGGCTCTCAGTTATTGCTTGAGGATCTTAAGTCATTCATTATTACCTGGCTGATGGACAAGGGGCTGATAAATGTATTCAAATCAGAAATATACATAGCTTAATTTTGAGGGAAAAAAATAAACGCAGATATACAAGCTTAAGAGGCAGAAAAAAATCACTTTTGGAAAAAAAACATCATATGCAAATCATCCTTAATATCTTCTGGTACCTGGGCGGCTAGGTGGCACAGTGACTAGAGTACCAGCCCTGGAGTCATGAGGACCTGAATTCAAATCTGGCATCAGACACTTAACACAAAAAACTAGCCATGTGACCTTGGGCAAGTCAACCCCAATTGCCCTATTTTTCCCCCTCCAAAAAACAAATCAAAAAAACCACGTTCTTTTCCAACTGCAGAAAAGGCAGCCTTGAAACCAGACTATGTCCCATATGTAATTGCATTTTCATATACTGCTTTGCATGTTCTTTCTTCGGCTTGGGATTCAAACATTTTTATATGGACTGTTCCACTGTGTAAAGTATTCCTGAAGAGTTAAGGATAAGAAAATAGTTCCATGGATAATTCCTACAATAATACACTAACTAGTGAATCACAGAGTATTCAAACTTCAATTTCTCATGAACATTGGTTAATGAGAGGAAGCAAAATCTAGACTTCTTACGTGTTGCTAACTGCACAGCACAACCTACAATCCAATCTCCTCAAATTAGTAGAGAGTTGATATGATTTAATAAATTGGTATTATGCCAAACAGGTGGGAAAAAATGGTACAGAGACATGATGAAGATACTTGGGCTAACTTCTATTTTTAATCCAACTAATTTTGTTAGCTTGTGCTGCCTCAGAGAATTCTAAGCTTGCTTCAAGTCTAAACTCAATCAGTCAACTTCTAGAATAAAGGCCCACTTGATCCTGTAGTTATTAGTCTTTTCTCTCTCCTCAAATTTTCTTGTTTTTAACTCAACTGAGTAAATGTTGTATTCCCCCACCCACAATAGAACTTTACCCTGCTGTTGAGGGCAGAGAATATATGCCTAGAGTTTAGGGTGGGGAACCTGTGACCTTGGGGCCAAATATGACCTTCTAGGTTCTTGGATGCAGCCTTTTGACTGTGTCCAAGTTTTACAGAACAAATCCTTTTATTAAGGGGATTTGTTATGTGAAGTTTAGATTAAGTTAAAGGGCTGCACTTGAGGACCTAGAGGACCACATGTGACCTTGAGACTACAGATTCCCCACTTCTTCCTAAAAAATTGAAAATTGTGATCCAAATTATAATTTTAAAATATTTTTCATTACATACTTTAGGGAGGTTGGTGGGAAGGTATGAACATAAATTAGCAAGGTACTTTTGGGGGGGGGGTCTTATTTACAGTCATATCACAAGAAGCTACAGCACTTTGTCAGGGATTATTTTAGTGGAAAAACTGAAATAAAAGACATTTATGTAAAAACAACAATCATAACAACAACTGTAAGTACTTATTAAAAAGCATAAAAAATTGCAAAGAACTCAATAAACCTTATTTCATTTAATTCTTACAACAACCCTAAGAAGAGGGTAATATTTCAATTCCAATTTTACAGATGAGGAAACTGAGGCAGACAGAAATTAAATGACTTAGCCAGGATCACATACAGATATTGTCTGAGACCCTATTTGAACTGACATAATCCTAACTGTGGGTCCAGCACTCTATACACTACAACAGTAACTATTGGAAGGAATTTAACTTTGTCCATAAGAATTAATGGGTACTCTTATGGTAATCACTGACCCTGATTCATGGTGATACACTTGTCAGCACTATTTTGTTAGGTAACCATCTCTCAAGACACTTCCACCAGTGGCCTGTTGCCTTGGGATCCCAATTCCAATGATGGCCTTCCCTCCCAGACTCTGGTCACTGTGAAATGCAGCACTCCAGGTATACTGTGTTCTTTACAGCTCCTTGCTTAAACTTCTTTGACTCTGTTTCCTACAACAAATGTTTCAAAGCCAGGTGAAAAGAATCCTAGTCATATCTTTGATCTTTCAAATGTTTATCACTAGAAAAGGTGAATTAGAAAACTGGATGCTCATAGTGGTCACGCTATAATCCATGCTTAAATTTTACCTTGGAAAGTGATTTTATTCATATCAATCAGCAGATTACTATTTCAGAATTTTTAATGTACTAGTATTTTCATGAACAAATTGCAAAAACATTCAGTGAGAAGCTACAATTTTAGGAAGCATTCAGTATATAAAGCAATCTTCTCAGTCTAAAGAAAGATATATCTAAGAGAAAAAAAAGCAAATTCATAGCATCATTTGAAAAATGATTAAGAATTTAAATGTATTTTCATGGTCACCTTGTCCAACTTACTCATTTTGAAGGTCAGGGAAGTTAGGCTCTGAAAGATGAAACCAGGAATTACACTCAGGTCTTTAGATCCCTAATCTAGTGCACTTTCCACTACAGTTCCCTGCTTTCAAGATTAACTAATATGCAAATGCTGACCTGAAATTATTATGTAGGATTAATATAACAAAAGGGATTAATATAACAAAAAGGATTTACTGGGGGTGTGGCAATCCAAGATGGTGGAGTAAAAGGAGAAATTTGTCTGAGCTCCTGCTCCAAACTCCTCCACTACCTGTAAAATATGACTCTAAACAAATTTTAGAGCTACAAAATCCACAAAGTGACAGAGAGAAATGAATCTCCAGCTGAAGGCAGCCTGGCAGGCTGACAGGAAGGGTCTATCACACTGGGCTGGGAGCCAGGAAGAGTTCTGCATGAGCCCATGGTTTGAGCCCCGGGGCAGCCCTGATCAGCCACAGCTGGAGGGACTTAGTGAGAGTGGACCACCAACACTTGTGTCTGTTTCCAGAATTATCAACCCATAGATATGAAAGGCAAAGTAAAATGCCAGTGAGGATTTTGGGAACAGGGGGACCAAGAGTGCAGTCTGGCCTCTGCCCTGAAAGGGAGAAGCAGCTCAGGCATGGCTGCTTTAGAGCTGCTTTAGAGCTCCTGGTCTGCAGATTGTAGGGGAACCAAGCAACCATTCTGAGGGGTAATCACTGCTTGGAACTGGATCGCTGTCTTGGGTGGAGGTCCTGGGCTGTGTGACCATGTGCCAGATCCTGTGGAGGTTTCAGAGATGGCACTCAACTAATAGCTCCAGCAGTTGTGAAAACCCCAGCAATTTAGAACAAAAAATTTTCCCTCTGGAAGCAGAGTTCCACTGTGGCAAAAAGCTCAAAAGTCAAGTAATTGAGTGGCAACATGAGCAAGCAAAGGAAGCAAAGCAAGCACAGCAATCAAACTTTGGATTCCTTTTTTGGGGACAAAAAGGATCAAAGCATGGAACAGCAGGAAGACAATGAAGTCAAAACTCCTGCACCAAAAGTTTCCAAGAAAAATATGAATTTGTTACAGGCCATAGAGGAGCTTAAGAAGGATTTTGAAAACCACATAAGAGAAGTGGATGAAAATATGGGAAGAGAAATGAGAATGATGCAAGAAAATCATAAACAGAGAGTCAACAACCTGACTGAAGAAAATAACACCTTAAAAAATAGACTATAAACAATCATTGTAACAATGAAACTTCTCAGTGTGAGGATAGGTGAAGGAAATATACATGCATATATATGTATATATACATATATGCCTATATAGGAGGGTTTATGGGCATATGAATACATATATTAGTGTGTGTATATATGTGTATAGGTATACATAGACAGAGGGCACAGGATTAATTGAATAGGGTCAAATTTATTCTAATTGAATTTGGCTTAGGGAGGGAATGACACTAAATAGGGTATTTTACTCCACAGGAGATTAGGGGGGAAGGGTATGAGAGGGAGGATGATGGAGTGGAGGGCAGGTTGGGGGAGAGGGTAGTTAGAAGCACACCTCTTGAAAAGGGACAGAGTAAAGGTAGAAAATAGAAAAAGTGGGGAATAGGATAGGATAGAGGGAAACATAGTCAATCTTTCACAATATATGCACTGTGGAAATGTTTTGCCATAGCTACACACATACAACCTATAGTGAATTGCTTATCTTCCCAGTAAGGGTGAATGATGAGGGAGGAAGGGAAAGAATATGGAATTCAAAATTTTAAAATCAAATATTTTAAAATATATTATTATTATTTTACATGCAACTGGGAAATAAGTTATATAGGCACTGGGGTAAGGAGATCCATCTTGCCCTACCAGAAAGTGGGAGAGAGCATGGGGGAACATATAGGAGAGAGCAGATTGGGGTAGGGTGTATACAGGGAATTGCTGTTTTGGAGTGGTGGGTAGGGGAAAGATGGGGAGAAAATTTGTAACTCAAAATCTTATTGAAATGAATTATGTAAACTAAAAATTTTAATTTAAAAAAAAGCTTCCATGGTTATAGGCCATGGAGGAGCTCAAGAAGGATTTTGAAAATCAAGTAAGAGAAGTAGAGGAAAAATTGGGAAGGGAAATGAATGATGCAAGAAAATCATGAAAAGCAAGTAAACAGCCTGATAAAGGAGATCAAAAAAATACTGAAGAAATAATACCTTAAAAAACAGACTAACTCAAATGGCAAAAGAGGCCCAAAAAGCCAATGAGGAGAAGAATGCTTTAAAAAGCCAAATTGGTCAGATGGAAAAAGAATTTTAAAAAATCCCTGAAGAGAATAATTCCTTCAAAATTAGAGTGGAGCAAATGGAAACTAATGACATTATGAGAAATCAAGATATTATAAAACAGCTCCAAACAAATGAACAAGAAATTCTCAAGCAAAATTGCCCTGATAGTCTAGAACCAGAGGGCAAAATAGAAATTGAAAGAATTCACTGAGAGCCTCTTGAAAAAGATCCCAAAATGAAAACTCCTAGTAATATCATAGCCAAATTCTAGAGTTCCTAGATCAAGGAGAAAATAATTTGAGTATTGTGGAAACACAATCAGGATAACACAAGATCTAGAAGCTTCTATATTAAGGAATTGAAGGTCTTGGAATATGATAGTCTGGCAGTCAAAGGAGCTAGGATTAAAACCAAGAATCACCAAGAATGTAGAATTTAAAGTTCTAAAATCAAAAGTTAAAAAATACATTACTATTATTATTATTTACATGCAACTGGGAAATGAGATGCACAGGCACTGGGATAGGGAGATACATCTTGCCCTACCGGAAAGTCAGAGTGGTGGTGGGGGAGGATATAGGAGAGAGCAGATTGGGGGAGGGGGTATTCCTAGGCTCCCTATCTTCAGGTGGGTGGTAGGAGAAAGACAGAAAGAAAATTTGCAACTCAAAATCTTGTGGAAATGAATGTTGCAAACTAAAAGTAAATAAATAAAAGATTTTTTAAAAAAGGATTTACTTTTTGAAAAGTATTTACAAACTTTGATCTTGTATAAAGTTGGAACTTTCAGGCGAATTGTCCTTTGCGTGGCATTCTGAATAGAGACAACACAACAAATACCTAAATCTTATCAAGGTAACAAAAGTAAAGAAAAAACAAAAGCAGAATACTTAGTATCTCAGCTTCCAAAAGGTTCCTCAGTGTCTGTTCCTATCATAAGGCCTCACAAAATCAAGTAAAATGAAATAACAACTCATGCCATCTAACAACTGTGGATATCTCCTTGCCTTTGTTGGCTGATCAAAGAGACACCTACTTTACCTCCTTTAACAAACAGAAAGTCATGCTAAATAAATAATATTTAATTTTGTATATTCAAGCGAGGATGCACATTGTTTTTCCTTTCTACTGTCAACACTTTGCATTTGAGCTTTTCTTATTGACTTGGGTAATCCCTAAAGCACTATTATCTGTAAGACTTTGAGGTAGAGGAGAAATTAAAAAGAGAATAACTCCACAGATCATAACCTTCAACTTATTAGATTATTAAAGTACTCTTATTATTAAAGGTAAAATTAAAACACAAAAACAGCGATAATAATAAGTTATTAACAGTAATGATATTCTGTAGCATGACCATTGTCTAAGTAGGCAAATACCAGTGCTATTTTTCTCTCTAAAAGTTAGCTTCCAAATTATGCTTCTAGGCCACTGTATATGCTTTCCAACTTGCAACTCTATTTAGAATTCTGGCTAATGAGAATTTGTTGATTAAAAAATGGTGACCCAGGCATACATAGAATAAAAGCTTTATGAAAGTTAAAAAAAAAACATTGTGACCTTAAGGTAATGTAAGGTGCTCATTGTCAAAGAAATATGTAATGAGACACTACAATGGTTAAAGCAGGAAAGATTTAATCAAGGTAGTATGGAACATCATTTGGGGTCAGAAGACATTTGCATAGCAATTTTACTACATTTAATTTGTATGACTGGATAGGCACCTTTGCATTTGGGGACTTCTGTTTCCTCATCTTTAAAACTGAAGAAAGGAAGTAAGAAAACAGTAATTTAAAAAGCATTTACTATATGTCAAAATCAGAATTTCTCCATATTCGTTTCCAGGTTTAAATCTCAAGGTCCAATATGTAGCACAAAAATTACGTTAATCTGACTGTTATCATCTATTATCTATTCCTCAGGCAATCCAGATTTTGAGGAATTCTGGACAACAAAGGAATGACTGTAATGTGATGAGTATGTCATACCAAATGCATAAAAGTGTGAACATTAAGGATATATTTGAAAGAGATGGAATTATACCAAATAGCCAAAGGAGTTTTCCATTGATTCAGTCCATTTGTGTTGTTGTGTATCTATGGATATTAATATCAAATCAGTGATGAAATGTCAATATAACTACATCTATCTATTCTCTCTCTCTCTCTCTCTCTCTTTCTCTTTTTCTCTCTCTCTCTCCCTCTCCTCCTCCCTCCCAGGCCACCTTCCAACAAGAATTGTTAAGTCAACAAGGAACTAAGCTCAAAATACATAGGGAAGTGATCAAATGGTTACATTTGAAAAACTGAACAAGATTTGTAATGATCCTGAGATATCCAATGAAAGAAAGACTCTATTTTTAATGTGAATATTTTCTTGATGAAGTTACATAATTTCAAATTTTGTAACACCAACATTGTAGAATAATCACAATTGTAGGCAAACCCAAAAAGGTAATAATGGTGCATGGTGAGTGTGAATAAGCTATATATTGCAAATGATGTCTTACATGTGAAAAGTGGCCTAAAAGATATCATCAAGGCATGTGTGACTGGAGAAGATGATGGGTCATATAATGGTAGTGAGAAATAACAGATGGATAAACTGAATACATCACTATTTCACCCTCTCCCCCATATTAGAAGAACCACAGGAAAACTTGCATACAGACAGATGGTAGACTATTGATGGTGGATTTATAGAAAGGAGGGAATAAATTTATTTGGTGGATTGCTAAACAAACTATGACATGAATGTATTGGAATATTATTAAGTAACAAGAATTTTTTCTTTCTAAATGACAATTTCAAAGAACTATGGCAAGACTTGAATGAATTGAAGCAGAATAAAACAAGCAGATTTGAGAAAATATACACAATAGTTACAAATATATAAATTAAAGATAAAAAAGAAATTGATCACTGCAAGTAAAATTACCAAGACTAAACTAAAATCAGAGTAAAGATAATTAAACTCTCTCCCCTCTTTTTAGAGGTGGAGGACTTTGGTTGTGAAATATTACATACACTGTCAGACACAATTGATGTACTGATTGGTTTTGCTAAATCTTCTTTAAAAATTTCTTTTCTTAAAATGTTTCTTAAAACATACAAATCTGTAGGAAGTTTTAGGAAAAAATATATGGAAATGTAAATATGATTTACAAAGAACAAATCTCTAAAATAAGATTTTTTTTCAAAAGGGAAGACATAGGCAAAATGAGAGGAGTCACTCAAATAACTCTCTGTGCCTTCTTTGCAGGGAAGATAGAAAAGTATGTGTACCTTCAGGCACAGTCATTGTATCAGATCATTTTATTTATTCACTTTTTTGTCATAAGAGAGGGTTCATGTGAAAGGGATGGGTATTGCCAAACATACAAAGAAAAAACAAAGCACCAACAAAATGCTTTTTTTTTGGAAGATAAGAATCAAATAGGATTAAAAGGAGTAAAAGAATTATACTCTGCAGATAAGAGTCAAAGATGTCTATGTTATGGATAAGATCTTATCTATATTTGCATGCCTATCAAAGTTAACAAAATAACTAACACTCCTGTGGTGTTTAAATTTAAGTGTTTTATCTCAATTGCTCATCATTTCAAACCTATGGGATAGATTCTATTTTTATCACTATTTTATCAATAAAGAAACAGAATAACTTGCATTTGCTCACTAAATATCTGGGCGGGGCTTAGAACCTAAGTCTTACCAATAACAAGTCTACTACATTTAAGCTAGAGAGTCTACTGACATATTTCACTATCTGTCTAATCCATATTTAACCATACAACTAATTATTATGAGTTTTTGAATGTATATTTTTCTTTATTGAAAACTTTTTTTTCCTTATTACATAAAAAATAAAGTCTTTACCTTAGCATTAAAGAACTCCAAAATTAGTCCTCATCCTATCTTTCTAGTTTTTTATTATTCTTCTCCAGATATTTTGAAATCTAGTCAACCTTGATAATCATTCCTCATGACTTCCTACTTGGAAACTTTTGTGTCCTATCTTTACTGTACCTAGAAGTTTTCTCTCCCCACAACCTAACATTTCTATCTATCTATTGAAGCCCAAATCAACTGTTATGAAGCACACCAAAATTGGATGATGACAGTTATCGATGGAGCTTTGTACCTCCCTTTTTAAAATTTTATTTTAGACTCATACACTGGAACACAAATACAGAATAGAGAAAAGAAACAAAAATATATCATAAACTTAAAAACAAAGTTAAAAAGAAAAAAAAACATGTTGTGTGCATAGCAGAACATGAGAGGATTCAAAATATGTAATAAATTTTCATTTCAAGAAAGCCTGGATGATAAATAATAGGCATTGTGTTGAGAACTGATCATCTTTGCCTCCTTATGAGTTTTCTTTTGTTCTCTGCAGTTTTTTTTTTTTACTTTTTTTCCCTCCCTCCACCCAGAAGGCTACATTAATGTTTAGAAATATTTCTCTATAGCTATAAATATATACATATATACTTACATATAGAGACATTCCCTCTACCCACTACCTTGCCCTTCTATTGATTATTTACCTCCTGCAAGGATCCTTTCCCCTATCATCCCATTCCCATAAGTCTAAACACACTTCTATACCCCTCTTTTACCTATTCTCTACCCCTCTACTCTAAGGATCTAAGGATCCCTGCCTCATCCTCACCCCTCCCTGCCCTATACATTTTATTTCTTCAAGACTTTTACATTCATATATATGAATATAATCTATGAATACATATATGAATAATATGTTATAATATATGAATTATATATATGTATGTGTGTGTACATATATATGTATGTATATTCCCTCTGAAAATCATTCACAATGTAATTAGGTTACCAGAACTACCAGCCCTCCTCCATCTAATTCCTGTGTCTCAATTCTTCCTCTTGCTCCTCATTTGTATAGAATAG
>CM053582.1:256376316-256403372 GCA_028627135.1 Pseudochirops cupreus
AAAAGTTCAGATAAATGAGGCTAGATAAGAGACAGCATGGTGTAGTGAACAGAGTACTGGTCTTTGAGTACAGAATTTTGGAGACTGAATCCCATGTGAGACACTTATTTACTGGGTGACTCTCACCTCACTTAGCCTCTCTGGGCCCCAATTACCTTTTTAATTTCAAAAAATTGTGTAGGAATTGATGGCCTCTATATTTCTTCCTAAAGTCAATCTGTTATCCTTTAGTCTTGTGTTTACAAAAGGATGGAATGACACAGTGAATAGATTAGACTTTATTCTTAAGTCAATAAGTAGTCACTGAAAGTTGAGTTGGAAAGTTGATGGGATAAAATTGGTGCTTTTGCAATGAGTATCTAACAATGATGCTTCACTTATATCCTAATTTAATGTCTTCATATTATGTGCAAATAATCCTTGGGTTCTTGAAGGCTATAACAGTACAGAATAGAAGGTGCCACTAAGTTAAAAAATTAAAAAGCTCTGAATACTGGTGTGGCATTAGACAATCTGTCCCATGAGAACTATCCCATTATCTTTTTAATAAGAAGCACATCTTATCATCAAAATTCTGGCTATGAGATGATTTTTTGTTTGTTTTAGTAATTCATGAAAAGATCTATGGGCTCCTTTGGCAGTCTGGTGAAGCCTAATAAATTCCTTCTAAGGATGCATACCACCTATATCCATAAATGAAAGAAATGCTAAATTTTATTTAGAGGTTAGTGAAGTTGAAAAAAGCAACATTTTCCCCATCCAAATTCATAGACTTCCTGAAATCTACTCATGGACCCCATACATATATAGACCTTGAGTTAAGAATTCCTGAAATAGAGTATGGTGGGATAGTGATTTGCATTGGTGTAGAGCAGCAGTTCTCAACCTGTGGGTTGAGAATGACCCTTTCACAGGGGTGACAGGGGTCTCCAAAGAACATCGGAAAACACATATCTGTCTCCAGGCCTGTTTGCCCACATGCAGACACGCCCACATATGACTATTAAAGGATCATTGCATTAGGAAGGTTGAGAACCACTGGTGTAGGGAATACCCACACCCATGAAATAATAGGGTGGGGTGTTTTTTTTAAGTGTTAATGTATCTGACAGTGACATGGGCAGTTAACAGAAACTCATATACACTCAAAAATATATAGGAACACTTTGTGTAGTAGCAAAGATATAAAAACAAAGTAAATAGACATCATTTGGAGAATGGCTAAACCACTGCATATATGTAATTGATATTATTGCTCTATAAGAAGCAATGAAAATGAATTACACAGGTAAGTATTAGAAGATTTATATGAACTAATGTAACTGAGTAAGAAGAATCAGGATGATAATGTATACAATAAATACAAAAATGAAAAATTGAAAGGAAAACAAAAATATAAAAATTGAACACTATGTAATTTTGATGCCCTTGCTTGATCCCAAGTTAGAGATATGATAACGAATCTTTTTCACTACTTTACAGAGCAAGGGGGCTGTGGATATGGTGTGCTTTATATCTTGTCATACTTGATTGATGCATCAGTTAGTTTTGTCAAATATGTTTCCACCTCTTTTTTTTTTTAATTCTTCATTTCAGGGAGATCTTTTTGATTGGGAAGGGAGAGGACATATTATGAAGATTTTTTTTTTAATGGGAGGTCAATCATACGATGCAGTTTCAGCTCATGAACCAAGTCTGCTAGGCTGAATACTGAGTTAAAGTCTTTCATTTTAAAGATTCTGGGGTCTGCTGTGGCAACAGGAATAATACAATAATTTAGGCAACTCTGGCCATGGTAACTACCATCTACTAAGAAAATATATTGTTCAGTAACAATGCTCAGGAGAAAGTCTCATCATGTGAGAGAGGAAACTAGTGTCCATTCACATTCTAAGAATTTGATGTAAGGTCCAATTAGAATGGGTCTTTCAGAAACATAAGAAAGTGTCCGGAACATTATGTTTCACTGATGTCTATGATCTAGTGCCTAGCACATAGCAGTCATTTAATAAATGTTTGGTGATTATTTCTTTGGGTATTGATTCCAACTTTTCAATATTCTATCAATGAAATGATGTTGGCTTACAACAAAGTAATATCCCGGAATGAAATCTTGAAATCTTGGTATAATGAAACAGATGACCCAATTGACATAGTAAATTAGGGTAGTGAATACAAAATGCAGATGTGTTTCTGTATACATATATGAACATATATTTCAATGTATATTTTTTGAGGAAGTATTCTGATGTGATTAATTATAGTGCTTTGATGAAGCTATCCAATGGTCTATATTACCCAGAGAATGGAAATATTTGCTTTCACTTGGCAATCTCAGAGCTGACTCATTGAACAGCTTGAAAAATTTTCAATTTGGGAGTGCAGTGTTACAGCTCCTTCAAGGAGTGAAGCTATTTATTTGACACTTCAGGGGTGAGTTAGCAATTGGGCTAAGTAGCGGTTTAATTGTGGGCAGGATCTCTTCCTTTTGGATTAGCCCACTAAACAAAACCACTTGTATATAACCTAATATTGGCATGCTGACTTTGTTCAGAAGGCATTACCATTGCATTATAGGAAGCAGCTGGGTGGCACAGTAAATGTGTCATTTGCTATTTAACATCTCTGTGACCTGGATTTAAATTTTCAGTCTCACAAACTGCAACCTCAGTTCTCTCAGAAGGCTATTAAGTCATTCATAATAAGACTTGTGGGGAATCTCAACTACAAGGAATCTTTTCCCCTCCCTACTCTTGCTTCACTTTCTATAGAGGAAAAAGTAATTTATTTCTCTTAAAGGGATTGTTTCAAGAAAAAAAAGATAAGCTTGACTAAACATTATCAAAGAATATTGTGTTGTGTATATGTATGTGTGCACATATGCATGTGTGTATTTATATGTATATATGTATCCTTAAACATATGTATATTTAAACATCTATTTATTCTATTTTAGTCAGGATCTTCAAAGGACTAGCCAATACATAACTGTACAAATGGGGTGTTTCTAATTAGGATGCTTTTCAAGAACCTAAGTTGTTTTCTCTTTTATGGGAAAAAAATTAGAAAAAAAAATGATTTTAAATATATAGGATTCCTTCACTAAAAGCATTTTGCCCACAGTCTGCTGGATAGTATTGTCCTACTTGTTATGTATGCATATAAGAATGGATTGCCTGCTGTACATTTGCAAAGTCTGACCACAGTGTAGAACCATGCCTTTCATTAAATTAATTCTAAATATACTTTTATTCAAACACTTCCTTTTATCACTCCTGCACAAAGGAAGCAGGAACTTCTTAGCTTAAATAATTCAATTTCTCCTTTTTGCTTACTCCTTTCAGCTCTTTCTTCATAGTATTTGCATTCATGTAATTTATCTCCAATAACAGATTAACAAGGAAGCGACTCAGGATTACTCATTGGTTAAATCTGACATCTTTGTCCTCAAGTACCAGTTCTGCAGTTTCCCTCTCTCAAACATGTACCCCTGATCCTTCTTAATATATCATTGTTCCTTCCGAGTCTAACAAAGAAATGAATTGTTACTAATTCTAAAATTATTAATACTTTTAAAAATTAATATAAAAGAAGCATAAATAGAATCATTATAAGGAACAGGGTTTTTTTTGTTTTTTATATGTGAGTTGCTAATTTTAATGCCAATTTTTCAATTAAGCTTTCTTAGCTGTAATTTAGAGGGCATGTGAGCCCTTTTATTCCTTTTATCTTGGTGCTTTCTAGAATAATTAGAGGCTTGCCCTATTAAAGAATCTGGATAAACTTTGTACTATTGTGCCCCTACCCTGGTTTCACAAAATATACAACAATGGTCACTTTTATATTAGAGCCAGGATATAACCAACCAGTACTCAATCAGTCTGATTAGTCCAGACTTTTCTTAATAGCATGTCAACAGACTAATTGATAGTTATAGATTCACCCACACAGTTCAGTCTTACACATACACCTTTGCAAATCTATCGATAACACATTTTAAAGATATAGGTCATGCAACTATTCACAAATGGACATAGCAAAAGAGTTTCAGCTTTAAAACATATGAAAGTTTTGCCTATACTTGGAACAAATTTTGTGGGTATTATTGATGTACTGAGCTGGCAATTAAAAATACATAGGTATAAGAGAATTAAGAATCATTTGATTATATTCTCTTACTTTTAGGAAAATATGAATCTCCCCAAAAGATTTCATGAGAAGTGAGACCTATGATGTCTCTCAGTATCTTATTCACCAATACCTTTTAATATACGTTCAATACATTAAGTCCCTTATTTACCAACTTTAGTGAATTTTTAATACTCAGTGTGACTAACTGAATGTGACTTACTAAATAAAATAATGCATTTTATATTTAAGGATAATTATAAAGTTACCCTTCAACTCTCTCATCTTCTTTCCTTTCCTATAGTCTCCATTTCTTCTATATTGAATCCTACTCTTTCTCTATGATGTGTAACAAAGATTTTGAGTATTTTTTTCCACAAATTTCCTTTTCAAATTTTAAGACACTGGTTCCGCCTTCTTCTGAAGACTCTTGTCAAAGAACAAATGAATAATAAATTCCTAAATTAATCTGTTTTGCTAATTAATTGTTTAATTAGAAACTATGGTCTTATTTACTGACAACAAAAGCAATCCATAATGTACATCTCCCTAATATGGATTGCTGTTATTGTCAATAGAAAACATGATATAATTTCTAATTCTCTAGTTCACTTTGTAGTCTGTAATTCTTGACATAAAAATAACTTTTAAATGTTACCTTCCTACAAATTGACTACAAAAAACCCAGAGAATTTCTTAAAGAAGAAGGACTATAGTTGGGTTATAGAAAGCTGGCTAAGTTACCCTATTAAAAGACAAATGTCTGTGTTTAGAGAAATTATTTAAAGATGATTTCATTGAATTAATGATTAAATTGAATAGATATTAACAAAAACTTGAATCAACTCAGCTTTTTATTATTAAATTTTAACTCCAACTCCCAATTAAAATCTGTTCATGAGGTAAAAATATGATTAACTATAAATACTAAAGCAGCATAATTTAAATTTTTAATTTAGTTACTTCATGATATATGATAAATTGCCACATTCAGAGGCATTATTTATAAAATTGCTAAGAGATAATTATGAAGAATAGCGATACACACACACACATATTTCTTAAACTTGTGTTTTTTTTTCTCTAGGGGTCATCAAGACAAGGAGTTTCTCTTTTTAAGTGATCCCACTTTTCATTATGCTATACTCAGTGCTTTGTTTCAACATACTTTACATATGAATCAGAGCAAGTAGAATAAACTTTCTTAGGTTGGGTTCAATCTTCTAAACTCAGATTTAAATCCTCCCTCTGACACATAATAATTATATGCCCCTCAACAAGTTTCTTTAGTTCTCATTGCTGCTCCCCATACCCCAGGCCCAGAGTTCTATGAAATTTTCAATTAAAGAGGAAATGCTGATTTGCATTATTAGAGATGGTGCTTTTCTGGGAGCTTTCTACACAGAATGAAATCATAGATCTAGTAGCAAAATAGAAACAAAAAAGAGGAAAAGGTAATTGTTTACTATTCCTTGACTAGTATTTGACTATACAAAGCCAATAAAAATGGTGGGGAAAATAGGTAGAAAGAAAAGACACTTTTTCTTATGGGGCTGCTATATACTAGTCTGAGTGATACTGTTCTACATCTTTGTACCAAATGGGGTGGCAGAGGAGAATTCTGAGTCAGGGAACATGATGTGAATAAACAGTTTTCCAGCATGTATTTCCTTAATCTTTCAAAAAATGGCTTGAAATAAATTCGACCCAACACAAATGGCATTTATCCATTTTTCTATGTATGTGTAACAAATTCCCACAATATATGTCTACCCCCCCCAAAAAAAAAGTTGAAAACACATGTAGGATACATGTATGGTCTAAACATATGCACAGCTCATACAGACATGGCTAGGTATCATCTGAGGTATGACCAGCCTTTTGATCAAAAGAGGAAAATTGTGTCTGCATAGCCAGTAGACTAACTGGGAGGAGGAGACAGGGTTCAGAGTCAGCAGGTGTATTTTATCTTTCCTCCAGTCTCTAAGTAAGGTACTGAGCTTGAATTTTATCTTCCTTGCCACTCTTTGAATGTTTCTCACCTTCACAGTGTTTAGGGATCCAGAAAAAAATGCTGCTTCTCTAATTGTTCTTAAGGGAGAACTAAACTCTGAGTTTATACTCTACAATTTAGCCCCTTCCCACTAAAGTCTGGTTACACAAATGACTACAACAAATAACATGAACAAGCAAATCTGTCTATCCAAGCAAAATAACAAAAAGAAACTGTAGATCTACAGCTTGAAACATGCAAAATAAATAAATAAATAAATGAGCTCTTCAGCTGGGAGAGAGAAAAAAAATCTCAGTTCAAAGTAGGAGAAAGAAATTATTTTACCCAGGGGAGGTACATATCCTATTGTGTCTAGAATTGCAAGCTTCTGAAGATTGTAGAATGTGATGAGGCTATCTTACATACATGGAATCAACTCTGGGTTCCAGTCTGCAATTCAAATGTCTGTTTCTTGACTTACTCCAAGGAGATCCATTTTTCATGTAATTCTCCCATAATGTCCTCCCAACCAACTGACATATCTCATGACTTGTACACAACACTGCACTCAGCATTCTCTCAGATAATCAGGGTGACATTTGCCCCCATATACAAAGCACACAGCATAGCACTTTCCTTCGGTACGCCACTTGAGATTGTTTAATGTAATTTCATCTTTTCTAACCCAATATAGATGGTGCTTGCATTATCTATACAACAAAGAATCATAAAATACTAGAGTCGGAAAGAGCTTTATAGATCCATTAATCCAATCCAACAGTCACTTTATAAATCTGCAAGGGGCGGTCCATAGAGCCTAAATGTCACCACATCAAAATTTATAAAAATGCCTTCCATTAGTTCATTCTAGATAAAAAGGAACCAACATCACTACAAAATATATTTGTATTTTAAAATGCCTTGACAACTTGCTAGATCATTTTGGAACTGAATTAAAAAAGTAACAGAATGCAAGCTTTAATAGGCACTAGTTTGGATAGGAAAGTGTTAATACAGAGCTGTGTTGTCACCTCTCACTCCCTCTCTCTACTTTTACACAGATAGTCATACAGACCAGGATTCCTGTTATTTCCTAACACAATATCTTGATATTAAATAGTTATAACTCCTGCTAAGAAAATAGTAAAAGAGAAACTTCAAGAAAATTATTTTATGTGAATAAAATTCATTCTAAATGTACTTCAAGCAGCATACACTGATGGTAAATCAAGAACTAATGTCAGTTTCCATACTATATGATGATCTATTGTAAGTCAAGTTAAAATGTCCAACAATGTGAAATATATATTTGTACACATGTATTTGTATATATGTATAACATTACATATATATATTATAGTAGGAATCACTATTAACTCTTTTAATACTAGCTAATAAAGTCAAATTGATTATAAGATGGTTGAGAGAAAGATGACACCAATCTTTTACAATGAATCATTTTTTTAAAATGTAAAAGTAATTTATTTGCCATCTAAACATACAAAATATAAATGAGTTAGCATCAAATGAGCTGGCCTTCTAATCTATACCTTGAGAATTAACTAGAGAATACTTCCCAATTATCATCATGTGAGTGTGTTGAGAATCCCCAATGTTTTGAAAGTTCCCTGAGACCAGATACATTTGTTAGCAGTTGATCTTTTTTAGGTAAAGGGTGAAGCTCATTCCCTGTGGAGGTGATGTAATAATACCCCTTCAGCTTCAGCCAACAACAGAGTTGATAAATTGTTAGTTTCTATATTGAATTCCTCTTAAAGGCAAACAAGGAAATAAGGTACCAAAAGGATTAACTGGATTGTTCAATATGTTTCTTGTATGTATAAAAAAGCTATATTTCAAGAGAATCAATTAAACTAAAAATGGCTATGTAAAGCTTAGCTATAAAAGTCTCTACCTAATGATTCATCATACTACATAATTTCACTATGAGCTAAGAAAACAAAAATAGCTCAAGAAACTGATTTCTTCTGCATTTTGAGCACTTGAATGATTTGGTTTTAGGTATTTTTTCAACTTCTTGGGTAACTAAATATAATATAATTTATTTAATTACATCCTTTCTTATAAAAAATATATGTGCAGATAACTGATCTCATTCTTCTCATCCCCCCCAACAGTACCTAGAAAAGTGCCTTATAGATAGTAATCCATTAATAAATAATTTCTTGAATGGATGTTATTTCATCTCTTAGAATATGAGAATGCTTTCAATTTATTATTTTCAGGTAAATGAGGAGCTCAATAATAGAGAAATATTTTGCATTTGTGTAAAGTAGAAGCATTCAATTCAAAGATCTTCCTCATAGCTATATAATTACTAGGACACTTTTGATATACCATTGTCTGCAGTACATTCTCCTGATATACACCAATATTAACTCAAATAAGCATATTCTTTTGTATTGTACCATCTCTGTTTCAATAGGAAGCGTTATTATTTTGTTTTTTTAAATAAATTCTCATATGTAAGAGTTATGCAATTTTAACTAAATTTCAAGGGTGGAAGCTTGTATAAAATGAGCATCTGTATATATGCTATGAATTATGCACAGTAAGATTAACTTTACCTCTCCATGATATAGTATAAAGACACACTATAAGACCTGGATGTAGAAGTTTCAGTCCTAAAAGAGGTAAACTGGAATTATGATTTGGGCTTATACACTATGCCAAAAGTATAGGAATTACCATCCATCAAACTCTTTCTTTGGAGTTGCTCCCATTACTAAATTCTATTATAATTAAATAATCTACCATTTCTGAAGATATACCACTCAAACTTTCTCAGAACTTTCAAATCACAAGTACTTCCATAAGTAGAATCATGGTATAAAAACAACACCAGAATAACATCAGGAGATTTGGATTCTAGAGATCTCATTTAACTGTGTGATCTTGGATAAATCATTTATCCTCTTTGGACATCTGTTACTCCTTCTGTTAAACAGAGACAATAAAATTTTATCTACTCAGAACGTAAGGGCTAGGATCTACCATGTTGGATTTTGCTTTTCATGTTTAAGTTGCTATATATTTAATAGAAAAATCAATGATTATAAATATTTGCTGAAATAACTTTGAAAAGAAATGGTCACTTGAAAGCATGAGTTAAGTACCTATATGAGCACAGTGGAAATGAACTGGGGTATAAAATGTAATTGATTTGATTTCCACATCTCATCCTTATTGTTCAGTGTCAGGTACATGGAAGGAATATAAAATCCAGGGTTACTTTCCCCAGAATTTAAGAAGGCCTTGGGTCTAACTAAATGTTATTTATGCCTATTAGATCTTCCCTCAGTCAGATAAGGAGGTTGTCTACATTAAATTGTGTGAGAATGCTAATTTAACAGAATAGAGTCTTTAACAAAAGTTGAGTGCATAGACTCAGGGATGATTAAATAATTTGCTTAGAATGACCAATATGATTCTTAAACACTGAAAAAAATGTATATATCTTAATGTTCCCTGCAATGATTTATATATCAGAATGCTGAATAAATATACAATTTGAAACAGAGAAACTTGTGTTCAACTTGGTGGAAAGAATGAAATTAAAAACTTCTGCAATACCCCCCTAACAAATTAATCAGTAACAATAGCCAAATAACAACAACCGTAACAACAAAAACAATGGGAAATTGGGATGTAGTTGTATTCGAAAGACCTGTTGTGTGAATTGATGCTGGGTAGGTCACAACCAAAAATGAATAATAATAAATGTGTGCGTGTGTGTCTGTCTCACACACACACACACACACACACACACACACACACACGCACACGCACACACACACAATCATACACCTGCCTTTAAAGACAAATGGCTATTGAGAAGCTGAAAATACGATTGAAAAAATCTAGCTATTTGATCAGAATTGGAAAAAGAAAGGATGAGATTACTAAATGACATTGGGAAGATGATCACAGCAGATCCTAGAATGAATGTGAAAAGGGATTTTAGATGAAAGGCTATTTTCTGTCACTTTCAAATTAACATGTCCTCTGTTTTTAGGTTTTGTAAAAATTAACAATAATGATTTCCAGGAAAGGTTCCCGGGGGGGGGGGGAACCCAAGCATTTAAATCTGAGTGATTATTAAGATTTGTATGAACATATCAATACCCTATAGGTAATAATCTCCCTTAATCTAGGACTATGTAACAAAATACATACAACTAAAAAGCAAAACACAAGTTCATTCAACTGGCTCCCTTACCTTTGAGACACTAAACAACTGTCTTAATGGATTTATTTTTCACTAAATTGACTTGGTTTTTTACTGAATTGAGTCAGCCTTTGGTGATATATGGTAATAGCCTAGGCTATCTGTTCCTTAGGAAATGACAATAAATAGAAACGTATTTTTCAAATTATCTTTACATAAAATAAAAAGTAGATCAGAGATTCACCAGACCCCCTGGTAAAGAATTATTTTCAAGATGTAAGAGTTAAAACACCTTGTAGAATTTATAAAACACATACCTGTAGTGGGGAAAAATTGGGCCAATAGACCAAGAGCCTACCAGTGCACATGTGGCACATACACACATGTACACATGCAGATACAAAACAAAGCAAGAAAACAACCCAATGTCTGTTCATATTAATAACTATGGTAACCTTTGTGAACGCTTTCAAATTCTTAAATCATTGTTTAGTATATTAAGGTAGAAAATTTTGGAGGCAGAGCCAAGATGGCTGAGTAAAGGCAGGGTCTCATATGAGCTCTCCCCTAAAGCCCTCTAAATACCTTTAAATAATGACTCAAAAAATTCTAAAGCAGCAGAACTCACAAAAGACAGAATAAAACAGTTTCCCAAGTCTAGACAACCTAGAAGGACTGCAGGAAAGGTCTTTTGTACCAGAGTGAGAGATGAATGCAGTCCAGCACAGACCAGCTTAGACCCAGCCCCAGCAAACCAGAAGCAGGCTTTCAGGTGACTTAATTGGAAGCAGCAGTGGTGGTTTCCAGATGCCTCAGCCCACAGATGCCAAAGACAATTTAGAACAGTGGTTCTCAACCTTCCTAATGCCACAACCCTTTAATACAGTTCCTCATGTTGTGGTGACCCCCAACCATAAAATTATTTTTGTTGCTACTTCCTAACTGTAATTTTGCTACTGTTATGAATTGTAATGTAAATATATGATATACAGGATGTATTTTCATTGTTACAAATTGAACATAACCCACAGGTTGAGAACCACTGATTTAGAAGGTCAGCAGGAAAGGTCTGTTCCACCAGGGTGAAAGTAGAGCACGTTGCAGTGCAGGCTGTGCCAGCACAGACCCAACACCAGCAAACCAGGAGAAGATATTAGAAGCCACTGAATCAGCAGTGGCAGCACCTACTTTGGGAGCTCTTAGCTCACAGACAGATCAAAGAGAGATCTGGTCAGAAGGAAATTAGAGGGGTCTCTTCATTAGCACTAGGTCAAGACTTGTTCTTTTCCTCATACTCAAATCTGGGTTGCAAATCTGGGTGGCAGTTCCATGGCAAAGAGGAGCACTATCCCATAAGAGTATGTGGCTGCAGGAGAGCAGGGATTATCTTCCCAGTTCCAGGGCAGAATTGTCTGTCATCACTCAAAGAGCTGAGCCAAGGTTAGTAGAGTAGTAAACACCTCTCCTTAGATCATACCACCTTGGAAGAACTGAAAATTTACAGGTCCCTGGCAGTATATCTGAAAACAGCTACAAAAAATGCCTGAGACTTGGGACAGTATGTCTTCCACCCTGGAAGCAGAGGCCTACTTTAACAAAGACTTAAAAGACAAATAATAGGCTTGGAAAATAAGCAAAAAGAAAAAAAAAATCTGACCATAGAAATTTACTATGGTTACAAGGAAGATAAAAATACACTCAGAAGAAGACAAAAAAAGTCAAAGCTCCAAAGTGCAAAGCCTCCAAGAAATTTATAAAACAGTCTAAGGCCATAGAAGGGCTCAAAATGATTTTGAAAATCAAATAAGAGAGGTAGAGGAAAAATTGGGAAGATAAATGAGAATAAAGCAAGAAAATCATGAAAAATTGAGTCAATCATTTGGCAAAGGAAAAACAAAGAATAATGCCAAAGAAAATAAAACCTTAAAAAACAGACCAGGCCAAATAGAAAAAGAGGCACAAAAAAATCACTGAAGAAAAAAAACTCTTTAAAGAGTAAAATTTGTCAAATGAAAAAGGAGGCACAAAAACTCAGTGCAGAAAATAATTCCTTAAAAATAAGAATTCAGCAAATGGAAGCTAATAACTGTTTGAGCAATTAAGAAATAATAACATAAAACATGAAGAATGAAAGAATAGATGACTATGAAATATCTTTTTGGAAAAAAACATCTGACCTGGAAAATAGTTCCAGGAGAGATCATTTAAAAATTATTGAGCTACCTGAAAGTCACGACTGGTTAATAGGAAAGAAAAGGCAAAGAACAAACAGTAGAAGGGATGTGGGAAAAATTAGTCATGAATGCACTGGTGGTGGAGTTGTGAACTGATTCAATCATTCCATAGAGTAATTTGGAACTATCCCCTAAGGGCTATAAAATTACACATACCCTTTGATTTAGCAATACCACTACTAGGTCTGTATCCCAAAAGACATTTTAAAAAAAGAAAAGGATCTATATGCGCAAAATTATTTATAACAGCTATTTTCTGGTGGCAAAGCACTGGAAATTGAGGATATGCTCATCAATTGGGGAATGGCTAACTAAGTTGTGGTAGGTATTTGGGATGGAATACTATTGTGCTAGGGGAAATGATGAACAGGATGCTCTCAGAAAAACTTGGAAAGGCTTACATGAGCTGAAACAAAATGAAATGTACTGTGTACAAAATAACAACAATATTGTAAGATGATCAGTTGTAAATGACTTAGCTATTCTCAGCAGTACAATGATCCAAGACAACTCTGAAGGATTTAGGATGAAAAATGCTATCCATCCCCAGAGAAAGAACTGATGGTGTGTTGAATACAGATTGAAGCTTGTTTGTTTGTTGTTGTTTTTTACTTTATCTTTCTAGAGGGTTTTTGGGGGCGAAACTATTTTTTTTTTTACAACATGCCTACTATGGAAATGTTTAGTGTAACTACATATGCATAATCTATGTTAAAGTGCTTGCCTTCTCAATGGGGGTTCTGGGAAGGAAGGAAGGGAGAGAATTTGGAACTCAGAGTTTTAAAAATGCTTGTTAAAAATTACATGTAACTGAGGAAAAATAAAATACTAAACAAAAAAGAAAATTTTGCAACTAGGTAGTTGAAAGATTATAGGTTATGACTTGTGAGCAGTATGATAAAATAAAGAAATAGCATTCAGACAGCAATATACACAATACCTATAATAATGAAGAAAGGAGAACAAAGAAAACAATAAACCCAATTATTGTAATAATTCCTGCAGCTTGGCAGAATAGATAGAGGACTGGCCTCAGAGTCAGAAAAGTCTGGGTTCAAATCTTATTTCTGACACATACTGGCTCCGTGCATCTAATAAACAACTTCTTGTCTCAGTGTTCCAGGCAATACTATATATATGACTCTTAAGACTGAGATGAGCTACTGACTACATTGTCAGAGGAATTCCTTCAGCAAGACCTGCCTACACAGATGACGTGAGAGAACTGGGAAGGAAAGAAAGAAAAAAGGTAGGAAGGAAGGAAGGAAGGAAGGAATTTTCTTCCTTTTGATTTTCCCCAAAATAGATCCTGCACATTTCTCTAATTTTTTATTCTTTAGGAAACTAAGGATCAAAGAGTTTGCATAGCTTATTATCGGTCAGTATGACAAGTAGAGAAGATAGGTTTAGGGACTGGACCCAGGGTACCACAAAGGGAGGAAATTCTTTAGACCTATAAAAGTCAGTATGTTCTCTGCAATATATACACTTAGTGAGTTGTTGAGGGCAGGGTGACTGCGAGGAAAGGTGGATTACTTATTGTTACACAGAAAGTATGTATTTGAATCAAAACTTGAACCAGGGTCTTCTTGAGTCTGAGGCCAGCTGTCTGTCTACTTTATCATGAGTTAAATTATATAAACTGGAATATGTCAAATATCTTATTTCCATGTCAGAATGATTTATGTGATTCCAGGTAAAGAAATAAATAATAAGAGATGCTATATGGTAATAAATATATTTTACAGAACAAAAAGATGACAATTTTAAAATTAAAATATTTATATATTTCACTTTACAGAGTCAGAATTGAATTCATTTTAAAACTATTAGAAATACATAGGTGTGGAAATAAATATCCTTGTCTTATGGCAAGCTAATAAAAAGGATTATAAGCTTGAGATATTAAAACATACTGTAAATTTTCCATGTGAGGAAAATGTAAATTTCATATTGTTGCTAGGAGAGGACACAAATCATCTAAACTCTGGAAATACTTTATTTTGTGCTTTATTTTAATAAGCAATGTCAGCTGGCTTTTCGCAATCACTTATTTGTATCACTTACTTAAAAAGACAACATTGTACATATTAACCATTTTTTAAGACTGACTGACCTACTGCATACATAAATAGGGATTTGTACCAAGTCTTGATAATATCAGCTATTGAGTTGACATGTCTTTAACCATGATGGTTTTATCATGCTGATTAAGAAATTTGCTATTCTCTATGCAATTGCACTAAACAGAGAAACCTCATCCTCACCATTAAAAAAAAAAACTTTGAATTTCTAAATTTAATTTTCATTATTCTGAGTTGTCAGTTTAGATTTGGGTATTTTTTAAGGTGTCACAGAAGGAGAACAAAAATGCACTTAAGTGTCTAATTAGCAATCTAGTTGCTTACGCTGTCAGTCAGTAAATTCTAGTTCACTAGGCATAAATCAGTAAGAGCATTACTTCAGTATGTACCTTGTAATCAACACTACACATTTTGGCCGCAGTCCATAAAACCCCATGCTAAAGGTCCAACATTGTTTTATTCCAGTAACTTATTAACTGAAAAGTACAAGCATTTTGACTTGGTGAGTGATTTAACAACATCCTAGAAAAAGAAGCTTTTGTTTATTTTTTTACACAAATGCCTCCCCTTTCATGATAAATTTGTTTTGTAATTTTCATGATGAATCGGGTGGTAACATTCACAGGGATTTTTTCTTTTAATTTTCAGTCTTTGCATCTGTTCCACATTGATTCTGAAACAAACTACAATTCAGCACCAAGGCAGATCTTTGTCCTCCTGTATTTTTTCATGAATTTGATCAATTTTCTCCTTTTAATCTATGGTTTGTGGATATGATGAGGTATGCAAAGAATTCAAAGTAAAACTTTTCATTACATATTATCTTATGAATGCTTTATTGTGACTCCATTATCATGGCATGTATCACTAATTCTATGCTTAGAAAATACTTGGAAATAAATGAATACTTTTACAGAAGAGCCATATAATGGAGCAAAACAATCCCTCAGTCATGTAACATTAAAATATTTATTTGGAACAACTAATCAGGAAATGAGGAGAAAATAATTACCAAAGCATAATTATATTATCTTTGGAGTGTTCTGTCCAACATTAGCCTAAGACATTCCCATATTGAAGCTTAGAATATATTTTTTTCCTTAAACACTACTTCCTACATCCCTTCCACTGTTCAAAGACTCTTTAATAGATTCTTATTCACTACTAACTGTCTTTCAGGAATTTTTTAAAAGTTGCTTTACCTTGAATATATCTGAGAACTGGGGAAGGCAATAATTATCTTTGATCATTTTATAGATAAGTAAACTGAGGCCTGAGATATTAAATAAATTACCCACCCAGTAACAAATCTTGCATCTGAGGAAGGATTCAAACAAGATACTTCTAGTCTCCCTATCTAATTGGTCTCAGAAAGACAAAAAAGAAATCAAATTCAGTCTTTAACATTGAGTGACTCTGTAACCATGAGTATAACCTATTTCAATTTTGGTCTCTTAATATAGAAAAATGAGATAATAACTCCTGAAGAGCCTATGAAACTGGGTTTCCTTGAGCTTCCAAATACATAACATGTAAAACACTTGGAAATGTAAAAATGTCACATAAATGGCAGTTATTATAATGTTTATCTAGATATGCTTTAGGACTCCTAAATAGTCATAGATTCATTAAATCAGAGATTTAGCCAGGAAGAAACCTTAGCAATCACACAGTCCTTACTACTCCTTTACTCAATTGCTACACCAGATACCTGAGATACAAAGACAAAAATGAAACATTTCTATTTCTTAAAAGAAATTGCATTCTACTATGGTAAATAAATTGGTCATATATTAGGAGTACCAATTACCAATTGGTCATGATGGGAATGCGCTCTTTCCTCATCTCCTTTTGTTGAAATTCTTCTCTTCCTTCAAGGCTAGCTTAGCTAGTATCTCCTGTCAGAGAAAATCCCTGATTCTCTCTATGAATGAATTTTTCTCTCTGGTTTTTTTCCCCTATAATATTCTGTCCAATCATCTCTTATTACCAAATCTTTTTGCTTTCATCATGTCATTCAATAAGCTATTTATTAAGCACCTCCTAATATTGAATATTATTCCTTATTATCATATTAAAGAAGAAAGGTGCTTAGGAAGAAATGTTAAATAACTGGTGCAAATAATACTTAATGATCATTATGGTTCATCCATTCCATTATCAATAATTCTAGTCTATCATTGAATACTGATTGTCTGGAAGGTATTTACCTTATAGATGACACTCAGTCAATGTTGACTAATTGATGAAATCACAGGTAATACTCTGACTCACATTATCTTTTGATAAAATGTAAGTTCCTTGAGGTCAAGAGCTATTTCATTTTTGTCTTTTAAACCCAAGGGCCTAAAACATTGCCTGGCATTAAGCATATGCTTGATAATTCTTCCTGACTGATTGTCCTAGTGTCTTTACAAGATGCTAAAAGGACATTTTTAAAATCATGTATGGAAATGTCTATGCAACAAAAATGCAAGTCCTCTTTAGCTAGCGATCCTAGTGATTCTCCAAGACCAAATCCAAGTGCTTACATAGGTTATTTGTTCTGAGTGTAAAGTGTGTGTGTGTGTGTGTGTGTGTGTGTGTGTGTGTATTTTGGCTGAAAGATTTTGTGGGTAATTCAGTTATAGCACATAGATGTTTGTGGTTCAGTACAGATAAATACAGAAAACTTCATTGAAACCATATATAATATTATATATAATATATTATATATAATGGGAATATATATATATATAATATATTACATGTGTTATATGTAATATAATTATATATATTATATATAATAATAAATTATAATATATTATTATATATATAATGGAAAAACATATAATAATACTAATGCTTCATTGAGAAATGAAAATGAGCCTGTGTCCTTTAAGATTATGGCAACCAAATACAGGTGCTGGAAGGTTCTGCTGAGAAATAAAGACATAGAATGTGGCCTTTAAATGGCTGGTTGTGGTGCTTTAGTCTAGGAAATAGTGGAATTAATTTAAAGACAATTATTGCCAAAGATTTGTAACTAGATGTTGATTTTTCCCTCTTTGGCCAAAGCAATTCATGAAATTCTTTACTAAAATATTACAGAGGTAGTTTAATCTCCACTGTTGAAAGATTAGTCTAAATACATTTTGTTACAGGGATATAATTAAGCAGGAAAAACTATAATAAACTGAGAAATGATCTATCAAGGAGTTAGGGAGATCAGTTCATTTGAAGTCACTGTTCATACTCATAGTAATTATCTGCAATCTTTGTAAAAATTAGATGAATGTTTTCATCGATAAATTAATAATCATAAATGGTCTAGGAACATGGAAGATCATAAGAAGGTCACAGAGTCTTTCCTTATCAGTAAATGACACCTTGTATAAAGGATATTTCTGCCTTCATGCACCTTTTATTCTAGACCATCTGTTCATGGCTGGATAATGAATCAGCATGTTCAATATTAGAGTCCTTCCAAATGTGTAGGTAACTTGCCTTCGGAAAATTTTGAATTTAGCTGTTATTCATTTTATACTGTATTTTGGTAATTCTGTACTAGGAGCCAGAGGGAATTTGTCAATAGTAACATTAAAAATTATTAAGTGAATGGATTGGCATAGTGATTTTTATTTAAAAGAGGTTACCATAAACCTTCAACAAAATACATTAAGACAAATGTTTTCAAGTCAATAGGAAAACTGGAATAATGCATGATCCTTTACTATATATGTTTTAAGATGTTATTATAATAAAATTTTCTGAATCATCATTTAGTTTAAATAAGACAATTGAAATATGAATTTTACTAATTCATGAAGACTTGACGGTTTTAATAATGACAGTGGCAAAACGATTTGCATGTTAAGTATTGAGATTTTTTTGTATATGTTGTCTCCTATCTCCTCTGAAGCTTATAAATAAGACTGCCAAAAAAATACATTGTGTTCAGATTTGTTTCCTACCACAGCAGTCTTGTTATATCGGGCTTCATGAAGGCAGTTGTTAGAGAAGAGTGTGATTTTTACCTGTTATGAAACACTATGGGCAACAAAAACTTATCAAAAAGAGAGAAAATTATGCATATATATCATAGAAATATTTCTTGTTGTCAATTATTTGGTGACAGTCACTCAGCTACCATGTATCAAACACCTACTATGTGCTAGATACTGTATTACATTACAAGGATGCTGTTATCAATTCACGTTCTGAGTAAACTCAATATCACATTAATTCTTGTTGTAAAAATACAGTTTCAAAAACCGTAACAGTTCTGCATTTATTCTATGAATAATGAAAAAATTATACACACACATATACATATATGGATAAATACAAAATTTATATAGAAATATATTTTTTAAAAATTATTTAAATCACATTAACTTCAGTGACTTATATTTATTATGATGAAAATGAAACAATATCTAGTGTGAAGATTAAAATTTTGTACATATTTTTATTAACTTAAATCACACTAAAATTCTAGAATAGGGGAGCTAGACTCCTCCAGTGTGCTAAATATTCTTTGGGTACAATATATGTGCATGCTATCATTGCCTGATAAATAAATATGGGACCTCATCAAGAGCATAGAATGTCTCACAGGTTTTTTTTTCTTTGCCTTCCTAATGCCTAACATAGTAACGAAACATAGAAGATAATTAACAAAAGGTTGGTTAATTACAAATTAAAAACCTAAGCTAAATAATCCCTTAAGAATCCTAGGGAAATATGGATAGCAATAGTCTGCTATCCTATATGAAACATTTTGGTATAACTTATTCTTTATGATTTGTAGTTCCATGACTCAGTAGAGTTCCACGAAGGTACAAGCCTATCTTTGTTTTCTCCATCTCCATCTCTGACCAATGGAGCTTCCCAATGATAATAGATGATCTGAAGTATGATATCAAGTTGAGGTTATATGAGAGCCCCTGGGCTAGAGACACCACAACTTAAAATATAAGATATTTTCAGATAGTGATGAACATCTTGTTGAAAGACATGATGGATTTGTCGTTAAAGGGGCTTGAATTATCTTTGTCCAAGTCTTCTTAATAATGGTTTATCCTGTATAGAGCTTATAAATTCATTATCACATTATATATATACATAGATATATATGTATATACCCACATACATGCACATGCACACATGTATGCATGTGTACACCTGTATGCATACACACATATTGCATAATTGTTTGCATACTGTCTCCTCTATTAGACTGTGAGCTCTTTGAAGGTAGAGACTGTGTTTTGTCTTTCTTTGTATACCCAGTGCTTAGCACATTGCATGATGTATTGTAGGAACTAAATAAATTCTTATTGACTCATTAACATTTAGTAACTATGTGAACTGTGACAAACAGATCAATTTCTCCAAAATTCTGTTACCTCATCTTCAAATAAATATGGCAGACTGCATTATCTCTTATATACATTCTAACTCTGAATCTATGCACTTATGAGCCTTCAGCAAGGCACACAAGGGAGACCATGTATGTTCCTCAATGTCAGAGACTTATTTTTATCATTGTACTGACACTGACAAGTAGAATACCCTGAACACATTATAAATTTTGGTATTTATCTAACTTAATTGAAAGGGGGCTCAAACAAAAATTTATGGGGCCTATTTTGTAGGAAATCTGTAGCTAAGTCTGGCCCACACAGGAACCAGTCCTAAGAAATGGGGTAATAGTAATAAATGTATAAATTGTATTTATTTTAATTGGGTCTGAATAAATATTTCCTCTATACAAAAGTTCATACACCTGAAACCAAAAGGTTTCATTAGCCACAAATGACTAGATTTCTATAACAATAAGATTTCTGTTTGTGTGTATACATATATGTGCCCATATACATATGCAAATATTTAGTAAAACATTAGTTTAATCAAAATCTCATTCTTCTAAAGGAGTAAACAGTTAATGCTTGCATTTTATCCATTTATATGACAAAAAAATTGTCTAACTCTGATTCCATAGGAAGAGATTAGTTCTTTTAATCCAGTTAAAAAGCCCAGTAAATATATAACCATCCCACAACTATTTTGTGGGATTAATAAACTAATGATTGACTCTTTTTAATTTTTTTAATAAGATGCAGTGATGCTGTATACTTCAGTTATAACCCAGTAGTTGTTTTTGAGAGTATAGAAAAATTCTCTCATTTCCTTGTCCTATATCACCTGTATACATCACATCTATAACTACAATACTAGGCAATTAACAAGAACTCTAGTTTTAAGCAGTATACAAAATGAAATGGAATATGCAGGTGTTATTTTTCGAGGAATGTTTCCTAAAAATAAAGCACCAATGACTAATTAAATCCACAAACAGGTGAAGAAAACTTTGGGACATTAAATCAGCAATGAATTGCATCCATAAAAAACTCAATACGAGAAACAAGTTGGGTACTAAAAGGATAATTTTGAATACCCTGTCTTAGATTGCAAGATAGTGCATTTGGGGGAGAGCAACTATGCAAAGTTATGATCTCCTATCTTCCTAGTTTCCATTTTCCTTTGGATGCATTTGAATTTGATTTTAAATTTTATTTATTTCATTCTCTTTCCTATTTCTTTTAATTTCCCATCTCTTTCAGTATTGACTTGTTTTCTCTTTTTGTCATTTTGTTTTTGTTGTTTTCTGAGTAAGTTTTTTCTCTCCCACCTTTCTCCCCATCTTTCAGAACACCTTCCAGTCATATCTTGAAACCACCAAAAATCAGTTACATTTATATTTTCTAAGTCCAGGCAAATGTAATACTGTACATAAAGAGACTAATTAGTGGATTAGAGACTTGTAAGCTTAAGGTCCTCAGAATAATAATTAGAAAGAATTGCATTAATCAAAATAATCTTTAAAACAATTTTTTGGAAAATATATGACTTAAATTTTACCAACAAATTGACATCTTTAAAGATGTCATGTGACTTGATATCAAGGGATATGTCAATATATTTCACTGATTTATGTATCACAGTAGCAAAGATGTGTTCATTTCTAATGGTACTTGCATGTCTACATATGAAAACTAAAGTTGTTAATGGATTCTAATATTGTGTTTATTTAACATTTCTCCTTTTCATATCCCACTAGTAACCCTGATAAAATGTAATTTAATAACTTTTTTTGCTATTGATCAAAGCAGACACTATTGCCAAATGAATAATTCTGAAATACTTATCCTGAAAAAGGTTGGATTTTTTTGTTTTGTTTTTATAGATTTACAATTAAGACTGATATGAATTCAGTAAGAACAGTTTTGAGACTATGGCAGGTTTGGTAGTGCCTGCAGCATATTTTTCAGAGACACTTTACAGCTCCATAAAAGTTTTAAAAAAAAAGACATTTAAAAAGAAAGAGGATAAAACAACAATTTGGTGAGACACATAATAGGAACATCTCTGATAGATATTTGCATAACCACACCTTATTTCCTAATGTGTCAATTATTTCTTTGGAAATCAGTAGTTATACTAAGAGCTGAATTCATTTTCCAATGATATTAGAATACAATTTCCTAAAACACAGCATTTTACCAAGGAGTACAAATTGGAAGATAGAAAGATTTGGGGCCCATACAGAAAAATCAGTCCTTCTATTTTCAAAGTAGATTCATTCTGGAATTCTTCTCTTCTGCTAACTCTGCTCTGATTTCCCTGTTTTTTGTAAAGTACTTGTACACTATTCTGCTGCATCCTCTTTTAATAGGACGTTGTCTCAGATGGTTTTTGAAATTATTGTATGTTCATGAGTATGCAGTATGCAGCATTTTTACTACTTTTAAGTATTTCAACATCAACAGTAGATAGACAGATAAACTAGATAGGTAACTAGATACATGAATGCATAGATAAATGGGTGAGAGAGAAAGACATACAGACAGACAGAGAGACAGAGACAGAGACAGAGAGAGACAAAGAGAGACAGAGAGAGAAACAGAGAAAGACCAATATAGAAACAGAGAGGTAAACTGATAGACACGGTAGAGTGGTAGACTGAGCAAATTAAGGCAGTGGCACACAATGGCAGAGAGTGTAGTTGATATATACAATATTTTGTTTTAGAAGTAGTCAGACATCCTCCATCACTGTAAAGAGAATTTGAGAAGAAAGAGCATTGCTTCTGGAGTCAGAAGACCTGGGTTCAAATCCTTTCTCTTTATGCTGCAAGTTTGATATTGGTCAAGTCACAACATGCCCTTGTATCAATTTTCTCACCTGTAACTTAAAGAAGTTTGGAGTATATGAGCTCTTATATCTATTCTTGCTCTATATCTTTAAACCCATGAGCACAGTAACACTATTTAGGTTGGAATATATTACAAAGAGTCATGGATTAGAAATCAGAAACCTGGTTTCAAATCATAGCTAAGCTATGTTACTTTGGAGAAGCTACTTCTCTCTAGAACCAGGATTCTTCTGTAAAATACAAGGTTTAAGCTATTTGATCTCAAAGTTTCTTTTCAATATGTGTAAACCATGGAAACTTCATTTATCCAGGATATAGCCAGAAACAAAGAGCCTAGCAGATAAAGCTGCTAGAGAAGTAAAATAATTATCCTGAAGACAATAAAGCTTACTCATATTAATCATCAAACAATTCTTAGGCATTACATAAAGTCTATTTGTCCTTACTTTGCAAACAGTTATAATAAATTTGATCTGATTCCCCAGTAAACAAAACAAAATAGAAGCAGAAAAAAAAGAAAAGGGAAAGATACATTCCTGGATGGACACAGGTTGGAAGTATCACGAAGAGATAGCAGAAAGCTTGGCAGCAAAATAGAAGAGGGGGGAAAAAACAACTATTATGACTCTTGGATACATTATTCAAAGACTTTCCAGTATGAGACAATTTATTTCAGGAGCAAATAGCCCTACACAATTCTATACACAAACAGCTCCTGTTGGGCATTGCATAACCCACATAATAAAGAATAGCATAATAATGAGGGCAGCTAGGTGAAATAGTAGATAGAACTCTGGTCCTAAATTAGGAGGACCTGAGTTCAAATCTAGCCTGAGACACTTACTAGTTGTGTGACCCTTGGCAAGTCACTTAACCTGCTTTGCCTTAGCTCTTCATCTGTATAATGAACTGGAGAAGGAAATGGCAAACCACTCCAATATCTTTCCAAGAAAGTCCCATATGAGGTCAGAGAGAATTGGACATTACTGAAATGACTCAACAACAGCAACAGCATAATGATTGATGGTCACAATGGTGGCCCCAGATTATCATGAAAAGGTTAAATTATGTTTAATGTCCTTGGTTAAATACATTAGGAAAAATATGTAATGCATTTATTTTACTACCACTTCCAGTTATGTGTGTATGTATTTACATGTGTATATGCATTGTGCATATATTATATATGTATATATATGCATGTGGATGTGTGTATATGTATACATGTGTGCATATACACACACAATATATGTATATGTGTGTGCAAGTTATTCATATATATGTATACATTTGTATTTGTGTGTATGTGTGTGTTTGTGTGTGTGTGTACCTCTATCTATATCTATATAGAGAAAGAGAGAGAGAAAGAGAGAGAGAGGCATTTCAAATGAATGAATATTTACTAAACATGTACTAGGCACAAAACTGCAAGGTAGGCATTGGAAATATGATAATAGAACCTGTTTCTAAGGAGTTTAGGATATAGAAAGTCTAAGCTTTAGTCATCTGGCAAATCTAGCTATGAATTTATCTAGTAGTGCCAGATAATATGCTTAATCTCCTTTCCAGATGCCCTTTCTTGTCTCTCTTGTTATTGGTGTCAGATTACATTGCAGACATATATAGGTCTCTATTTGGTCTGCACTGCCAGAGTAAAGAACATGAACCTAATGGAGCAGAGACTTGAATCTTATAGAAAAACGATTCTGTTGTGCAGGTCAGATTTTTGTCCCAATATGGTTTTCCTGGAAAGTCTTTAGAAGTTGATTGCCCAGCAGGAATGTGAAATAAAAATGTCTATAATGTTAGCCCACTAAAAAAATTCAGTACAATTTTTTCCTTTTTTTTAAAACAATCCTTTTAGTGACCAAGTTGAATTTATTGAATGAACAATTCCACTGACTGTGGAAGATTCAATTATTGTAACAGCAAAAACTATCTTAAAGCAGTATATTCAGGGTCAAAACATGACCATTCTCTGAAGGATAAGGCAACTATATAATTCCCTAATGTTGCTCTTCTGAGCATTTGGGATAAGAAACACCTGGCAAAATAATTAAAGAATGAGATCACTAGCAGGTGCCAAGGTACAATTTAGACAATGCTAGAGTAAAGTTGTCTGATTAATTCCTACAGGGCTTTCTTGTCTAGCACATCAGCAGCATGGAACACTAGGAAAAGCAAATTCCTCAGCCAGTTTGCTCCTTAAATGTGATTCAATGCCATTTAACAACATATAGAATGTAATTGATTATTAGATCACTCTTACACAACTCAAATGCAATAAATTGAATAAACTCTCCATTTTAATAAATACTAAGAATACTTAGTTGAGACAATCTGATGAGTAAATATCTCTATAGTCATTAGAGAAACAAGGTTTAAATATAATTAAAAACTCAATTTACATTTTAATTACATTCTTGCTATTTAAATCAGAAAATTCTGAGAAAAAAAATATATATGTCCATGTGTATGTATACACAAACATGTACAGATTTGTAAGTATGTGGAGAGAAGTAGTTATGGAATAATGAAGGAATATGGTTTCAAAATCAGGAGTATGGGGGTATAAACCTTACTTCTGAACAATACTAACCATGTGGGGTTCTAGGCAAGTTGTTTTGCTCTTCAAGATGCCCAGATAAATCTCTAAGAATATATTTTTTAAAACAGATATTATCATAAATATATTTGGCATTAAGACAAATCTGTGATTTCATTCATTAAAGAGATAGATAGATAGACAGATAAATGAATAGAAAGCTGTTTGATTGCATTGGTATAGGGAAGTCTTGATGTTTTACCTCCCTGAACAGATTCATATTAGTAACTCACATGAAATTCATAGTCTTAGAGTGTTGTCTAGGGTATAGGTAGAGATGGAAAGGGTGGAGCTAAGAGGATGACTAAACTGCTCATTGTCACACAATTAGTATGTGTTAAAGACAGAACTTTCAAATGGATAAACATAAAATAAGGAGGATATTGTCCAAAAAAAATCTATGATTTGTAATTATAAAGTTTACCGGTAAAGACTAACAACTGCAAAAGATAAAAAGAATGTATATTCATTCTGCTTTTAAATCTAGTCTGCATTATCAAGTCTTTCTTTTATTACTTTTTTTTTTTTTGCTTTTTGGAAGGGGGAAGGCAAGGCAATTGGCATTAAGTGACTTGCCCAAGGTAAGTGTTAAGTATCTGAGGTCACATTTGAACTCGGGTCCTCCTGACTCCAGAGAGTCACTGCACCGCCCTTTTTATTACTTTCTTAAGTCTAGACAATGTGTGTTGGGGATGGGGGGAGGGTGTTTTAAATATCTGTAGGATCTAGTATGTACCAGGTACTTTACTTAGCATTTTATTAATAACATCACACTTGACCAACAATCAACAAAACAATAAATCAAGTACTGATTTATATTATTTGTCCATTTCCAAAATGCTAAAGTTCACACTGCAAATATAACAACTGGCTCTTCCATGTTGGTTTGAGCTGGCTCCAGCCCATTTCCAATCAAAAGACTGGGCTTAGAATTTTTAAAGGAAAACATTTATTTTTATATTCAACAACTAACACATAAAGCATCAGAATTCATGTGAAAATTGAAGACTTTTCCCTCTGTATGGCATAGTGGAATGAACTTTGCATTTAGTCAGAGTACCAAATTCAAGTGCCAAATCTATTACTTAGAGTTGAGAGAATCTGAAAATCCTCTGCATCATGACATCTTCATTTGTAAATTGAGAGAGTTGGATTAGGTGACCTGTAATGTTCCTTGGAGTTTTAAATTTTTGATTGTAGGCAACAAGAATTTATCAAATGCATACTCTGTGCCAGTATTATTCTAAACAGTAGGATATAACTATAAGCAAAAAGAAAAGTAGCCCCTGCCTTCAAAGAGCTTACATTTAGTGGAGAAAAACAGTATATAAACAGCATAAGTAAAAGGGGTAGAAGACAAAGAAGGTACCTATGTGGGCCATGCTGTTAAAGTCCAGAAAATCAGAAGTACAGCCAGGAAGGTAATGAAGGTAAGTTGTCTTAGGCACCTACCCAAAATGGAAGCTCCTAGAAGATCTTATCAATGAGTAAAGAGAGCGGCATAGGAGTTAGTAACCTTCAAGTACTGAGAGAGGGTCTATATTGGACTTGCAGCTGAGTCAAGGTGTTAACATTCAGAGCATCAAGAATACAGCTGAGAGGGGGGCGGAGCCAAGATGGCGG
>CM053582.1:256403872-256421004 GCA_028627135.1 Pseudochirops cupreus
TGCTTGATTAAAGTAAGATTGTTAACCCATTTTGAGTTGCTTTCCTTTAGAAAAGCAGATCTAAGAACCTGTGCTAGCAGCCACCCTGAGTATGCTAGGGTGCTTGCTGATACAGTACCTTAACCACTTTGTAGCATTCAAGCTTTTGACTATCCTTCATTCTGGATACACTTTGCCTCTCTGACTTTCAAGGCTTTTTAGTTTCCAAATTCTCCTACCACTTTCCTTGTTTACTGTTCTTTTTCTGTCTTTGTTCCTCTTCCCCAAAACTTAACACTGGGATTCTCTCCACTCTTGTCTCCCATCACTCTCCCCCATGGAAATTTCATTTACTCCTAGGCTATAGATAAAACCTCCACTCAGATAAATTAGTTCGTTAGTTATCAAGAGAGTTATTTTAATCAATCAACAAGTATTTATTAAGTATTCAATATATGCCAGGCACCATGCTAGGCCTGATGAATATAAATATAAGGCACTAAATGTTCCCTGATCTCAAAGAGCTGACATTTTTTAGCATGATCCTGAGAGAATGGGGCATTGAAAGGATAAACTATGATAACAGAACTATGTGAAAAGAAAGTTCAGAGATTAAAGGGCCTAGGAAGGCTTACTCTGGAGGGACATCACAGTAGGGAAGTCTGAGGGGTAAGGAAACTTTATAACTACACAGAATACCTGGGATAAAGGCAGACTGAAAAAGAAGGAACAAAGTCAAAGAGGGGAATCAAAGACTTCAGAAAACAAATTTCATCATTTCCTAGGGATGGCCCTGTTTCATAATATGGTTGCTCTTACCCACTTCATTTTTGTGGTGTAATTTTTTTCCCCATTACCAGGAAAAATTAATGCCTTTGACTAGGAGTTTTGAATTTGAATTACAAATACTAGCTTACTAACTATGTAATTTTAATAGAATATAGAATGTTATATTATAATGAAATTAATAATATAGTAGAAAGCATATTATTATATTGTATATTTATATAAACTGTGTATAGATTTGATATTTTACTATTAATGTTTCAATATAATTAGTTTATTTTGTAAACAGTATTCTGAGTTTATAGGTTTCTGACTGCCAAAAGTGTCCCTAACTCTAAAAAAACTCACAGAAACTCTGGTTTTTGAGCTTCAAGTCTTTTTATAATTCTGTAATTTCCTGTTGAGAGGCACATAATTCTCAACAAGGATAGACTTTCAGCCCTTATCAGGCAAAATATTAATGGGGGGCATTTTAATAGCTTCTGGCTATTCTGCCTAAAAAAGCAGTACCCTAAAATCAGGCCTCCTACTCTGCACCAATGTCTCAGGAGCCAAATATTTTAGAGGGTTTCATTCATACTTGGCATACACAAAAAAAGTAAAGTGTCATGGTGCAAACCACTTTTTTGGACTACCTGTTGAATAGTGTCTCAAATTTCCAGGAAGATGAGTGATGAAATGACAAAACTACTAAAAATTAATATAATATGAGTGTTCTTAGATAAAAATTTTATAGTTTTCTGAATTTGCTCTTTGTTGTTTTAAACAAAATAATTGATATTAACAAAATATGTACTTATATTCAAAACTTTAAAACTGGTCCTGAATCTCATTAATGAGATAACTAAGAGCTGTGTGAGATTTTTGAATACTTTAGAAGAAATAATTTTGAAAATAGATAAAATTCAATCTTTAATTTCTTATATTTAATTTATATGACAATGTAATACTAAATCAGCATAACTTACAGGTTCATAAACTTTTAAATCTATTTTTAGTAAAAATGTTTTTATAGACAAAGATTCCTTTTTGACACAGACAGACAGACAGATAGACAGATAGACAGATAGATAGATAGATAGATAGATAGATAGATATAGATAGATAGAGATCTATAGGGCCCTCTTCATAGGGAATGGATACAAAATGGACATCTGAAAAAAAGTCATGTGGGTAGCCTGTAATAGAGTGGGCTAAAGATCAAATATGCTGGCAAGGGAAGTATTTAAACACGAAAATCCCATTTTACTATCTTGAGGTCAGGCTAGTATGCTTTTGTATAATCATGCTCATATTCTTATGGCTATCTCTAGATAGAATATATTAAAACTATTTTGAAAAATCCAAAGGGAAGTAGCATGACTAGAAATGCTGACATTTCAGGACTTAAACAGGTTGTAATAGGTTTAAACAGACAAATTTGTTTGTTTGCCTTTAGGAACCATTGCTCCCCATGGATTTCCCAGATGGAGGTCATGCTAGGAATAAGGAAAAAGTGAAAGATTACATGGTTTCCTAAGAGCTTTTCCTCCAAAATGAATTCTTTCAAAGTATAAGGTCATATAGATCTTACAGATATGATTTAAGACCTAACTTCAAAGATACATTGACTCACAGTGACTAAGCCATTACCATTCAATTCAAGAGACAAAATAGTGCCTGTGATTACATTCTAGTTATGGAAGAAAACAGAAAGCAACGTGTGTTATGATTCACAATAGCAATGATCACTTAACATATACAAACTAAAGTTTATCTCACAAAATCTTCAAAATGATTCACAGCTTTAAAAAATAGGAGTTGCTTCGCAAAACTGAAATGAGCACATCTCTGAAAGGAAGGTCCAAGAACATGATATACTCATGAAAGTATTTCTAAATATGTGATAACTATAAGGGATAAGAACTAGAAATGAATTTCATTGGTATAGGCAATTCCTCTATCTATGTTGGTTGGTATGTTCTCTATAATGTATAATCCTAGAGAATTTCCTAGAGTAGTGAGAAGTTGTGACTTGTCATTTCTTGACTCACACCTAATGAGATCTAAAAATAAAATGAAAACTCTACTGTCAGCTCCTCTCAGTTAAATCTGTGGAATTCACTAATATTTGTAAGTTATCATTTCGAATAGTGTTTTAGGTTTGATGCTTGTGAGAAAGAATATAAATCTCTATTGAGCAATTATGTTAAAAATTAAAGTCCAATACATTTAGACAATATTATAGCAACATCTATAAGGCATTAAATGGTTTTAGGGAACTGAAATTTAGTTTGACTGCAGAGACATTGGGAGCTTTTTGCTCTCCATATGATACACTTATTGCTTCCTATGTGTTCTGAATTTTGCTTCTGCATCTCAATCAGTGAGAGAGGAAAAAGAGGAGGACAGAGAAAGGAAGAGAAGAGGAAAAGGGAGAAGAAGGGTAAGAAGAGGAGGAGGAGAAGGAAGAGAGACAGAGTAAAACATAGAGACAAACGTAAAGTGAAAGAGACAGAGAGAATGAAATACAGCTTTAGAAAGTTCAAATTCTACAAATGCTTCTTCCACCCTTTCTCTATCATCAAAATAATTTCCTACAAAGTTTCAGTGTATTACTACAATATAGCACAATTAGAAACACAAGATAATTAAAGAAATGTTACAAGGAACTGATTTAAACTCTTATTTTTCCCTTTGTTTTTACAGAGTTCTACCCATGACATTTTATAAAAGTAAGAATTTTTAAAGAGGACTTACAATAATTTCTTTATTTCAAGTTTTACTTCAGTGCTCAGCAAAGTCACAGTTCTTAAAGAAAGCAGGGATACTAGGTACTTGTTGGCATGTTCTACACTGGAAATTTTTAATTAATATTTTGCAAACTACCTCACTTTTCATTATGTTAAGCATATAAGAGTAATATATCCTCTATTTTCAGATAAAATCATCACAAAAATTAACCTATTTCCATGAAATTTCCTAATCTTTATATTCCATAAAAAGTAATAATGTATTTAAAATGATAGTTTTTATTGGTCATTTACACATCAATGTTATTTTTTTTCAGAAAGATAGTCTTTCTGGTAAGCCCACATGAAATTAGGTATTCTGAACTCTTATAGTGTCTACTTTACAGTCCTCTAATAAATCACTTAACTTCTCTAGATCCCAGTGTCCCAACAAATAAAAGGAGAATCACATAGGAGAATCATATTCTAACCTGGTATGGGAAATCCCAGTTTGTATATAATAAATATCAAATCATATTCTGATATAAAATGCTATGACAAAATTATAATTTCCACAAGTCATTTTTCAGTGATGTACAACTTTTCTTGGCAAAGACACTGGAATGGTTTGCCATTTCCTTCTCCAGCTCATTTTACAGATGAGGAACTACAGTAAGCAGGGTTATTGTGCCTTGTCCAGGATCACACAGCCAATTAGTGTCTGAGGCCAGATTTGAACATAGGAAGATAAGTTTTCCTGACTCCAGGCCCAGTGCTCTATTTACTGCATTACCTAGCCACTCAATTTTCACATAGATATTAGTATTTTTCCAACAGTATTGTAAAAGATGATAAGTATATGAATACTGATTCATAAATGAGTTCATGAGGAGATCTAGTATGTTTCTCTCATAAGTCATGTATAAATATGGGAAGGAGTGTGTTAACTCAGGGAGGGGGAGGAGGGAAGGTAAATATGTAATGCAAAGTTAGCACATTGTGTGGTATTAAAGCAGCACTTGAAATAAAATAAATTCCAACTACTGGATCATGATTAATAAAATTTTGGAACACAAGTGTAATGAAATACTCTAGTTTTGTGAGAAATACTGAATAGTAAGAAAAATAGAGAAGTCTGAGGAGACTTAAGTGAATGAATGCAAAGTGAAGTAAGCAGAACAAGGAATATAATATAAACAATGATTATAACAGTAGAAATTGGAGAGAATAAAAATAACAGATTTGGAAAGTGACTATTCTTCAATCACAAGGACAAAACTCTTCCCCAGTCAAGAGATATAAGAATTTAACAATTTATCTTTTTGTTTTAGCATTTATAATCATGTCTTGTATTTAAAAGGTGATTAATACCTGTTTGTTGCTTGATTTATTTGCAGAGACAGGGCAATACGGTTGTGAACTATTGCACAAACTGTAGGCATAATTTTTGTGTTGGGTAATTTTGCTAAACTTTTTTTTCTCTTTATATTTATTTTTCATAACAATAATAAAAACCGTGATGATGATAAAGATACGCATGACATTTAAAGGGCAGGTAGGTGGCATAGTGAATAGAGCTCCATGTCTAGAGTCAAGGAAGACCTGATTTCAAATATAGCTTCAGACATTTACTCACTGAGTTTTCCTTGGCAAGTCACTTAAAACTGTTTGCCTCAGTTTCCTCATCTGTAAAATGATCTGGAGAAGGAAATGGCAAACCACTCCACTCACTATCTTTGTCAAGAAAATCCCAAATGGAGTCACAAAGAGTCAGATATGACTGAAAAGCAATTGAACAACAATAATATTTTCAGTTTGCTAAGTGATACACACACACACACACACACACACATACACACACACATGCATGTTTACATATGTATGTATATATGTAAACATGTACTATATAAATATATATTCTTATATGTAAACCTAGAATCTCATACCTGATTACATAATATTAAATATATTTGTTATCCATACTATTTTTCTGATATTTAAGAGTATAGCTAAAAATCTATAGGTAAGAGTATAGATAAAAATCTATAGGTAAGAGTATAGATAAAAATCTATATTTTTATCAAATGATATTAGAAGGGACACAATAAGAGGTGACTTTCTGGATGGGAGAAGTGGGCAGAAATATTAGGAAATCAAATTATGTAAAAAACAAAATCTATCAATGAATTTTAAAATATTAGAATGTAAAGTATGCTTATTCATCTAAAATAATCATAAAGCTCCTATACATATATAATTAGATTTTTATCCTCTTCAGCCATGGAGTAGAATGGAAGTGGGAAGGCTTAAACTAGCAATTGGTAACTTATATGTAGCATAGTGAATTTTTTTTTTTAGAAAATCCTAAAAAATATGTAAATGCTAATTCCCCATTATAGTCTTATTCAATGCTTCCTCATGACAGGAGGTAAATTTAGATTTTCAAAGGCTATGCAAGTTCAGCTTAATCTCTCCAAAATTCTACCAAACTGAAAGGGATCTTAGTGTATGACCAGTAAGAGAATGCATTTCTGCCTTTCAACAAAGGGCCTTGTGAGGTCCAAAGAGACTCTATCCTTGAGGGTTGGCCCTCAGGTCATGGATTTTGTGGGTCATAAAAATTCGCAAAGTCAATGTTTAAGATGTTGATTTCTATCTGGGAAGGAAATAACCAAAGTATTAAAGTCTATAGTTAGAGATAATTTATTTACTTAGGAATAATGCTCCACTGAATTCTAGTGCCTCTCCATGATATTGTATTGGCTTAGGGATCTTAATGGCTAGGCTAAGTGTGCCAGGTCCAACCCTATATTGGGAAGGACACCTCAGCTGCAGCAAGTAAGATTATAATTTTTTTTTTTTAGTGGAGAGGGAACCTACATCAATCTTAAGGTCATAGGATATTTAGGATTAAAGATTTAGAATTAGAAGGGACCTTATAAACATAACTCCTCGAAATAATAGAATACTTTTGAGTAATACTCATTAAGTGTCACCACATTGATCACATTCAATAATTATACTTTTCGGTAAGCCAGTTTGTGGAAATGTTCAAAGTAGGACAAAATTTGAAGTACTACATGAGGATCTCAACATCCTATATTAATGTTCATGGCACAGATTACCAGTTTGCCTTGAGTGAAATTCTTATTCTCTACATAGAAACACCATAAGAGGAGAAAAAGTGATAATAGATGTAATATGCTTTGTTACTTCTTGAAAATTGCTAAATAAATACAACAATAATATCTTAGTCTAATGAATTTCTAACTGTGTTAATATGATTAATAAGCATATGTCCCTTAGGATGGATAAAAGCAAAGAAAGTATCCTTATCAAGTTTGAGAAGAATATATAATTGAGAGGAATGACTATACACCACAGAATACAGAGCAATTTATAAAAAATGTCTTATTAGGCAAAACCATGGACTAAATCAAATAAAGTCAAGTTGTAGATATAAACAATATATTTAAAGTGTTACATTTGGGTTTTTAAAAAAACAGGGACCATAACAGAGAGGCAAACCACATATGAGTATGTTATCATAGTGAGAAAAAGGTCCATCATTCGCACATAATTTAGAAATAAATTCACGTAGAGAAATGCGTTGTTTTCATAGGTCAGGATGAGGAGAGCTAAGTTGAGTGACAGCATTAATTCGTCAGCCAAGTCAGCTCTGTACATAGATGATTTCCTATCAATGTGTGTATGTACAGACACATATGTTTGTGGATTTGTGTGTTTACATACACTATACATGTGCATATGAACACAGATAAATATGTGGACATATACAAACAGAAAATATAGGGAACATATGAGCACAGATCTTTAGCTGATCTTGTAGAAACAATAAGGAAACTTTGTTCTTATATTCTACGCTCAGGTGTGTGCTGGGAAATGTTTCACAACTAGACTGTTTTTGGGGAAAATATGAACATAAACACTTTTAAGTTTAATCTACCTTGTCAATATTTTCTACAATTACAGATCAATGAAAACCTCATTTCATTTGAATTGGTGATTTCTTTGGTATGAATTGGTGTAAATACTCATACTGAAAATTTAACAATCAGCTTCCTGTTAGAGCTGTTTCCAGAATATACCTGATTATAACTAACATGGAGAACTAAAGGGGAAAAATAAGCACAAGGCAGAAACATGACTACATATTTATACTGAAATGGATGTTATTTTACCGATGAAATCACTCATTCCAAGACAGGGAAGATTCAAATCCCCTCTCACTGTCTCCATAGTGTGACAAAACATTTTTAACAGAACGAAAGCTTGATATTAAATCAGTATGCAATAGGAAAAAGAACCCTGCATTTGGCATCAGACATGCTTGGTTTAGAATCAAGTTCTTTCATTGAAAACTGTGACTTTGGGCAAGTCATTAAACTTCTCTGACATTCAATTTATTCACATGTAATATGAGGCCTTTAAGCAACTTTGCCTCCAACGTCCCTTCAAGCTTTAAATCTATGATGCTTTGAGTTCAGCAACATGATTTTGAAGTTTTATATGATAATTATTTAGTTAATATTAAAAGAATTATGGTGCCAAGAATCATAACAATGGAAGAATTGCCATAACTTTCCTGGTCATATCAGATCTTAAAAAATTATACAGAATTATATTTTTAAAAAATTCTCTGACTTCATCTTTCAACTTCATGAGTCTTAGCAGATATGGCCAATATTTTTACTCATGAGATATTTATAGCAATTATATTTACAAACTGATTAACTTACATTTTTTTTGAGGGCCTACTACGTGCTAGCCACTGTGCTGGCTACTATAAATACAAAGAATTAATAATTGAAAGAGTTCTCGACTCTCAAGGATCTAATATTCTACGAAGGGAAACAAATTTGTATACACATAGGAATAATCTATATAATATATGTTCAACAGCATGACATGATAATTTTTGAGGGGGTGTGCAAAGAAGCTAGCAAGATCAGTGTAGGCCTTGTGGCATCATTTCAGCTGAATCTTGATGGAAACTAGGACTTCTGCCAGGTAGAGGTGAGAAGGAGTATATATGTCAGCCACAGGATATAACCAGTAAGATTGCACATATAACAGAGAAGAATACTGTGTAGGAGGAAAAGGAAAAAGGCCAGCTTGGCTGGATCATAGAATACATGAAGGGGAATAGTGTGTAATAAGACTAGAATGGTAAGTTAGGGGCAAATTGTGAAGAGGTCTGAATGCCAAACTGAGGAGGTGATGGGGAGCCATTGAAGTTACTAGAGTAGTTGTAAACTAAACATATAGTAGCATTGAAAGAAAGTAAACTCTCAGTGCTTTTCCCAATACTAACATTCACTTCTGAAAAAGATTTCTTAAGAGTTGTTTCTTTCTTCCAGATGTAGGTGAGATCATAGCATAAATCTTAACAGCTGAAAGAGATTAAACAAATATATTTTCAGATGTTTAAGGCATTAGAGGGTCCCATTAAAACCACAATTTATATTAAACAGAAAACTTAAAGAATGTTTCATTTAGTTAAATAAAATGCCCAGGAAATAAATGTGAAATTATGCTTAATTTTCAGTAAGAAAAAATACAACTATGAAATAAATGCAAACTCTCTAAGTGTTTGTGGAGAATTTGTATATAGGTTGAAATGAAAATCAGTTCCTTATACACTCCGTAATCTGGTGGATATGTGGTACAATAGGTAAGAATGTTGGATCTGGAGGAAGGGAAATATGTGTTCAAATGCTGCCTCAGACATTTATTAACTGTGTAAGCCTAGTCACGCCACTTAATCCTTATTTGTCTCAGTTCTCTCATTTATGAAATAGGAAAAAATAATAATTCCTCCCTCCCGGCATTGTTATAGGGATAATGAGAAATAACATTTGTAAAGCTCTTTGCAAACTTTAAAACATTATACAAGTGCTGCATAATCATCATCAATCATCATCATCATCATTCAGAACTGTCATTTTCCTTCAAAGGATGATGCTTGTTTTAGAGATAATACCTTACATTTATTTAGCACCTCAAGTTTTCAAAGGCCCTTAAAACAAACCTATGTATTAGGTAGTAATGGTTGACACATCCCACATTCTTATTTTTTGCTTTGTCAATATGATAAAAGGCAGTGGTAAACCCATTCACATATGCAAAAAAAAAATCCCTGTTAAAATGATTTTAAGACACATTAAGTCAGATTATTTTTCATTTTTACACTTTAATCTATATATGGCATCAATAATAGTCTTATAATTTTTATTACTATTTGGTAGAAATTAGTTCTTATGAACAAAAACCAATCCCCAAGAGTATTGCTTATTAGCAGCAGAAGTAATAGTAGTAGCAGTGCACCATTAGTATTATTTCTTTCACACATATTTCAATAATTAAAAGGAGGTTGGATGTATATTTTTATTGCAAATATGACTTCTATGAAAATGACTGTCATTTTTTTTTAGATTCATCTAACACCTGACTAAGATCCATTTAATAGCAGCACATTTTAGACCAAGATAGACTGTAATTTTCTATAATCAGTGTAACTGTGTTTAAAGCTCAGTCACTCAATATGATCTTTCAAAACAACATTTCCAAAGGCCACTAACAGATTCAGAGTCCTCTTTGGGTGTTTGGTCCTTTGCACTTTTTCATCTAAGCTTTTTCATTTTCTGGGTGACTGTCCTGGCCAATGCATAGCTACAGAATATATTCTGAAAACTATTCATCTGTGTTGTGATTTTGGTGTTATTGACTTTATCTCCCATTTCATGACTTAAATTCAAATAGGATCCCTGAAGCTTCTGTCATTCTCAGGCTATGAGGTCATTATCTAAATTTACTTGTGTAAAATTCATTATCTCCATCTATCACCTATCAGAATAACTAGGAATAAGGCCATCTGTCTACTGAAAATATTTTAAAAGAAAATTCTTAACTAGACAATTTCATAAAATCCCAAATAGTTATTCAGCTTTCTGGTCAATCTGTTAGGGTTACCGCTGTAACAGGAAGAAGTGATTAATTTGATTTTCAGTCAGCAGAAACAAAATTGATGCTTAAAAATCAATGGAATGCCAGTTTGGAAATACAATTTCTAGCAGGTGTACAAAACTTTGCTATAGGCAAACAATAGTTTACATAGTAGCACCTGGCATTGTGCTAAGAATATGGTATGTAGGTGTGTGTTCATGTGTGTTGGTTGATGGTTATCATTTCAAAACTAAAAGGGTATTTTAAGGGAAATTGAGAAAAAAAACAACGAAAAATAGCCTATAAAGTAGACTACTGTTATATGACTAAAAAATGTACTAAACTATAATGGAGCTGCTTGCAAGTGTTTTAATGAGTTCTTTCTTTTTACCCATGTATCACCAAGCTTTCTTTAGGCAAGGAAAGATCGCAGTTGAACAATGGCTTAAAGTCAGTCAACAGGCATTTATTGAATGCTTTGTGTCAGGTAGAGTGTTAAATACTAGAAATACAAAAACAGGTAAAAACATTATCCTACCACTCAAGGAGCTCACATTCGAATGGAGGAGATGAAAGGGAAAGGGACCAAAAATATAACATCATTCCTATTTATGTTTGCATCTTCTGTTAACCGGGGGTGAAGATGGGCAATATTACTACACCTACATGATTTAAAAATTGGGGCATGAGAAGACAACACAGAAAAATAAAATTCCTTCTATGCCAAAGGAAAAGCTATGCTTGTTTTATAAAAGACTCTGATTCTTTTCTTCATGTCACAGAATGTAGGTCACATTGACCTAATGTAATGGCCTATTTGAACATAAACACTAGGTATCACTCATCCATCTTTTCTAGTTCATGGATTTCTTCCCCATAGATCTTCTCTTCCTCCTCATTTATTCCCTTCATTTCTAGATCTTAAAAGAAAGATTATATACATAATAACAAAGATTACTCTTTCATATAACCTCTAACACAAATGCTGCTACTATCAAGATAATCTGTCTGGGTGTTAAAAAGCAGTGGGACAGTAATTGAATAACAGTCCAACTAGTATGTCTTAAATATGAAAATAAGAGTCTACTAGTACCACTGAAGTGCGATAACTATTTGAAGCCTCGGAAAAGTAATAGTATATAATAAATGTAATGTATCTCTATTGGAATACTATAAAACGGGCTTTTTAACTTATCTTTAGGTAAAGAAATTTCAGAAATAGAAATATAAAGGCAGATGAGGAGGGGGTTCAGATTATTTTCAGTCTGATAAAATAGTAAAGCAAGGAAATGTGGCCACAGCCCTGATCTAAATTTAAGATGAACATGACTTTAAAGCATCTTCATTTCTTAAGATTCTTGACCTTGAAAGGCAACTTTAATTTTATCTCTTTTCATGTGGATTTAACAGATCAATGCAGTCCATAAAACTGTACATATTAAAAATTATTTGCTTACCACAGTAACAGTTTCCTCAGTCCCTTCCTCTGGACCACTGAAATAATAAAAGAGTAGATTCCTTTGTTGGAATCAGACCATCTCTCTCTTTAAGAAACCTGATATGTAAATATCCAAATATGTTGCTGCTATTGCGTTTGTCTTTAATTTTCTAAGAGGACCATGGCTTCAGGGAATGATGACATGACTTGTAGTTGACTTTGATTTGAGTGAGGGAGGACGGTGTAAGGTCACCTGCCATACTTTTTCCTCCAGTCATCTGGGTTCACTGACCACATATTCATCAGGATGGCTAGACATGGCCCAGGATGCAATGGGAGACCCTGCCCCTTTTAGGCTAAGGCCTTTTCAGGTACTCACTTAGAGTGAGGTAAAGCCCATTCAGTGAATAGCCCTCTTTAAGAAGTGAGTCAAGGAATAGCCCCTTTTAAATAGAAAAAAAGAAAAAAAAATCAAGCTGGGTGGGGAAGACCCTCAGGGTTGCTGTTCCAAAGAGAAACAGTTATCATTGATATTCACTGTAAGCCAGGAGGGCCCAAAATACAGCCATTGTAGAGCTTGGGCAGGGACCTATACCAATAAATGAGGCAATTAGTCATAAAAAAAAGGACACAAAGCAAAATCATCATAAAGTGACTTAAAAAAAGGAATAGCGATCTCTCCATTTGTACCAAAATGTTGTTTGATTCATAACTGACTTTTTCAGGAAGTAGTCTTCATGTAAGTGTTGGTTTTCAGAATCTATAATTCCATAGGATTTGCTACAGTTTGGCATCTGCTGTGTTCAAAGACAGTGCTGCTGATGCTTTTGGTATCTACAGATGCAGGTGGGAATAAAGAGACTAACATCCGACCAGTGGCAGATGTTTGAAATAGGGAAAATGGGGTTCACACTGAATTAATAGGAAGCAGCACAGAATTTTTTGAACCCAGCTGGAGTGATATTTAGCTACACTAATTCCATTGCAAGTATAATAATATTTTGTTATATTGCTGTTTAAAAAGTCTTATATGTTTAACTTTACCGCTATCATTATCTTAAGAAAAAACTTATGAAAGAATACCCTTCCCAATGTCAAAAATGTTTATTTAAATTCCATTACTAAGTAGTGTATTCCACTTTATGCAATTATTAAATAGTAATTATTTTTTCCCTCAAAAAGGGTAGTGCAGCTTAAATAATTCCATTAAAATTTGAAGGGATTTTTTTTCTACAAGCAAAAAAAAAAAAAACCCTCCACATAGCTTATTTAGATTTAATGAGTTTTCATTAGAGAAATAAAGTTTTAAAAGGTTTTAAAGATAAAGACACCATAAAATTAAAATGATATTTTGTTAATAGTTTAAGTCGTTTCTTTTCATTTGATGTAATTGAATATTTTTTTCTCTTTCTAAGTGTGTTACTATGAGTCATTATATGTGGAATATAAATGGATTTTTTTTCCAATAAAAGGGACTGGAAAATTCCCCCTTTAATGTAAAATTTTTAATCTGGTGCCCACTTTTAGCATGATCACATGCCAAGCCCAATTCTATTAGTTATACACATGCCTAATTGCAATGTTTAACTCTTTATTTTAAAATTTTGTTAGCAGTAACTCCAACAGAAGTTATATTTCACTCAAAACAATATAGTTAAATTAATTTAAATTCAACAAGCCTTTCTTAATTGCCTATTATGTGCATGGCACTATGTTTGGCTCTGGGGGTCCAGTGATTAAACATTCCATGCTCTCAGAAGCTTATATTCTACTCATGGATACAAATGAATACAAAATATCAACATAAAAGTGGAGGACTTTTGTTATAGACAGAGGAAGAGCACTAAGACTAGCAGGATCAGGAAAGTATTTACACACAGTGGCACCTCTGTTGAGTTTTGAAGGGAGGTAGGAATTCCTAGAAACTGAGGTGAGAGCAGGAGAACATTGCAGACTTTGGAATGGGAATTGGGGGAGACAGACTGTTCTAGAATACAGAGGCCAAAGATGGAGTACCTCGATCTACTTTGGTAGCCTGAAGATCATGGGTAGAATCTCCTTTTAAAACTAATATATTCAAGGGGTAGGGAACCTGTCGCCTTCAGGCCACATGTGGCCTTCCTTCTAGGTCCTTGGGTGTGGCCTTTTGATTGAGCCCAAGTTTTACAAAACAAATCCTTTTATTAAAGGTTTTGTTCTGTGAAATTTGAATTCAGTCAAAGGGTCCTTTGAAGACCTAGAGGGCCACATGTGGCCTCTAAGCCACAGATTCCCCACCTTGTATAGCACCTAGGTAGTGTAGTGAATAGACTGCTGGGCCTTGAGTCAGGCTGAATCATCTTCCTGAGTTCAAATCTGGCTTCAGACACTTATTAGCTGTGAGACTCTAGGTAAGCCACTTCACCTTATTTGCCTCAGTTTCTTCAACTGTGAAATGAGTTGAAGACGGAGATGGTATTCCAGTATCTTTGCCAAGGAAACCTCAAAAAAGAACACAAAGAATTGAATGTTTCTGAACAATAATAACCCCCTTAGATCAAGGAGTTTATATTCTTAATGATACATGTAGTTGAAGTCTTCAAATATCAATATTTTTGACTTCTAGTATCTATCTTCATAAATCTGGAAAATATCCTAAAAATAAGGGCATAGATGGGTTTATTTTTTCATGGATTTATAAGCTTAATCAGTAGCATGTCAGTCATTAACAGTCAAACAGATTATTGGTATAAAACAACAACAACAACAACAGACTTTCAAGTCCAAATGAGAACAGAATAGTTAGTTTTATTAATGCATAGTCAACCATAAGTTTATTCTCTGCCAAAACATTAGTTAGCCTTTGTGTATCCTTCCTATTACCTATGTAGGGTAATTAATTGTCCTTGTTTGTGCTTATAAATTTAGGCACCTTCCTACCTTCATTTTCTGTGATAGTCCTACTTTCAAGAAAATAAAGTCTACATGACAAAGGGACAGTCTTTTGTGAGATTATATGTCTTTATATTTGATTTGAAAAATGTGATCACTGTAGTTATTCCCACATGTAAAATGGGAAAGGAATACCTGGGATAACCAAATGAGAGTTTTGTTACATTACAGCCTTTACTGGAGAAGCCTCAGAGTAACTGACATACAATTTTACTTTGGAGTCACTGTGCACATAAGAGAATGAGAGAGCAGGTAAGGGAGCAGGATGAATCTGTCTGAAGATATCTGTGTTATTGATATAGCTATTAAAAGACCAAATCTGTCACCAGTTTCCTGGAAATAAATTTCCCTTAGTTTTCATAAGTTCAATGTAGCCAATATTTACTATATTCCAAAGACTCACAAGGATTGTCTTAAACGAAGGAAGGAGGCTTGGACATTACCTTCATTCACAGTAGGGGATCAATAAGTAGCTTATGATTGATTTATAAGTGGAAAGGAATTTAGGAGAGAAGGTGAAAGGAAGCACATGGCTAGTCTAGAGCAATCTGACTTCCTTTCAAATTCAAAAGTACGCACAAAATTCTTTCCTGTACTTTAATGAGTCTTGTGGTGGGAGGAAGAAGAGCAAAATGCTGTTTCTTCTTTGGGTCCTCTGGACACATAGTAGCTCCTTTTCTCTTAATACAAATATAATGAACATGGTAGCCATCTTCAACATTTGTGAAAGTTACACAAGTTTCATGCTGTGCCGACAAGCCCATAATCACGTTATGCCATTTAAAACTATTCCATTTAAATTATGTAGCAATTTTGGATATATAGCATATAGATACAAAACAAACATACTCTTAAATTAGGAACGTGAGCTAGATTCTATCAGGCCCTGACAGCTTAATATGCTGAAAATAGTGGGGTAAATTTTCAAAGCTGCCTGCTCTAATTTAGCCATGCAGCTCATGTTTATTTTAATGGGAGTTGCATGGGGAAATTGCTGCAAAACACTGAACATTTACCCAACTGTCTCTACCAAAGGCAAGTGAACATTAATTGAACTAAAAAGGAAAGTGACTATTTAACCTTGGCCAGAGAGGATATGGATAAATGCTCATGTGTTTCTGACTTTATATGCCATGCCTTTAAAATCTTATTATCTTCTTTTTGCAGAATGACACTTGATAGTTGGTTTCTGGGCAACATCAGAAATCTGGTGATCAACAATTTTTTTAGTGATTTTTTTTCTGATTACAAAAAAGTAATGTAACTAAAAGAACTAAAAAAAAAACCCCTCATTCCTATACCTAATAACACATGGAATCATCTTTTTTTTTAGTTGTAAAATGCATAATAAAATGTATTTATTATAATAACAGAATTTTGCTGATACAAAAATCTAACTATTCTAGGCCACCACAAATGGGCTGCTTCTCAGAAACTTATTAACATCATATCACAGGAAAAATACCTTAATCTATGCAGGTTTAAAAAAATGGATAGGACTACAGTATCTGAGCTAATGATTCATAAAATCATCTATAGCTATTAGTCTATAAGGATAAGTGCTGTGAGTGCTTTTATTTCACTGCTTGGTGTGGCACCATCAATTTAAAATCTATCTAGTATGATAGATTTATGTATATAAAAGATTTCATACAAGTCCTGTCAGGATTTTGCAATTTGGATTTCTGTGTGCTATTACAAATGTCACAATATGAAATAACAATGGAAGGCATTTAAGCATGAATTCCCTTGAAAAGTTTCCCAATTCCCTATGTTAAAATGTATCTGCTTAATTAAGAGTCTTCTAAAAGCCTGTGAGTACTTTCCTTAATAAGAATATCATTTTTTTACATGATGTTTGCTAAGATTGCTTCTCCAGAGAGTACATACCCACTGGAACACTCTAACCACCTAGAAAGCTGCAAAGAGGTGTCTAATGGGCAGTTGTGGACAGATGTTATTATTGGCATACTCTATGTTAGAAAATGGTATGGTCTTTCTATTTAGTTTTCATTTTGATATGAATAAATGATCACAGTTTTCTGTTTTTGTTGCACTAATGAAAGAGAAATAATATTTTGTAGATTTTAATTTGCTAGATCTCATAGTACTTATCTTAGGGAAACAAATGATAAACATCACTCAAATGCAAATGATTATAGATGACGTTGAAAACACCAAAGAAAGCATATATCTCTATATAGAGAGACAGAGAGAGACAGAGAGAGAGAGAGAGAGAGAGACAGAGAGAGAGAGACAGAGAGAGAGACAGAAAAAGAGAGAGAGAGACAGAGAAAGAGAGAGAGACAGAGAGAGACAGA
>CM053582.1:256421504-256441574 GCA_028627135.1 Pseudochirops cupreus
AGAGAGAGACAGAGACAGAGAGAGAGACAGAGACAGAGAGAGACAGAGAGAGAGAGAGAGAGAGAGAGAGAGAAAGACAGAGAGAGAGAGAGAGAGAAAGACAGAGAGAGAGACAGAGAGAGAGACAGAGAGAGAGAGAAAGAGAGATAGAGAGAGAGACAGAGACAGAGAGAGAGAGAGAAAGAGAGACAGAGAGAGAAAAAGAGATGCTTATGATAGATTGATTTATAAGGTGGGAAAGGAATTTAGGAGAGGATCTGAAAGGAAGCACATGGCTAGTCTAGAGCAATTTGACTTTCTTTCAAATTCAAATTCAAAAGTACAAACACACACACACACATTAGGATATTGGTTGCTTATTCACTAAATGATGTGGGATGAATGATAGTGTGAATGAGTCTGTATCTCAGTTTCCTCAGAAGAGGTTACACTAAATATTACTAAAGGTCCCTTTTAGCATTAGTATTCTATGACTCCTTAAAGCTAATTAGGAGTCATAATCTGCCTTTTAGAGTAATATGACCTTCTTTCCTGAGATAAAGAAAGGAAGATGAATGATTTAGGATAGTTGTAATGAGGTTCCATCCAATGTGAATTCAATCTGTGAATATTCTTCACTATAGAGTAATGAGGATTTCTTGTGTAGTGTATCAGCAAGCACCCTAGCATACCCAGGATGTCTGCTAGCCCAGGTTCTTAGATCTGCTTTTCTAAAGGAAAGCAACTCAAAATGGGTTAACAATCCTACTTTAATCAATCAAACATATATCATTTACCTAGCTCAGGGGAAAAAGTCATCACCCTGAAATTCAGAGAATGCAAAAAGAATACAAACAGAAATTACAAGCAGAAGTTACAAGCAGACAAAGAAGCAGATCAGCAGATGGGCTTCCAACCGTCTGACCATTACATCCATACCCAGTCAGTTACCAGAGAGGGAAGCATCAACATCTGGGTTTTCAAAGCCTAGGGGCTCAACAGCTTCTCAGAGTCTTTTCTGGCCAAATCACACAACTCTTTCCAAGGTGAGCCCCAAAGCAAAAACTCACATCAGGGCATATATAGCCTTCTCCTCAATCAGAGAATGTCACATCCCTCTTGACCCACTGCCCAATCACAAAGTAATAAGGCATTCCTGAAGAACAAGCCTCCCACCAGAGGCTCCATGTGACCACATTCAGCCTATTAGGGGGCAGAGTATACTTTCAAATCAGGGAAGGTTCTCAGAGGCACTTAAGCCTATCACTTAAGGGCCTAGGGGCAGGGAAGATCTTCAAATTCCCATAACATGCAGAAAAGGGTATGTCAAGTTTCCTTTTTTAGTGTTGGTGGCCCTTAGATACCAGTCTGGGTTATTAGTAATAGAACATCAAGGCATAGGATACTTGAAGAAAGTGACCCAATTGACTTAGGGAATATCAGGTGAATTTTCAGGTTGGTGAACTATTAGAATTTCTTGAACTATTGTCATTCATTGCGACAAATAAATGATACTCTCTGGAACATTTATTATTGACTTACTTATAAAGAGAACTTTAGATGCCATCTATTACAACTTCTTCATTTTACAGATGAGGAAACTGATGCTCATTGAGATTATATGACTGCCCTAGGTCAGAGAGCTAATAAATGGAAGAGACAAAATTTGAATCCAGGTCCTCTGAAACCAAATCCAGCATACTTTGTATTGCACCATATTATTCATAGTAGTTTGAAGGATGATTGACCTTAAGTTAACTCTAAGAATAATCAATGAATGGTTTTTTTTTTCCTCCTAAATAGCCACATTTGTTTGTGACTAAATTCTGGAATGCCCCCTCCCTCCCACCCAGATACAGAACTAAACAATATTGAATTATATAACTCCAAACTCCATGAGGGTCATGTCTAACACGGTGTTTCCAACATCATAGATTCTCAAATATTTATTGAACTAATAAATATTAGTCCCATAGATTAATGAGACTCAAAGTCATTTATTCAAACTGTTTGGTCTATTGAGAACAGATTTCACATACTCTGAACTGTAATTCTCTAGCCGACTTCACTGACATGACTTTTTTTCTCAACTGTTGACTTGCTTTTTCAGTTTTAAAGTGATTGCTTCTTACCATTTCCTCCCCAGAGCAATAAATTAGTGACTATTGCAGTACAATGACAGCTTTGATTTATGTTGCCACAATTTACATTTTCTTTTTCCCTCAGCATCATGAAATTACCTATGTATCAAGTTCTCAATATTTTCACAGGTCTTTCTTTAATTCCAGAGCAGTAATTAGGGTGTAAAACCCCAGGCTTTGCTATAGGGTAGAGAAATGTGGAGGGCTCCTTCAGGAAGTAGGAATAACTTAACTTAGCACCTGGTTGGCATGAATAATTATTTAAGCTCCTCCCCAGACCAGTCACACCCTGTTTGCTCTTCTGGAAGTATTGCATGTTGTCTCCAGTCATCCACCCAAAGTAAGAAATATTCTAGGGAGTCTCTTTACTATGGGATATTGTCATGAACTCTTCCTTCTTACTGAGACCCAAGGTTTTTTGGTGTGTCTGTGTCTGTGTGTGTGTTTCCCCTGAAGGTGTGTACTGGCCCCTACCTATCCAGATATTCCCTTATTAAAACTACATGGCTTTTTTTTTTGATGGCTGGATGCATTTCTCTAGTCTGATTAAACTCAGCACACTACTTACCTAGTCCTAATAAAGAGAGATGAATTTACTTAAATGAATGTTATATCCTCCCATTCCAGACTCAGGAGACCTTATCTAAGTGCTCCTAAGTATGAAGAACCTGTTTCCCTGAGGTCAAAGGCTTGTTTCTTTTTTTTTTTTTTATCATGGTACTCTTAAGCACTTTGTCCTGTGCCATTAGGCTAGTGGCAACAAGATGACTTAACGGTTTAGAGTATTGGGCTTGGAATTAGAAAGTCATAAGATCTAATTCTGTGTCAGATAGCTTAAATACTGTTTGAGCCTGCGTAGGTTACTTTATCTCCTAAAATCTTAGTTTACTGGTCTGTAAAATGGGAAAAGTAATCCCACTTACATCAACATAAAAGTACTAGCAACAATGATGATGATGATGAAGAAAAGTCTATTGAACTGAGACAATATGAGAAATATGAAAAGTAATTAACATGAAATGTAGAAAAAGAAGAATTAAAGGCATAGAGTGAGTGGGAATAGCCACAATAAGTTTCTTTTTATGTCATATTCAATGTTAATATTTAAGGACACAAAATTTAGACTAGCAAAATACATTTCCCAAATGATGAGTCAGCCAGTACTACACAGTCCATTTCAGATAATAGGATCACAGATTTAGAGCTAGAAGGGACTTAGAGGACATTCTAAAACCTTCATTTTACAGGTGAGGAATTGTGACTTGGAGAGGATTCATGATTTACCCAAATTCACAGAGTGAGTTAAGTATTTTCAAGTGGGATTTAAATTCATGTCTTCCAAATTAAGGTCTATATCCATTGTACCATGCCACCCCTGATGTATGCTATTACTTAACATGAAGGCTGGGAATTTAAAATGCTTCAAGGGACCATGCTGTATCAATTGATACAGTGCATTTCTTTAATTTATAAGGCAAAGAAAATAGAGATAGTAAAATGAATATTTTATTATAGAGTAAAATTATAGTATCTGCCCTTAAGTATTTATACCTTAAGTGTGATTCAACAGATAGGAAAAAAAATTAATGAATTATAGTTAAATTATTGGAAAATTGCAAAAATTGTTAATCTGGAACTAGATTCTAGTGGGCTTTAGAGTTTCCCAATGTGTGACTGTAATTGAACAACAATTAGTTTTTTAACAGTTAGTTTTATAATTGTAATGATCAAAAAGTTTTATATAGGTAAGTATATTCAGCTACTTCTACAGCCAAAACAAATACACATAGATTTATAACTCCAGGAAATAGTGGAAGCCATAGCTTATAATATAGTGAGGGAGAAGTGAAACATGATGGAGCCTGTTCTACTGCCAGCTGAGGCTTTCAAGGTCTTCTTTTTATATTGGCACCATGCATAATACATGAATGGGACAGAAGGCCCTTGTGGTTTTCAAATGAACTGCCTGAGTTCACATCATTTAATGCAGGCCAAGTTACTTTATGAACGAATTCACTAATAGTTATGTTACTCATGTCATGATAAATGAAAGTGAACTCTGAATGAATATGATCCCATCATTATTGATTAAATTATGGTGAGTAGAATGCTACAATTCATTCATTTTTTATAAAGCACTTTGTTAAAAATAATTTATCAACCTCACAATCTCATCATTCCAGGATGTGGAGGCTAATTTCATTTCTATTGTTACCTGACTTTCTCAGACCCCTTGGCCTTGACTTTGACAAAATATAACTCAAGTATAAATCCTCAGAGCAAAAGAAGAATTCTGTGATAGTTGTCAGTGGCTACCTCTCTTTCCATACATTTTGTTTGATGAAAAGGAATAGTTGTTTATAGCAGTGAAACAAATAAAATGATTTGTAATGACTAAATGACTAAAATTGGCACCATTGACATTACTTTCTGAAAGCCAGGGAAAAAAATCCTTACTTAAATGACTTGAAGTTTCATTTTTTTTCTAGTTCTTATTCTCCCACTTTCAAATATTTTATTTAATAATGGAGGAGAAAATTCAGGACATTCAACAATGAACAGTTCTTGTGGTTAAAAAAAAGTTAAAGGATGTTTGTCTTGCTCTCTAATATTTTGAATTGTAGCTAATCTTTAAAAAGTGGCTTCTTGTATTATTTTTGCATCAGTGTAATCTAAAAACTATAGTCATTCTAATATTGATCTTCATGTAAAGACAATGATGAGAAAGAAATGTTCATCAAATCATTTTGAAAAAAAATGTCCATCCATGTGGGCTTAAATTTTTTTTCACAACAAACCATTTGTTATATCCTTGCCAAGGTTATTAGACATTGACTTTTTGTATATTAGGCTGTTAGAAACTAATAGCACACTAAAAAATTTCTTTGATGCATAAATTAATTGCACTCTTATGCAATTCACATCAGCATGCCTGACTTTACATTTTGAAGCTTTTAAAAGTTTTATAAGGAACTGAAGCATCTTCTCATTTATTGCACACACCACTTTAATTATGCCTTTCTGTAACCTAGAAGCAGCAAAAGGCTGCTGTTTCTGGCTATGAGCCACTATCAACATACAGTCATTTGGCAGAAAAATGAAAAGTTTCTTCTCAACTAGAATTTCACTGAAAAGCTTTCTTTTTAAAAAAGTTAACAAGTTGTTTTTTTTTCCCTAATTGAGATAAATTAAGAGGAAGTGGTTATTGGTTCTACATATGTGTTTTCCAGAGGGATTACCACAAATATCTGGAGTGGTCCAAACTCTATAGATTTCTATGATTTATCACAGATAAATTCTTCTAATCCTACGTTTAAAAGTACCTTTTTAGAGAGGATTCTGGGAAGATGGCAGAGTAGGTCAGAAAATTCCAAACTCTCAAGATTTTCCCCCACAAAAGAGATAAAATAGCACTTTAAGGCAAACAAAGTGTGGATAAAAATAAGAAAGGAGTACAATAGGGATCTTTCTGGGACAATTTGAGAAGATCATAAGAAAAATCCCACTTTGAGGTTTGGTCCCTGTGAAGAGTAAACACCTCCAGGCTAGGGTCCACTTTAACAACAAGTGTTGGGGGTTAGTTGATTTGAGAGGCTGCCTTGACCCACGCACAGTAACTTCTAGGCCCGTGATAGTAAAGGAGTAGGGCACCTGAGCCCTGGAAGATTTAGGAACCTCTACTAATAGGGAACGCCAGATCCAAATCTGCTTTGAAGAGCTCTGTGGGTGACAAAGAGCACATGCCTGATGAGTGCAGAAGCAGTGAGGCAGAAAGCCCCTGGTTGTGGGCACTTATAGGAGGTTGGTGGTTTGGCTTTGGTTCCAAGTCAGAAGGGAAAACTGAAGATCTGGGGCAAGAAGCACCATTCTCCCTACCTCAGGGCTAGAGCTGACTACAAAAAAATAAGCTTTTACCACTAAAAATGGACAGGCAAAGGAGAAAGAATCCAACCATGGAAAACTATTGTGAAAATAGAGAAGACTGGGGTTCATCCTTAGAGGAGGATATTGAAGTGAAGAAACTCCCAAAGAGTAACATCAAATGGTCACCTGCCCAAAAAGAATTCATAGAAGATTTTTAAAAAGACTAAAAATCAAATGACAGAAATGGAGGAAAAGCTAAAAAAAGAAAATAAGAGTAAACCAAGACAGACAAGAAGAGTATGAAAGGAAAGTCAACCAATTATAACAGGAAATCCAGAATCTTAAGGAAGAAAATGATACCTTGAAAATTAGAATTGGGCAAGGTGAAGACCTTAAAATTATAAGAGATCAATAAATTGTTAAACAAAATATGAATGATGAAAAAACAGAAGAGAAAGCAAGAAATTTTATAAGAAAAACAACAGATTTGAGAATCGATCAAGAAGAGAAACATAAAAATGATCAGACTAACTGAAATTTATGATCAGAAAAAGAATCTTGATACACTAATATAAGAAATAATTAAATAAAACTGGCCTTAAGAATTAGAACAAGGTGGGAAAGTAGAAATAGAAAAAAGAATCCATCCATCACTACTTAAAAGAGATCCTATGAGGAAAACTCATAGGAATATCATAGTCAAATTCCAGAACCCCTAAGGCAAGGATAAAATAGAAGTAACAAAAATGAAACAATTTAAATATGATGGTGCCACAATCAGAATCAGACAAGACCTAGCAGTGGAAACATTAAAAGACTGAAAATCTTGGAACACTATATAGCAAAGAACAAAAAAAAAAAAAAAAAAGAGGCTCCAGCTAAAAATTTCATACCCACCAAAATTAAGCATAATCCTGCATGAAAAAAAATAATGGATATTTGATCAACAATCAGACTTTCAAGATTTTGTTAAAAATAAAAAAACCTGAACTTAATAGAAGATTTGACATATAAGAGCCAAGAGAAATGTAAGGTGAATACCAAAGACTGATTATAAGGGATTCAATAAGGGCAGACCATTTGCTTTTTATATATGTAAAATGTGAAACATATGTCTAAGATTCTTATTCATAATTGGATAGCTCATAAGAAAGATTAGAGTAAACCTGAGTATGAAATGAATTTTAAACATATAACCATTTAGGAACAGCTAAAACAAATAAGGAACAAATAAGGTGAAAAAGGAAGAATCAATGCAGAAGAATTAGATGGTGGAGTAGAGTTGGTAGTTCTAGTAACCTACTTCCATTGGGAAAGGTTTTAAAGGGAATATATACATTTAGAAGAGTATAAAAGTCTCCTAAATTAAGAAGAAATGAAATAGTAGGGGGATAAGGAGGGTAGAGAAATTAATGGAGGGATCTTTAGAGCAGAGGGTGAGGGAATAGGTAACAAAGGGATATAGAAAGGTGCTTAGTTTTATGGGAATGGGGGGATAGGAGAGGGATCCTTGGAGCAGGGTAGGCAAGTCATAGAAGGGCAAGGTAGTAGGGGGAAGGAAAGGAGAGGAGGCAGGAGGGATAGGAAACATGAGATATGAGCAAACAAAAAAACAAAGATTGGGAATTTGTTCCGGAAAGTATATGTCTATATATATATGTATATGTGTATGTATAATATATAGATACACACACACACACACACACACACACATATAATAACCTGAGGGATGGGGAACAACAAAAGTAAAAAAGTGCACAGCAGAGAAGAAAAGAAAACTTACAAGGAAGCAAAAAAAAAAGACAGGCAATTCTCAACATAATGTATATTATTTATCATACAGGCTTTCTTAAAAATGAAAATTTATTGTTACCTATTTTGAATCCTCTATGATGTTCTGCTATGCACATGGCATTCTTTTTTTTTCCTTTCTTATTTTGTATTTAAGTTATAATATTTAAATGTATGATATTTTTTGCTTCTTTTTTCTATTCTGTATTTGTGTTGCAGTGTTTGAATCTAAAATAATTTTTTTTTAAAAAAAGAAAAGAAAAAAGTACCTTGTACTTGTAACAATGCAACTGTGACAGGTAAAAATGCCTTGTAAGTACTTCCATGCAATCTCAAGAAATGAGTGCTTTAGATGAAGAAATCATTAAGGACTGTTCATTTGAAGAGCACTAGACTAAGACATTGATGTGAGATGCTGGCCAGATCATTTAACCTTTCAGTTTTTCCTCCCCAAAACTAAGTGGTATTGAGGAGGGGTGCACTTTCAAACTCATTTCTTCCTAGGTGAAATCACAGATCTGTTCTCAGTTTCCCCTACCACCCCCCTCTCTACCAAGAACACTAAATTACCAATCCAAAGGAATGAGTTTTAATTGTGCTTCTGTCACAATTATCTTCAATTCACTTTCCTGATCTGTGAAATGAAAGGGTTAGTTGAGATGATAGCCTTTCTAGCTACATAAATTTTTGATTTCATGATTTTTGCTTCCTATGTCTATAAAAAGTAAGCTGTAAATACATACCGTATTTTAAAGATGCATGACGTCATTGGTAAAATTTCTCCCTCCCTTTAACACAAATCACACCTCAACAATTTGTAAAGAATTACTGTGACTGAAACATCCCTTGCCCAACCTCATTTAATATAGTCAGGCTGATCCTCGAGGGAAAAACTACGTGTTATCCATCATCAGACATTTAAAAATCAGAATGTAAATAATCAGGATGGTGCCTTTGAAAATTAGATGATTTGAAATTGAAGTGGAAACGATGGATTTTATCTTTTGGATTTTAAAACATCATATTTGTTATATGTTCAGTTTGTAACTGGGAGTAAAACAGTACTTTGCCTGCTCATAGAAGAGAGCATGTGTAAACTATTAAATCATAAGTAGTCAAACTTGACCAGCCATATGGCACAATGGATAGAGCATTGGGTTTGGAAACAGGAAGACCTGAGTTCAGATCTGACCTCAGATACTTACTAGCTATGTGACCCTGGGCAAGTCAACAAATGCTGTTGTTTCAGATATCTCATCTTTGAATTGAGTTGGAGAAAGAAATGACAAATCATTCCAGTATCTTTGCCAAGGAAACCACTAACGGAGTCACAAAGAGTCAGACATGACTGAAATGACTGAATAACAAGTCATAATTGGAAAATATATTATTTTATTATTCTCTTTAAAATTAAGAATGGAAGATCATAAGGCTATCTCATATGATGAGAAAATAACAGAATTCTACATTAATGAGTATACAGATAGGTATAGTAGAAACAATCTTGTTTATGCAATTCAATTTTTATCTACTTCTTATCATACATAATCTACATCGTATCATATTGTTTTTATATATTTGTCATTGTCCCTTAGTAGACTGCAAGCACTTTTAGGTCAGAGATCACGCCATTTTCAACTTTTGTGTCCCCAACCCCTAACACGGTGCTTAATTAACAGCTAGTTACTTCATAAATGTTCACTATTTTGAATTGAATTGAATATTTTCATTCCTGTTTGGTCAAAAGAAATGAGGAGCTACAAAAAGGCACTAGACCAGCCATGATTAACAAAATGGACCATAGTACTCTGTATATTTAACACATTTTCCACTACAAAGAAATTACATTTATTTTCTCCCTTTGCCATGTTTTAACTTCTTTTTTTTCTACTCTTCATCCTGTTTTCTTGTCTTATCCTGAGAAAGCTCAAATCTAGGAACGAAGGTGGAAAAAATTATGGTTGTCCTGAGCTACCTTTCAAAGCTTTTTCACCATTATATCCCTTACCTTTCAACTCTGTTCTAAATGTTTATTAGACTAAAATTTCTACCTACCTCCAAGGTCCCTCAGGGAGAATTCATCCTCCCCAGAAGGAATATCATTCTGCAGAACCTATCTCCCTCCTGTTGACATCAAAATTTACCAACTCTACATCCCATTCCCTCAGGTCTTGCTAGATGAATTGTAAATAATACCAATGAGAACAGTTCATTATTACTTATTATATATTAGACAGTTAACAGAGATATTTCAGTCCAGTGATGATTTCTTTCTTGTGAACCCCAGATCAAAATTCTTAGGTAATTGTCTATGCCACCAACGATAATTTAGATGATTTAAAAAAACATATAAATGTGTATGTATATGTTGATCTGCATAAACATATATAAGTGTAAATACATGATTATATAGATATGTATATATGTGTATGTTCATGTTTATATGAGTATGTATTTATTCATAAGTATATTTTTTATGAAGCCTGGATTAATGATAATCTGCTCTACCAATGATAGAAATTTGTTCTTTTCTTTTAAGTGGTAGGGACTCCTGGATAGTGACTTTTTTCCCCCAAATCTTCAAGAAAATTATCTCTGGAATGTAGTAGGGGCTATGTAGAGAACCCACATCACTCCGAATAAGCCCTAGCACAAACTTTCTACCCTATGGTAACTCAGCAAACTGGTAAATCAGATGGGTTAGACAAAATAGAAGCCTGTTGTGTTTTATCACCTTCAGGGGCCCAAGAGGCTATAAATCACCCTTTGTCATTCCTTTATCCAGAAATGGAATGTATCTTTACTATTGGGTAGAAGAAATCAACTGTTTGTTTCAGGATACAAAGTTATATGGTTCCTGATTGATCAGCAATTGAGGGGATCACCTTAGAAATACACATTCATCATCCCAGAGATGTAATGCCAGCTTCTACCTGCTTCAGAGAGAAGGCAATTGTGCTTTCATAACTCTATCTTCTTTATAATAAAGTTGAGGGTCTTAAACTAGTTCACCTATGAATGCATTTGTTCATTTTGCTGGTGAGCCTATAACAATTACTTGATTGAAAATCTGAGCTCTAGGTAGCTGTAATTTTACAGAATTGTTATATTATTTCTGGTTTACTTAAGTGTTGACTCATTTTGTACTGTCTGGGAGTGAAAAAGAAATCTTTGGGGGAATGCTAAAAATACTTTGCATTTTCCTTATAGTTCTTCACTTTCAAGCTTCTAATGTATGTTTGATATCATATGCTACCCATACAAGGGTTCACAAAAAAATCTCTTTGAAAAGAAGAAAACTATCTATTTCTCTTTTCCCCTGATGCCTCATGCTTTGTGTCACTTGATAATATACATGAGTAGGTTTAATACTCAATCATTTCCCAAATCCAATTTGACTGTCTAACAGGGTTTAATTTACATGGTGATACAATTTCTCACACCAGAAAGCATAGTAACCCTTCTTCTTCTGAGGTTAATGGTGATCTAGCTTAAAGCCTAAAAGATAATTACAAGGAATGTACTTCAGGTGACAAAGTACTTTTGACAATCCTAGACTGTTGATAGCTTTTTAATTATACCTCTTTGCACCATAGGAAACTGTGCTTTCTCCAAAATAGTTTAAAGGCATTCTGCAGTGTTTTAGAAAATTGCTACACACTGTAATCAATACTTTCAAGTTAGTACTACCCTAAGCATCTGTCATTTCTTCCTCTCCCAAGGAATAAAACTGTGGGCAATTTTTTTTATTGTGAGTGTGCACATGAAAATGAAATTTAAAATAATATCAGCCCCTAAATTTGTAAACATGACATTGACTCACTCCTTGTCTTCTCTACTTAACTGATATTTTGTGACATTTAAAATTTTAAACTTCAATTTTTTTTTTCTTTTTAGGTCAGTCTGGCAATGAAGAAGGTCAGGAAGCAAGGAAAAGAGAAAGTACTAGAATTTAAGGGTATTAGAATTAACTAAAAAAGAGTAGAAAAAGGGAAAAGGTAGATATGTTTAATAATAACCCATTTGTGATGCTCACTTCTAATTCTGATCTCTCTACATACCAACAGATGTTTTACAAAGATGACTAGTAATTGTGAAATTTCATGCCACACTCTACAATCCTGACAAGACTGTCCATTTGAAAACTTAGTCACTATATGTCAGGCTGTCTACTCATGTAAAACATAGGGTTTGTTCCCATTTTCACGAATTGTGATATTGACCCAATGTCAAACATTTCTAAAGGTATATCCAGATATCTTGATTCAAACTGATGCTAATCTTGGTCATAATTTCTTACCTTATCAGGATTTCTCTCCCTCCCATGATCTTCTAACAAACACCATCACAATCTCTGTTTATTCACTCTGGGTCAAGTTTCAGATTTCCAGAAAAAATGAATCTTTCTTAAGGAATATTCAGAGAAATCAAAGTACAATGTCACTTATGATAGGAGAAGATAACAAAAGACATCAGAGATTGTCTAGTCTACTTCTGTCAATTTACAGATAAGGAAACTGAATCCCATGAGAGATGAACTGATTTGCCCAAAACTTTTTACTAGTTTGTGACAGAGACAAGACTAGGCCATAAGTTTACTGGGTGAGTTTCAGTTTTATTCTCTTTCCATTATTCCGCAACTGATGAGAGAAATAGAGAAAGAAAGGAGAAGAGAGAAAGATAAAACAGAGATGAAGATATGGAGAGAGAGAGACAGAGACAGAGAGAGAGAAAGAGAGCGAGACAGAGAGAGACAGAGAGAGAGAGAGAGAGAAAGACAGAGAGAGAGAGAGAGAGAAGGAGAGACAGAGACAGAGAGAGAGAATTTTACTGTCTTTACTTTTGAGGATTCTTTAAAACAAGTGATCTTCCTTCAATTTTCAGAAACAAGGTGACTAACATAGATAATTTTTTTTTCCTTTTTAAAAAAGTACAAGAAGTGGAATCATAACAAATTTTTCTCCATTATTTCTCTTCCTGTCATTATTTCTACTCTTGTTTTTATTTATGATGTCGGTCAATTAATAAAGTACTTTGTTAAGTCCTGGAGATACAGGAAACATAAACAAAAAACAAAAACAGCTCCTGCTCTCAAGGAGTTTACAGTATGGATAAGACCTAACCTTAGAGGAAAAGGAACTAGCAGTTTGGAGGAACAGGAATTAATTGCCTCTGGCAAAAGATACTGTTTGATCTGTGTATCGAAGGAATTAAGACATTCTAGAAGAAGTAAAGAAAGAGAATATTTCAGGTATGGAAGACATTTTCCCAGATTGATGAGTTTAAATTCCCATTAAAAACATTTTTTGTTATTCATTCATTCATTTAATGAATTATTGTTTAATATTTACTAAATGCTAGGTATTGTGGGGATATGCAGATGAATAAGATATAGTTCCTTAAATCACAGAATTTATCATCTACTAGGAAAGTATGAAACTAGTAACTACATTAAAAATCGGTATATGATATGTTCCATAAGAGAAAAATTATAAAGGCCTAAAGGAGAGAGAATTAGCTCTGGTTGGGGAGAACTAAGTAAAGTTTCACAAAAGAGGTGACATTTGAAATGGATTTGTAAAAATGAATGCATTTTTGACAAGGGTATGAGAAAGGTTATTTCAGGTAGAGCAAAAAGAATAAATAAAAGTAGGAAGGCATACAGTACATCAGTTTGCTTTAGTCATAGAGTTTCTGAGAGGAATAGAAGAATGGAAAGATTGAAGTTGGCCAGCTCATAGATGGCCTGGAATACTGGTCTAATGAGTATTTAGCTAATGGGAAACCATTTTAAAGTTCAAGAACAGGAGAACAAAAAGATGAGTGATATGCTATAGAAATAAAATTGTGGCTGTTCTATGCAGGTGAATGAGAAAGGCTGAAAGACTAGATGAAAGGAGAATAGTTATAAGGGAAAGATAATGAATGACTGAACTAAGTTGCAGTAGTGAGTAAAGAAAGTAAGCACTCAATCCAGCAGACATTTAAGAGAATTAATTGGTTTAGCAATTAAGTGTGAGATGCAAGAGGGAAAACACAAGAATATTGATATATTGTATTTGTGTGGCTGAGAAAATTGGGATTCCTCTAACAGGGATAAAGAAGCAAAGAAAAAAGCTGATTTTTCAGAGCACTGGGAGAGATGAACATGATAAGATAGTTTTAGATATATAGGTTTTAGGGGGGCGGAGCCAAGATGTCACATAGAAGCAACAAGTTTCTGTAGCTCCCACAGAGCCACCTTAAACACCCATAAAATATGACTCTAAACAAATTTTAGGCTCCAAAACTCACAAAAATTCAGAAAAACACATCTCCCGCTGAAGGCAGCTCAGCAGGAAAGGCTCATTGCAGCACGCTGGGAGTCAAAACCAGCCCAGCCTGAAGTCATGGCTTGGCCCCAGGGTAGCCAGGACCAGCCACAGCTGGAGCCTTCAGGAGAATGAATCAGTGGCAGCTGTGGCAGTTTCCAGAATTATCAAGCCATAAGAAACAAGGACAAAGTGAAAGGTCAATGGAACTCAGATAAATTTGCGGGAGAAAAGCGTCCAGCCAAACTACCTCCAGGGCAAGGAAGTGGCAGAAGCGGTAGCCCTGAAGCTGTCCACGGGACTGCTTCAGAGCTTCCGGCCTGTAGACTGCAGGGGGGCCAAGCCATAGTTCAGAGGCTAAGTGCTCTTGCATTGAGTGGCCTAGATCCAGATTGTAGTCTTGGGTGGCGGTTCTGGAGTGTGTTTTCATTGAGCCAAAGCTAGTGGAGGCTGCAGCAGCCTCCTAATAGCTCCAGCAGCTGCAAAAACCCCAGCAATTTGGGACAGAGCTTTCCCCTCTGGAAGCAGAGTTCCACAGAGCTAGATATATAGGTTTTAGGTGACAGTGGTACACATATATAGAATCATTAGCTATCAGCTGAATTTGTGGGTCCTAGAGCTTGGTAAAGATGTTAAGCCAGAGAAAGATTTTAGTGACACATATGGGCAGTAGATGTTACTAGGAATGGAACCCCTTAAGAAAGGGTATGTAAAAGTAAAAGACATGATACAGGAATCTAGAACCTTGATGAATACTAACACTTACTAGGTGAAACAAAGAAAAAGATTCATTGAGAAAGACAGATAAAAGGAAGAATCATGGATGACAAGGGCAGGAAGTGTGTTCAACAGGGCCATGGGATAAAGAAATATCAAAGAGGCTAGAGAAATGGTCACCTGAGAGTACTGATGACCTTCAGCAAAGCTACTTTAATACAAGGAGTTAAAAAAAAAAGAAATCCTGTTGTAAAGGATTAGAAATTAATAAATAATTACAAAACAATAAAAATGTAGATTACTTTTATCTAAACAACAACAACAATATTTACATATCACTTTAAGGTTAATAAGTGTTTACTTATCTCATAATAATCCTTAGAGGTAGATTCCACCATTATCCCCATTTCACTAATTGGGTCTTTGTGGTTGTGGGAAGATAAGTGATTTGCTCAGTAAACATAATTTAGTAAATATCTAAGGCAGAATTTGAACTCAAGATTTCCTGATTCCAGATCCAGCACTCTATCCCCTGTATCATCTACTTCTCTTCTAATAATAGCTAGCACTTGTATAATACTTTAAGGTTTTTCAAAACACTTTAAATATGGCCCTGAAAGGAGGATAAAGTAAAGACTTTGTTTTACTTTTTTTTTTCCCTAAGACTAGAAGAGACTTATTCATGTCCATATATCGTTGGAAAGTATCCAATGAAGAAGAGATTGTAGATGAAAGAAGGTAGAGGCTTAACCTTAGAAAGAAGAAGGTATGTCTATTCCTCCAAGAAAACTTTCATGGAAAATATATTGTATATGTATATATGGGTATGTATATCTTTTACGCAAAACATTTATAGGGTGATGTACAATGTAATGGTCATGGTGATGTTTTGTGTGTGTGTGTGTGTGTGTGTGTGTGTGTGTGAGAGAGAGAGACAGAGACAGAGACAGAGACAGAGACAGAGACAGAGAAAAGAGAGAGAGACAGAGAGACAGAGAGAGAGAGAGACAGAGACAGAGAGAAAGAGGGAGAGACAGAGAGAGAGAAAAAGAGAGAGATTTTGAAAGAATTGTTAAATTTGGGGTTTATTCAAACATAGTTTGAACATATTTCTTTGAAGCTATTTCAAGTCAAACCAAAAAGTGACTTAATTTTTCTGGCATTATTTGGGGGCAAGGAAGAATGGGTAAGAATGACTTTTATACAAAATTCAATCAACCAAAATATTCATGCTCATCTTTCCACTTTCTTCTAAATTGTACTCTAAATCATTGATGCTAGTCATAAATATCTGTGAAAAAAAGGAGTAAATATCCTTCAGGGAAATGTTTGTAAAAGTTCACACCTTGTAGATTCAGCACAAATCAATCTAATGAATTGTTTCTCAAAATGGCCTATTCTAAAAGATGACAAATTCCATATTTGCATAATTGCATAGCTGCTGTACCAACTCCATGGTAGAATCAGAAAAAAAGGAAAAGGAGATTAAAGGAGAAGAGAAAGGGGAAGAAAGATTTCCTTGTTTGACAATTTAAATTATATTTATGCTATATATAGATACATGTGTATATATGCATGTATACGTGTAAATATGTATATATTAATATATATGCATGTGTATATAATGTGTGCATGCATATATGTGTGCATGCATGCATTACATGTACATGTGTGTATGCATGTGTGTATGTATCTGTTTCTCCCATTAGAATATGTCCTTCTTGGAGCAGCTAGGTGGTGCAATGAATAGAGCCCTGATCCTGGAGTCAGGAGGACTTGAGTTCAAATGTGACCTCAGACACTTAACACTTACTAGAAGCGCGACCTTGGTCAAATCACACAATCCCAATTGCCCTGCCTTTCTCACTCCAAAAAAGCAAAAACAAAAACAAAAACAAAAGAATGTGTGCTTCTTATGAGTAGGAATTATTTTGTTCTTTGCACTAGCATTTCCAGGGGCTAGCAAAGTTCCTGACTTAATATACACAATATACTGTTTTACCTATAGTCTGTGCTTTACGTGGAGTAAAGCCCTAAATATTACATATAACATATTCATTGACAAGAGCTTGATAATTCTTCCTGACCTCAGGACACGGACAATTTGTGTGAAAATCACAAGGTTTTGCATTGACTTGACTACCATGCAGTATAACATTTTGGGATTTGTATTGGCTTGTGCAATTCAAAATTTGAGTTTCTTTTTTTATTGCTGGCAACCATAAATAGGGTAGGAATTTAAAGGAAGAGAAGGTGGAGATGATGGGTTTTTTAGCCTTTTGTTCTTGCTTAACTTCCTTTGCACACCAAAGAATGTCTTAGAAGTGAGGTGAGCTTCATAGTTCCTGTCTCCACATAATTTTCATGCTTTTTTCTCCTTTTCCTTTGCAGAATACCTAGGGTAGAGTTTGTGGACAAAGGACCTCAATGAGGAGAATAATAGAATGAAAAAAAATTTCTTTTCTCTAGTAGATAGCGGTTGGGGATCAAGGTCTTCAAATCAGAGTCAAGGATGTCAAGTAGATGACTAGACTTAATCTTAACCAAGGACATTTGTTTAGCATTGTTGACCGTTTTCTGGCTGGATATGGTGACTTACTGTCCTCAGTCATGTATCAAAGGCACGAGAGGTTTTCTAACCTATCCAGTAGTGGCCCAAGGGGCCCAAAAGAGAGAAAATAACTGAAACCTAGTAGCTAGTAGTGGAGAGAATTTTGAGAATAATGAGAGAAGGCAAAATGCTTGGCAGAAATGACATGTCTAGAAGAAAATAGTAGAACAAAATGTATTGACTCCAAAAAGAACATAAACACCTCTGTCAGCTCAAGGATTAATGGCTGTGCTGCCCTGGCTACACAAATGTCCCTAAATTTATGCTCTCCATGCATGGGGGGGTTATAACTATATGAGTTCTTGAAGCGTACCCCTCAGGAATGTTTACTGGATGCATTTTTGGTTGCAATGAATGTGCCCTCTTCCACTGATGGTACAGTAATCTGTTTTGGAATATACTTCTTACATGATTGGGAAAATATTTTGCCACTTTATTTCTTCTGGAGTTCAAATCTGGCCTCAGACACTTACTAGCTGTGTGACCCAGGGCAAGTCATTTATCTCTGTCTCAGCTTCCTCATCTATAAAATGAACTGGAGAAGAAAATGGAAAACCACTCCAGAATCCCTAGCAAGAAAATCCCAAATGGAGTCACTAAGGGTCAGAATTGACTAAAAAATGACTGAACAACAAGAAAACATCTAGCAAAGGCTCAATAGTTTTTATTTTAAGGGGATATTGATTTGAAAACTGCCTCAAATTTGGGAGCTTTTCTGAGGGTCTCATAAGGAGAACTCAGGTGCTACAGATAAAAAAAAATAACAGGAAAAAATAATATTATGTAATACATCTACTGAATGCAATGTTACTGATTTTTATACATTTTTATATTCTTTTATACATTCTCTTTCAATATTTGCTTTTTAGGAATATTTTCCTAAATGTACCAAATGTTCCTTTGTTTTCTTATTCAAGAGAAAATGGGGTAAAAGGGAAAAAAAAAAAAGAAAAGAAAAGCATTTTAATGAAAGGCCCTCCCAGTAGGAACTGAAAAACAAAATTTTAGATGTGATAAATCCTTTGTCTTCGTGTGAAAGAGTTCATAGATTTTATGTCACTGGAATGAGTTATTAACTAATATTTGTATGTTTTTTTTAACAAATTATTTGTCACTTTCTCTGATTAAATGTAACTTTAATATCATCATCTTAATCATTCTCAATTTGCAGCTGATACTTTAATCATGCTGTCTCTTTTTCCTGGAATGACCATGCCACTTCCTAAGTAAGTAACTTCCTTCAGTTTGGAAAGAAAAAACAAAAGTAGGCAATGTCAAGGAATGGATACACTCTATATTTTTTATTCTATCTGATGTAGGTATAAGTCATTGAAAGCTCCTTACTGGAAAGGATTGTCTTATTCATTCTCTCTGTAATTTCAATACTGAACATAGTAGGTGTTTAGTAAATGTTGATCAAATAATTGTAGGCAACACACACATACCCACTACACACAAAATAAGAAATGTAAAAGATGAATAAATAAATTAAGATACTTTATTAATAGAACTTGATTATACAAAGGAGTCACTAAATTAATTATATGAACTGCTTCGTGAATAATGTAGTCATAAGTATTGCGTTTTTGCCTCTTTGAAAAAAATAGAGCAAATTTGTTTTATCTGATGTCAAGGCCCTCAAGTCTGAATGAGATATGAGCTCTCTTTTCTGTAAAAAAAATTTTCAATTGAACACAGTTGAATTCAACAGTTAAGCACCAACTTTGTAGTGGTAGATGTTAGTGATAAAAAGACAGGCTCTATTCTCAAGGGGCTTATATTCAGTCAATAATTAACATAATCAATTATTGCTTTTAATAATTAAAAATTCATTACTCTGTCTACAGAGAAAAAAATTATTTCAGATCAGAGTCATTATTTATTTCTAATCAAATTCAGACCAAAAACCAACCATTTTCCTCAGCGGACTTGGGATCCTCAGTTATCAAATTAGAAACATAAACTCTCCATTTCAATGTCTGTGTAGATACACATTTCATCCAAATTGACTACAAATATGAGGAATTTAATTAAAAGACCCAGGAAAATATAAATTAAAATTCAGTTTCACATGACAGACTCCTGGGGAAGTTACTACTCTCTCAATGCTGATTTTCACTTCTGCAAAACAGTTTTATTTTTTTTTAATCTTAAAAATGAGATTAAGTTCCAATTGTTATTTACAGAAGCTCATTTAGATAGTCAGAAGAAAAATTATAATTGAAATTAGAACACAAGATTTTAGCTCTCAAGTTTTTCAAAGCGCACTTAAACCTCACAGTGTTTCATTTCTGACTCTAATAGTCCACAAACAAATATAACCTACTATACAGAGCTTAAATTGTTCTACCTAGGTTACAGTAGGGGAATGCTTAGATTGTTAGGTTTCTATTGGGCAGGGGAATGAGACACCGTTAATTCTTTAATATGCTTCAGCTATGCTCCCACACCACTCCTCAAAAAACCACCTATTTTTTTTCATTCTGGGAAATGTGCGTAGTTGATGGATTATCAGAGGTTCAAAGATATAAAGCTGAACAGGCTCAACATTTTTACATTTTATATATATATATATATATATATATATATTTTTTTTTTTTTTCAATTGAACACAGTTGAATTCAACAGTTAAGCACCAACTTTGTAGTGGTAGATG
>CM053582.1:256441674-256484655 GCA_028627135.1 Pseudochirops cupreus
GGCTCTATTCTCAAGGGGCTGGGAACAATACTGGGAACAAAATCTGAGGCAACATCGCATTTTTCAGTACTATTGACCTCGACAGATTGATGTGCTAGGATGCAATTCTGATAAACTAGAACTCCAGATATTACTCTGAATGCTGACCTTTCGTTCTGCTTTATCATTGACAGTGAATGGCTTTCACATCCCTGGTAACATTTCTTTTCCTGGCTTGGCTCTATGAACTTTTAAAATTGACAACCCAGGCAAGTTATAGAGTGGATCCAATCCATTTCATATTCTTATTCAACGTGCTTATTTCTAGTAGCTTCATCAATTTGGTATCTTCAAATAGTGTACTGTCTTTGCCTTTCCCTTCTGAATTACATATAGATGCTATCTTTTGATTTAAGAAACAAGATCTGGACCTGATCTTTTTTTTTCTTTGACCAGAGTGAGCTTTTCCTGAAAACCTCCACTCTGACAGTTGATTCTCATACAGAAGCTCCTCCCTCATCCTTAGCTTTTATCTGCCCTCCAGTGACTGAATGAAGTACTACCCAACTTGACCCTCAGGTTGAAGCTTTGTGATACTGGAAGCAGCTGCCAAGGCACATGAATAAAACATTTGATTTTGGAAACCGAAAAATGATAGCTTTGCAAAAATGATGATGCCATGTTCTGTGATACCTTTTTAGCTTCCCAGGTTAGCAGTTTCAGCACTATATTTGACTCTTCATCCTCCTTCATTATACAAATCCAGTCAATTGCCAAATCTGTCCCTTTCTATCTATGGATTCCCTCCTAAGTACTTTTCTCACTATTAACCCAACCAGTATACTACTTCAGACCTTCATCACCATTTGTCTGGATTGGAACAACCTTTTAATTGTTGACCCTGTCCCAAACATCTCCCCATTCTAAATGACCATCCTCTACATAGCTCCCCAAGTAATTTTCCTTAAGGGCAGGACTGATAATATCCATCCCGTATACAATTAATTCCTTATAACTTCCACAAAAAAAAACAAAAACAAAAACAAAAACAAAATATATATATATATATATATATATATATAAACTTCTCTGGTGCCTTTTAAAGACTATCAAAAACAGGGCTGAACTTACTTTTCCTATTTTTTTTTTATGAATTACTTCTCTTTTCCTACTAGAACGCTTAGACAATTTCTAGCTTTTCTTCATACAGGGAATGCCAAAATATATCTTGATGATTTTACATTTGGCCATTCTCCATCACTGGAAGGCTTTCCCCATTCCTTAGCTCTATCTCATACATATGTTTTGACTGAGAATGAAAAAAATGAATCAAATTATGTTATTTTAAGGAAACCCCAAACTTAATCTTAGTATTAACTCATTTAATTTTTACTGAGGTATTAACTAAAACCAATTTTAATGGGTTTGGGAACAGTTCAAACTAGAACTAGAATCATGTATTTTTTTGGGGGGAAAAATTAAACAACAACTGAACTGGATTCTGAGTGAAAACTTGTTACTAAAGCCAACTCCTTTCATTTAGTTTTAAGTAGGTCTAGTTCCCTTAAGAATGTATTTTCTTCGATAACATTTTCATAGCTTTTCTAGGTATGTACCATACTTGAGCTCAAAATGAGTTCTTAAATACATCAGTTAAAATAATTGTGGGTTTGGAAATTGAGATCAGAAACTAGGTAGTTTAAAACCTTTCCATCCTCCTCCTTTATTTGTTTTCCATTAATAGTACTGTCATTTAAAAACACAGATCCACTTGATTTTTCGAGTGGGCTTCAGTTCCATAGTAAGGATTAAGTGTGATCTTCAAACAGAACGTAGAGTGTAAGCAGAGAGAAGCTTTCCTAATCAGTAGTGACATCAGAAGTACCATGTACCTCATTGTCAATTCTTTTCTATTGTATTTTTCCCCCAAATGGAAAGCTCCCTCCATTTGGTGTGAGAATCTAATTAAAAACAATACAATGCTAGGTAGTAGTTTGTTTACATTTGTCACAATTTGAGCATATTCATGAAAATCTATACAGGAAAAAAAAACACTTTGAGCATCATAGGGTGTTGGTTTAATTCTTTGCCTCATTTCTTACATAGCCTTAATCATTGAATGGGCATTGCCTCAATCAAAACAAGATCTGGGCAAGACCTTAACTCCAAAAGGTCAAGGTCTCCCACTGCATCCAGGGTCATCTCCAGTCATCCTATCTATCTCTTGCCACTGGAACCATATGACTCTGGAGGAGAGAGTGAGACTGATCACTTTTCAGAGACCTCCCTCACTTAAATCCAATTCACTTACAAGTTATGGCATTACCTTGCTGATGTCATGATCCTCCTAAAGAACAAAGGATGAATAAAAAAAAAAAAACAATGGGATCACAGTCAAGATCAGGGATGGTCATACAACTGATTTAATTCATTCCAGATTTAGGATCTAGAGGACACTTCCTATAAGTCAAGTCATTTGTGTTTCCTTGTTCTCTTGATTCTTGTTAGGAAAGCAAAGCAACCAGCATATGTTCTTTCAGTAGACACTAATTGCTAAGTTGAAAAACCTGCTTCTTTGACTGACAGTAAGTATAGCTGGCCTCACAAAAACAGAACTTTCCAATTTAAGTCAAATGACAAGTGATTTTAATGGCAATTTGCAATAAATGGTCAACCTTATATTAACTTAACACAAATTTACTTGGAATAAAGGCAGTGTTTTCCTAAAAGTGGGACCTCTGTCAGTCAGGTCTCTAATATTTGTGTTTGTCTTTATCTTTCATCCCAAAGGATATCCAGAGTCACAGAGGAATTATAACATTTAAATGGCATGATCTATGAGACAAACTGCTCTAAAGATATTCCCATTACATCAAGTTAATTTATTTTCCCATATGGCAGTCAGTTTAGTCAAGGATGGCCTGTTTAGATTTTGTTGCAGATGTTATTATGGAGAAAGAAAACATTCTTAGCTATCCATGCAAATTAGAATCATAGGTGTAGGACTAGAGAGGGATTCAGATACTATCTACTACAATACTCTTATGGAGCAGAGGCAAAAAGCATCAGGCACAATTGGAAACCAAGTTCTGTGACCCCAGAGACAGTGATATTTCTACTGTACTCTGTTAGCACTCTAATTTGACTCAATAGTTTGAAAACAAAACTATTAAAGCCTATGAAATCAATTTTCAATGTTTTGTTTGTTTTTATAATTGATCAGTAGTGAAATGGAAGTTGGAACGTACTTAAAAGAAGATGACCATTTCTGAAGAGCAGTTTTGTGATATCTAATATCTATACAAAAAAGAACCAAATTGACCCATTAATATTTCCTAAGTTAAATGATCTAGCCAAGACAAATTAATATTTGCTATAATTTACTTCTCCTGAGATACTACATATGTTAAACTTAATGCCAAAATTTCTAAGCTACTCCTAATTTGGGTCCATCTCCCTCTAAATAACATTCCTTAATATAATTTCCTCAAAAAAAAAAAAAATCAGAATCCACACAGAGCATTGCACTGATATTTGGGAAGAAAAATAGAACACAATAAAAAATTAACAAACCTTCATAAGTTTTGCTTTTGAAGAAGTTAGAACAAAAATATTCAGTGTTTTTTTTCTGTGAAGAGATATAGTATATATTTAAATATTCTCAATCAGTTGACCTTTTTGTTTTATTGCTCGATATTTGTCCTTGTTAAGCTTGGGTGCCGAATAATTATTACATTTTAAAACCATTTCAAGGCTAAAAATATTCAGAATTTCTACTTCATATAAATGGAAATTTGCATAAAGAGATTTATTCTGAAAGAACACAACGTGCATAGAAACGAGATTCTTCCTTTTGCTTGTGAATTTCAGTTCAGAAGGGTATATTTTGATTATTATTTTTACAGGACAATAATAGAATTTTGCTTCATGGATTATTTTTTAAACACCCTGACCTCTCTTAGTCCAATTACATCATATTACTTTGTTTTTCCAACATCAATGAAGAGCTTTGCAACGAGCTCTTTATCACCAGTTATATGGTTGACCTCAGCATTCTTTCTTCCACACTTCCTTTTCCTTCTACTCTTAAACTTCAACTATCACTCCTAGGCATATAGCCTTACATCAGAGAACACATCATATGATTTTCTTGTGTGAACAACAACAAAAAACTACCTTAAAATGAAGATGACTTCTCTGAACTTCTTTGAAATGGAAGGTCCTCAATTCTATACATCTAATACTCAACCTTTAGTCTCCTCTCCAGCACAGTACCAAGAACTATAGCGACCTTAGTAAAGACATATGAGTGTATAGCTGTGGGGGAGGGGGAACTTAAGAATGTCAGTTCTAGGAATAAAAGAAATGGAGTAACTGAATAAGCTGGTATAGAAGACAAGAATTCAGAGATGAGTTAGTCTTGGGAAAGAGAGATTGACCTATTTCCATTTTTATTTCAGTGAATAGAGACATGACTTGAATAAACGTGCTAAGCAAATACCGTTATCAGATAATATAGTTTGCACAACAAAAACAAACTTCCTCATAAGGCCAGGGAATCCCATGAAATTATTATATGTCCCATTGCTTAAATAAAACATTATTCCTACAGAAATGGTTGAAATAAAAAAAAAAGTCCTGGCACTAGTGTAAGAAAACTTGGACTTGAACCCCAGCTTTTGACGGTTTTCTACCAGTGAGTCATTAGACAAATGATCTAATCTTCATAGGCCTCCTTTACCTTTCAGTTAAATGAATGGGTTGAAATAGGTAACCTTTGAAGTCACTCTGAGCTCTATATTGATGACCCTATGATAACTCCATGAACTATGCATAATATACTTACGTTATTGTACCTGCAGCCTCTAATACTATTTCAGTGAATGGAATGTCTTCTTTGAATAAAAGGTAGTATGTGGGGATAGTCATTATTCTTAAGATTTTCTTTTATTTTGTGATTCTTATCTATTTTGTTGTAGATAAACTTAGGAAAATCTCAGAGGAAATGTAGTTCAAAAATGTCTCTCCAAACTCTGGAAAGAAGACTAAAGCTAAGCTTGAATTTTGGCACCAATAATTTATTAAACATGTGACCTTAAACAAATCCCATAATGACTCTGGGCCCCAATCTCCTTATTTATAAAATATTATTACTTGATCTTGCTGGCACACATTTTTTTTTTTTAGTAAGAACAGTATTTTGAAAAGTCCTTTCTAAATGTGAGCTATTCTTAGTTTTAGTTAGGATAGAAGTAACATGTAGGGGAGAATGGAAGGTATGAATCAATTTCCTATTTCATAATAGGTGTGGGAAGAAAGTAAACCAAGAAGAAGATTCAGTGGTTGTAGGAAAAAATAGGTAGGACTTTGCTTAAGGTTTATCTTGCCACCAAAAAAAATCTCTCTTTACATTCTGATTTCTTTTACTAGCATTACTATCCTTCCAGTCACATAGGCCTCAAACCTAAGAATTACCTTTGACTCCTTCTTCCCATCAGCAAAGCCTCATCCACTCAGTTATCAAATCTGGATTCTCTTTCTACTCTGCAGTTTGAAGGCAAAGATTTATATATTTTTTATTAATGTTACTTCTTCCCCATTACCTCCTAGCACAATGCCTGGCCCACAACAGGAACTTACCAAGTACTTGTAATATAAATGAATTGCATGTATCTTCTTCCATCCTCAATGCCTTCCACCCTAGTGCCTCTCTTCTGAATTATTTCATTAGCATCCTAAATGATATCCCAACCTCTAGTCATTTTCACTTTTTAACCCAGCCTACCTACACCAGTGCTAAATTGATCATTTTAAAGCTCAAGACCTAGGTCAATCCCCTATTCAAAAACTTAGAATAGGCTCTTAACTATTTACTCACTTAGGTGCAAACTCCTTTTGGCATTTAGAACTTTCTTCCCCACCTACCTTTTATACCCTTATCTCTTATTTTTCCCTGGGTTATAATCCTGCCCTCCAACCAAACTGGATGCCTTACCATCCCTTTAGCTCACCTAATTGTTTCATCTTGTTGCCCTAGCTCATGCTAGTCTGCCTCCTTGAATGGCCTCTAACTTCAATCTCTTAAAATTTGATTTGATTTCAAGGCCCACTTGAAATGAGACTTTACCTATGAAGGCCTTTGAATTTACTCCCCAAATTTAAATGAGTTCTCCTTCTGAATGTTCACTTTGCTGGAACTTATCTTAATGTAGTTCTGTTGTCTCTTATACTGATTTTGTAAGTTTGTTCTCCCCAAACCACAAACATTTTTTTTAAGGCAGTTACAATATGTCATTTATCTCCATGTTTCCCAGAATACTTAACAGAGCACCTTGCACTGAATATCTAATATTTTCACTTCCCATTCACAGTTATCATGATGAAAGTACTCTATAAACCTTAGGACACTATATTGGCACAACCAGTATTAACAGTAATATTAGTACTAGCATATATGTATACATATACATAGTTGTAGAATTAATTAAAGAAATTAAAGTTGAATGACATTTTTGTAGAATGTATTTAGTATTACTTCATAAAGTCTCTCTCTCTCACACGTGCACACACACACACTCACACACATAATTCAAACCATTGCTAGGTTTTTTCCTTCCTTCTTTCCTTCCTTCCTTCCTTCCTTCTTTCCTTCCTTCTTTCCTTCCTTTTTTCCTTCCTTCCTCTTTGGGTTTAAGACCAAATGTGAAATGCCAATTTAAAGTCAGGGCTTAATTAAAATGCCATGTGGCACACTAACATATATAATGAAAGAACTTTCCATTCTGGGAGGCTATTGCTGATTCTCTTATCAACTCTCTTTTCACAAAATTTTGTTAAAAAAAAAAGATGAATGGCCAAAGACATTTGTAGCAAATTACATTATAAAAATTAAATGTCATATAATGTTTTCTGGGGAAAAAAGCCAAGATCAGTCTGACTGCAGATATTAGTATCCTCTTTTCTCTTCACTATTCACTGACTACTCTCAAAGAAAATTGTGATGTGGTCTATTACTTCTGAATGAACTACCTCAAGACCAATCAACCTTATAAACTAATTTACACCAGGGGGTGCCAGTGACTAGTAAAGAATTAGAGGCTCCTAAAAGTTTGCGTTTTGAAAGGACTAAGGGAAACAGATAATCCAAACCTCTCATTCTATACATGAAAAAACCTGAGTCTCAGAGGTGAAATTATTTGCCTAAGGTCATGAACTAATAAAAGAAAGATAAAGAATTATAATGCAAATCTTTTGACTACTAGTTTAGTGTTCTCTCTACTACAGCACATTAACTAGATATTTTCATTTTTACTGGGTCATAGAATTTTAACAGAAACTCCCAGGAGCAAATTTCTACCAAAGAAGTTAATTTCTAATGGTCAGATTTCAAGTGCTGTGAGCAGCTGGGAGGTAGTGTATTTTGGTTTGGGGAAGTTTTTTGATGTTTTTTTTTTCCAGTCCCACAAAATCCACACCCTATAGGCAGACGACTGCATGAAAGAATGACAGTGTTGGTTCCAAAAGGTTCCTTCACTGCCTCATTCAGAGAGATAGTCTGCCAATTAAATCTCTAAACTATTACTTCTCCCTAGCATGACCTTCACACAACTTGTGTTTCTATACTCTATAGCCATCCCTAGAATTTATCTGAAAGCAGGATCTTCCCATATTAAATCAATGAAATTTAATCCCATTCTGTTCTATGCCACTATGCAGCTGTGTGGATAAAATGTTTCCAGCATCTCAAGACAGCTGTGAATATAGGAAGTAAGTCTAGTATACTAGGCAGCTGAATGAATAGCTCAGGCCACAGAGTGCTGGGAAGTAATTAATTGCAAGAATCAGATTATCATTCTTTGTAACTATAATAGTGGCTTTCATTGAAATTTATTTGTAGTAACTGATTGTAATATTCCCAGAAAGGAGGTTGAGTTATCTTAGTTGCATTTGCTAAAGACACTTAAGATTCAGCCTGTTTTCTAAGTGCCAGATGCAATCTATGCCTTCAGATACAGTAGAACATAACTCCACTTGGAGCAGGTTTAGCACATTTATTATTTCTCAGGGAAGTTTGCTTTTTTTTTTTTCATTGAATATCTGGGAAACATATGTGTACCACTGATGACAGAACCAAAGAGCAGATGTGCAGAATAACGTAAGCCTCAGAGGTAATCTGCAGCTCACGAGAAAGGTGAGCCTATTCAGATCATTTGCAGGGGATTTTGATTCCCACTCATTTAGACTGACCAGAAATGCAGTCTTCAAGTAGATAATATAGAAAAGCAGTATATGATCAGGTTTTCCCTCACTTATCAGCTGGATGAGGTATTACACTCCTCCCAAGACCTTCCTTTATAGACAGTAGAAATCAAACTTCCAAGTCACTCCATTTGCATCTGCAGCTCTGCTTGCCTGGTTTCAACTCCACAGAACAAATACCCCATTGCTGAGTAACTGTCTCTCCTATCCAGATTCCTTTTAGCTTGCCTTCTTCCATTAGATTTTAAGATCACTGAAGGTAAGAATTGTTTTTCTTTTTCCTAGTTGTATCTTCAGTATTTAGCACCATGCCTGGCACAGAGTAGGCACTTAAAAAAATCTTTATTGAATTAAATTGAATCTGAAGATGTACACTTTGTAAAATACAATGTTTACATCATAATAACAAAGCTTCGGACAGACTGATGAGCACTTATTAAATGCCCATGGGAAAAGTATTGCACCACACAATACTGATATGCATGTGCAACCTCTCCTCCCCTCCATCTTCTCAGAAGATGCCATATACTCTAACCCTTTAGGAAAATCATAACCCATTTGAAGGGATAAGGTATATGTGTACAGAAAACTGGATGGAAGTTTATGAATAACTCTAGATGTGCTAGAGATATATACTTAAAGAGCCATTAAAGGAGAATAGGATGAAGTTAGTTGAGAGAAACTCCTTGGAAAAATACTGACTTGACATGACACTGAACACTATGCAGTTTTATATTGTAGAAGCAAACTTCTTGAGGGTAAAGACAATTTCTTTTCTGTCTTGGTATTTCCAACACCTAACACAGTGCCTGGCTCAACATATTTTTGTTGACTCAATGACTAGGTATGTAATAAATGTGTAATGTGTGTTAGGGAAATCAAGTATAAACTCGATTTTGAAGGGAGAAAATGCCTAAAGAAAAGGGCATATAGTTTAAGCAAACGGAAAAATAGGACAAATGTAAACAAGTCATATGTGTTAGAAATCAGCAAGGAAACCTGTATGGTTGTAGTGGACACATCATTTGGGGCAGTAATAGAATAGAGCTGAGTAAGGAGGTAAGTGAGGCCTTTAATAAATGCAAAGCTGAGTTGATTTGTTTTAATCTTAAGAGCATTAGTAAGTTTCTTATTAAGAGCAATGAGATGGTTATAGTACTAGGTCAAGAAGAGATCTTAGAGGTTGTTTAGTCGAACCATCTCATTTTAGACATGAATAAACTGAGGCCAAGAGAGATTTTCTCCAAACTACCTGCCCAAGATAAAAAAGTAGTGAGTGGCAGAACCAGTATTTGACACCAAGCACTCTGATATGAAAGCCAGTCCTTTTCTCACATTTCTGTTTTTTTTTTTTTTTTGTAATAGCTTAGAAGAGTTACAGTAAAGTGAATTTGATGGTAGGGAGATAAGGATGCTGAAACTGGTAGACTGAAACAGGGAAGTAGTTGTGGAAATGGAGAAAAGGGATCAAATCTTCAAGATATTAGAAAAGATGATTTTATATAATTTAATGGAAAAAATTAAATGGTGCCTCAGTTTATTTTTATCTGCCTCTCTTCCATATTGGTCATTTTTTCTTATTTGTCCCTCTAACTGGGTCTCTACTCCCATCTTAGACCTGAAACAAATTATATTGAGACTCTTTTTGTTCCATTATGGTAGTGAGGTGAAACAAATCTCAAGACAATAGTCCCTATGCTCTCCCTAATGGAACTACACAGAAAATACCATCAAGTATTCATAGTATCTTTTATTTAGTGTGAAATGAAAGTTAGAAAGATACGAATTTCACCATTAGGTAGGGGCCAGGTTAAAATGGAGGCACAAAGAGAAAGAATATGAAAAAAATATGAAGAGTTCTGCCATTGTTTAATCCTGTGGCTTTGGTCAAGTAATTCAAATTCTTATAGTCTCAGTTTTCACATTTGTGAAATGGAAGTAATATTTATCCTAGTTATCCCAGGAAATTATTTTAAAAGATAAAATAAAATAGAAGAGGAGAAAGTAATTTGAAAAAATATAATGTTGTAGAAGTAAAAGATAATAGCATATTCCACTTGGGCTAATAGAGAAGAGGGTTATATTTCTTTTTAATCAATCTTAGTTCTCCCAAACCCTCAATCTTTTCTAGAACACTGAGCTTTCAAAGACTGCTAAAGGTTAACCTTTTAAGTTCCAGAATTTAGACTTATTTTATATGGCAAGCTATTGAAATTGAAATATATATGTCTCTGCTTCTTTTCCTTAATGGTACATTAAACATGATTAAATTATTTTTTTTCTTGCTTGCTTATCCAGTATTGTTTCTGTGAACAAATAAACATCTAGATAGTCAAGTCCCAAAGGAGTGCATGCAGTCATAAACTAGACAGATGATGACTATCAGAGGCAGTGAGATGCTGGAGGAAATGATATATGCCTAGAACTTAGAATATCTGAGTTCTAGTCCTGGCTCTGCCTTTCACTAGCTTTTTGACCTAAAACAAATTGGCCTCAGTCACCTCTCTCTAGCAAATTAACCTTATACTCTAACATGTAATCAATGATTGCCTATGACCTAAGAGCACTATGTACTCAATATAGACTCTGTCTTTGTGCTTAAAGGACATATGGTTTAAAATAGAATATGTACAATAGAGACACCCCAGATAAGAACAATAGCTCACTTAATCAAATGGCTTAAGTTTTACAAATCACTTTCCTCCAAAATAATCCCGCCAAGTGAGTATACAAGTAAAATTATCCACATTTGAAAAAAGAGGGGACTCCAATTCACAGAGATTATATGATTTACCCACAATTAAGCATCAGTGCCAGGTCACTTGACCTCATGTCCAGTGTTCTTTCTACACCAATGCTATCTATCAAGGTAGACATTTTAAATACCCGAAAAAATAGATATCCAGGTAGCACAATTGGTAGAGAACTGAACCTGGAGTTAGGAAGAACTGAGTTCAAAATCTGACTAAGAAACTTACTAGCTGTATAATTCTGGGCAAGTCACATACCCAACTTCCCTCTGTCTTGGTTCCCTCTGTTGTAAAATGGGGATAATAATAGCATCTAACATCCAGGGATGGTGTGAAGATAAAATAAGATAACATTTATAAAGCCCTTGCAAACCTTAAAGTACTATGTAAGTGATTGCTTTTCTTATTAAAATAATTTTTGGACGGTTTCAAAATATTGAGAAATAGATATAGAGATCAATAGAGAGGATAAAAATAAAATGGTAACAAAATTATAACATTCTCTATGGTCCAAAATGCTTATTTTTTATGGAAGAGATGGAAATAAGCAAGTAGAGACTCATAACTAGTAAATAATTATGGCCTATAGTTTAGAATTATATGTGGGATTTCATCTACTTTTATCTGAGAAACCACTATTTCACATTATGGGGTCAAGTGACAAATGAATTAGAACAGATGTTTTCCTCTTTATTTCAAGGAGTAATTTCTAGCAAAATAGACTACCGAGAAAGCATCTTCCCAATCCATATTTTCTATTGATAAAAACTTGGCAGAACCATTCTTGATCTTGACCATCAAATCTCTCAAAATTATTACACCAGGTGATGAGTACTTGAAGGTTATAATGCTTCAAAAACAATAAATTAATTTCAGACATCTTGGGGTCTACAGGGCAGATTAATAGGCCATATCCACACTGATGCAGATCAAATTGGGTCTTATTAGTTAACCAGATCAAGACTGGAAAAAAACAAGTATTTTTGTGACATGTTTATCAGGAACCTTCTCCCAGTAACACTGGAATTCTCAGTGAAAACCTGACTCAGTCTCATGCTAGCCCCTTGTTCTCATTCCCTCAATCCTGAATACCCTTCTAGGTATTTTGAATAATCCTACCCAGCTAACACCATTGGGCTAGAAAGTACTCAAGAGACAACTAGGGGGAAACTGGGAGGATCCACCTTAGACTTGAGGGAGGTGCTGATCCAGTGAGGAGGTCCATAGCTCAAGTGCTAAGGGAGAGGGGATAGACCAGAAAAGTCTCTCTTCCTCAACTTAATACCAGATACAGAGACTGCATTTGGAAAAGACAAGGAATACTGTAGTCCTGATCTCTAGGAACCTTTTTATGAAGGTAGAAGTTGGAAGCTACCGTAGCACAAAGGAGAAATAGTTTAAGTAGGATCCTTTGTTCTCCATTGTATCAAAGTGGGACACAGGCAAGCCAAATATTTGTAAACAAAACTAAGAATTTCTGAAATACTTGCCAACTTTGCCTGATATGTAGGGGGACTGACTTATGAGGAGACATTTGATTTGAGTTGGTACATGATAGGGACAAAGGAGGAGTGAAACCTCTTCTGTATACCCCTGGTTAAGGACTTCACCAGAGGCTGATGGGATCCATCTGCTGCTAGCTATGTATAAGCATCATATTCTGAGAAGCCATGAGAGGCTGCAAGTGCTAAGAAACCACACTGGTAAAGACAACAAAAATAAATAAAGCCCTATGCACAGCATGGCCTTGTGTTTGTATGTGTGTGTGTGTGTGTGTGTGTGTGTGTGTGTGTGTGTGTTTTCATTAATAAAAATCTATTCTTCCCATTAGAAAAAAATCTTGTGTTCAATATATGTAGTCAAGAAAAGTAAGTCATCACATTGATCAGTCCAAGAAATCCATGTCTTACTTTGCACATTGAGTCCATGCCCTGTCTGTCAGAAGATGTGGAGCAGGTCTCATTATTGGTCCTGGCTTCATCATTGTGTTGATCAGAGTTGTCTTCCAAAACTGTCTTTATAATATTGTTGTTATTGTAACTGCGCCGCTTCTGCTCACTTCACTTATATCAGTTCATACCAGTCTTTCCTGATTTCTCTGAAACTGGGAATGACTATAAGTGAAAGGGATTTTATAGGCACCTAGGAAAGTGTTATGCAGAGATGGGTGTCATTAGTGTGAGTGTGACTTGTTTTATTTTACTGAAAATTCATTTTCTCCCCTTCCTTGTACCTTGCGATACATGTGTTTTGAGAGGAGTGGCTGAGTCTACAGTAGGTGGTGGCAATAAAGTTTTCAAGTTATCTGGATGTGGACAGCTAAACAGAGAACTGAGAAATTCCCTAAAGGTATCCTGCACTCTCATTACCTGGGAAAGTCTCTGGCACACATTTCTTGTTGATCATTTGGCTTAAAAGTCTATCCTCTGGATACCTATAGAATCAAAATAGGTAACTAACTCTTATTCTTACCAGTATCTATATGCCAAGTGGAAAGATGGTGAAAACAAAAGTCTGAGGTTCTGGATATGGTTTCTAATGGTTCTCTAACAGACTGAAAATATTGAAACCAAACAGGTTAAGTATAAAAATCAGAGGATTCACATTTACTATCCTCTCCATCTTTATTCCAGTATGAAAATATAGTTATTGTGGGATAAGGTCAGAAAAATTACTTGGGTTTGAGAAGACAATGGCAATTTATCTCATAGTTTTTAACATTTCATAAAAGAGGCAAGATGTACAGAAGAAAAAAGATGGATTTGAATACAAATGTCTTTGGTTTTTATCCTAGCCCTGACACTTGCTCCTGTGTGACCTTGGGAAAATCATTTAAACTCTGTATCTATCAGTTTTCTCATTAGTAAAAATGAAAGATTTGGACTATTATTTTCAAACTCTAAATTTGTGATCCTTTAATTTCATCATTTCTCTGTCCATAATACAATCAGAATTATTTGGACATTCCTTTTTAGGGCAAGGCCCTGCAAAGAGATCCAATTATTTTGATTTCTTAAGTATTCTATCTGAAGAAGAGAAAATAAACTAATGGAAGGAAGGGACTACTGTATTTTGTGTTTGTTTTTGGTATCCCAAGAGCTTAGCAAAGTGTTTTGTTTTTATTGGTTGCTTAATAAATGTTAAATGAATTGAAATGAAGATTTAGCAAAATAGAAGACTTAGCAGAGCCACAATCTTCAACTATGAAAAGGGCTTTTACATGAAATCAATCAATCAGTATTTATTAAGTACCTATTATATGCCAGACACTGAGGGTTAACCCCTTAGATCTTAACCAAGAACAATGGTTGAAAATTGCAAAGAGAGAAATGTTGGTTTGACATAAGGAATTACTTCATGATACTGAGAGCTATCTAAGAGTGGAAGGAGTTACTTTGTTAGGCAGTTGGTCCACCTCATAAGTCTAGAAGCAAAGGAAAGACCATTTGTCTTATGGTTTGTGTACAGGATTCTTGTTCAAAGATAGATTAGACTAGATGAGCTCAAAGGTTACTTCCAAATTTAAGATTCTGAATTCTGAGGTGGTTTTGTAAGAGGCAATGATTGATTAAATAGGTTTGAGCTGATCAGCATAATATAATGAAACGTAATTTCCTTCCACATCCTTGAAAAAGGGTTTATTCTAGAAACTGTATCATGTGGCTTTCCAGAAAATCCCTGTGTAAGACCAGCAAAGGAGGACTGTGAGAGTTTCTAATGGTCTGGAGGAGTTTGGGGTATTCTATTTTCTCTTGGTGTCTTAGCTATATCTACAGATCACCTGATGGCAACATCAGCATCAGTAGCCAAAAGCAGATGGAAATACATTTACATTTTAAGGGAAAACTCTTGAGCATTCTGTGAATGGGTGAAAATGACTTTCAGCAACCAGGATTTGTGAGTTATCCCATTCTTTAGATTTTAACCTACTTTGCTATGGAATTTGTATGTACACATGGGAAGACATTGTCATAGATTTTTGGGGGGACAGGGGTTGTACCAACCATTTTCACTGAGACAGTCTTATAAATACTCCCACCTTCTAAAAATTATAGCTGGATAAGTGAAATGATTCTTTACTTAAAATCTTTGGGGAAAGCTTGCTTATAGGAGCTCAAGTCAATAGCATTAGAAAATCTTCCCTGACTCCTTTGGAGAACCCTGAAGCAGAGATGTAATTAAGTTCTGAAGCCTTTGGTCATCAATGGGTATAGGAGTTGGAATAAAGATCCTCAGAGTTCACAGAGGCTTCACAAAAATATGGTCAGTAAAACAGGGTTCAGAAGATAGGTTGGAAGGTTAAGAAAGTAGAGAATTCTTGAGGTGTCTAAGCATTGTATATTGACTGGATGGGAACTGAGTATACAAAGAGGCCTAATCAATAATGATAACTTGCATTTACATAGCACTTTGAAATACACAAAGCTCCATCTCCATAACAACCTTAGGAAATAGATATCACAAATGTTATCCCAATCTTACACAATGGTATGCTTAGAGAGACTTGTCCAAAGACCTAAGACAATGAAGGGCCCAAATTAGGTACTGAATTTAGAGCCTCCTATTCTGAATCCTCTTCTGAAATTCTCTGGAAGCAAAGAATTACAGAGTCTGAATGTAGATTGAAGCAAACTACTTGTTCTCTCTTTTCTGTTTTGTTTTACTTTTTCTTTCTTGTTCATTCCATTGGTTAGAATCCTTCTTTACAACTTGACTAATGTTTAATGTGAAGGTATTTGTAAAACCTATATCAAATTGTATGTTGCCATAGGAGGGGAGGGGGGATGAGAATGAGGGAAAGAAAATTTGGAACTCAACAGCTTGTAGAACTGAATGTTGTAAACTCAAAGTAAATAAACAAATTTATTAAAAATAATTCTCTGGAAGAATCCCACAACTATAAGTCCAAGTGAGGAAGAAGACCAAGTTTGATAGATGTGGAAATGTGGGAAGAAAAGACTCATTCCAAATGCATCACAATGATGATATTATTAACAAGACATGGCAATTATTTTTGTCACTCCTGTACTGGAAATTCAAAACCTTTCCCAATTTGGCAAAAAGAATCTTGTGCTCTTATCTATTCACTGCTGTCAGGACATATAGTTAAAGATGATTAGAGCTTCTTGGAGTGAGAGTTAAAGGAGAACACAGAATATGAACAACAAGGAGGAAGGTTATTTGGCCAGTTTGCATTAAGTTTTGTAGAATTGCATCTTCCAGAAAATTGTTGTTTCCATTTTCACCAGGACCACCAAACAATGGGCTGGGAAGATAGCAGGGGCTAGATATCAAACTCACTCGTCATAGGAGACAGAGATAGCTGCTTTCTGTTCTTGACCCACAGATATGAATGAGGGATATTGATGATACTAAGGAAATCCCTTGGGATATTAAGATAAAAAAATATTGAAAAATGGGATAGCACCTCAACCCCATATCTTAATTAGCTCACACTTTTTATTTTAATCCTCCTTCTCAGGAGCTGTCAAGACACTACCACTGTTAGTGTGGGGGGACAGTTCTGCACACCTGATAGATGCCGATTCATATTTTCACTGCCGTTTTAAACTTTAAAATTGTACCTGTTAAGCTATGAATTTTATGTCTTAGCTTCAGTGAAATTGCACCATTTGTCTCTTGGCCTATATGCATAATGGTGTTGTGACAGCTGAAGAAGATACCCTGTCGACATGTTCATCGTTTCGAAGAATGGTTTCCTGTCATTGTATCCACCATGACATGATGGTCATGTTCCAGGAAAGATGCATGCATGTGACAAATAATGTTTTGAGAGTTTCCTGGATCTACATTATTTTAAAAATATCTTTGGATAATAAGTTGTTGTTTTTTTTTCCCCCTAGCACAATCAACCTGGACTATAGTGGGTTGGTTGATCAAACTGGGAAATATTGAGTTAAATTAAACAGAAAATTCCTCACTTAACCCCTGAATTTTCAGGTAAGCCAAGTTAATTTTCATTTTAAATACTTCAAGTACAAAACACTTTATTTCAAGAATTATACTATGAAGAGTTTAGTTCACTTCAGGTTAAATAAAAATGAAGCAGAAAATGATTAAACCACATAGGTAACTTGACCATTTAAAATTTTTTTTTAAATGTAAAGACCTTTTTTTGTTTTCAACTATGTAGCTAGTGGAATTGTTGAAAGCTAGGAATGGGTGATTTGTCATGATATTTTCTAGTGGTACATCTTGTCCTTCTGGTAAGAAGGATTGCTTTTCTCCCATGACAGGAAAAGAGAAACATGAGCACAGAGCCAAAATTTCTCAAGTTGACAGCAAGTATGACTTTTATGGGTGCTAGGAGAATATGATCTATTCACTCGTAGCAGCTAGCAAAGATATTGTAATTCATGTGGTATTGCTAAAGGTCACCCTTACTCAGATAAAATAGATGAGGTGAATTTGCATGTACTTTGCATGTGCATTCCTATACAACATATGGTGTATTTGTATACTCACCATCTATGGTCTATTTCATTTGTAGCCATTGATCATATGCTCCTAATTATAGGGTCAATGAGATTTAAACTGCAAAAGGAGTTTAAAAATTAATCCACCTTCTCCTTATTTTAAAGATGAGAAGACTGACAAGGACCTCTTGAACAATTCTTTTTCAATTATGGGTTAGACTAAATAGTTGCTGGATTCACTTGCAAGTCTGAAATCCTTTGTAGTAAAAAACTAAAATCACACAGTTTCTGACTCAGGATTAGAACCTAGACTAACATGCAGGTTAATGTTTCTTCCATTGTAACAAGGTAGTAAGTATTTCTAGTCTGTCACTATCTACATGAAGATGAGACAAAAGGTGTTTTAAAAAAATCCCAACTCTCTCTGGTCTCTGTCAAGGGACAGGCAATTAGTACCTCTGAAATTTGAATTATCTAATTTCTCATATTATGTTTTGAGAAAATTTAACATTGAATTTGTTTCCCTAGTGGTTGTCAGAGACAGTGTTGCGTAGTGGAGAGAGAGTTGGTCTCAGAGTCAGAAAAGAAAAAAAACAAACAAACAAAACTAGATTCAAGTCCTACTTCTAATGCTTTCTAGAAATGTGACCTTGAGCAAATTACTTAACCACCCTAGGCCTCTTGTATGTTATGTGTAAAATAAAGATGTTAGGCTAGATGACCTCTAAAGTGTATTCCAGGCCTAAATCTATGAGCCTATGATCTTTTGATAAATACTGTCTGAGAGACCCTTGGCAAATCACTCAACCTCTCAGTGCCTCAAGCAATTGTCTAAATTCTAAAGAATGTAACTGATAGAGAAGATGATTGTGATTTGTGTTGTTAGAAGGAATACCTTATCAGGAAGGAACATGGCCCTACCACACCATTAGAATCAAAAATCTATACACAAAAATGAATGACATTATTTTACTCAGTGTTGGTACTTCTGGAGGTATTATATCTGGACTATAAGCATGTTCACAAATGCCTATTAGGTTTTACATGTCACTCATTGGAATTTGTTGTCCATTCTTAAGATGTCAGAAATGGGACCTTACACACAGCTGTGTGCAGGACTGTATACATGTGTAGATGAACACATTTGGACTTATATGCACATGTGTGTACACATGTGTTTACACATTTAAATGTATCCATGTATTATGGAAAGGAACCAATAATTCAGATCAATAGGGTGACTTTGCTGAAGAAATTTGGGTTAATTAACTCATTCAAATTCCTGTATTTCAGTATTAGAACTTGTGTATATCTCCCCCTCCCTCCCTAAAAAATTATGGTTTTTGGTATGGTGAGACAAAGAAATCCAGAACCCAAAGCCAATCAATTCACTTCAATAAATAATTATTAACTTTCTAATATTGTATTATGAAAAGACTAGGGATCCAAAGACAAAAAAAAAATAACAGCCTTTATACTTGAAGATCCAGTCAACTGGGGGATACAACAATACTTGAAGATCCAGTCAACTGGGGGATACAACATGGAAACACAAAAGTATTTGGAAGTAATTTAAGAAGGCAGTGAACATTAACAAATGGGTACATTGTTGAAGGCCTCCCAGAAAAAAATGGTGCTTAAAGACCAAGGGGGTTAGAAAACTTGTCTACGGTCATATAAGTAATAAATTCTGTGTCTAAGAAGGGCCAAGGAAGTTGGTCCTCTGACTGCAAATTCTGGGTTCATAGGGAAAAGCAAAAACAAAATAAACAACAAACAGAAACCTGTTAATCTGCTCCCCAAAGATAATAAGGCAGTGACTGCTATAGGAATTTACAATCTTGAATTAGCTTTAAAAAAAAGCCAATTTTTTGCAAGACCTCTTTTTGACATACTCATGTGAGGTATTTTTAGCAGGATGAAGTTGCATTTTCTATTCCTGCTGACACTCTCCATCTCCAAATTAGCAGGTCACTTCTGCTTTACCTCATGGTTATTCAGTCTTCTCTCATTAACACCCCCAGGTCCTTCCACCTGCCTAGTGATATCTCTTATGTGTCCATCATATTTTTCTCCAGTTAAGTCTTTCCCATGGGTCCTTTTATGAAAACCTCTAATATTTATAACTTTTTTATCTTGTTGGCTTCTGTTTTGTTGATCTGAAAATTATCCATTTTCTTTCTCTATGAATATACTAGATCATTTTGTCAGGCTATGTTTTTTTTTTAAATAAAGAAATTCCCTTTGATGCCTTTCATGATTTAACAATTTCCTTATCCATTTTCCTCTTTATGTGCTGTGAATACTTGTCTGAGACTATATTTGCCTTAGATCCCAAACTCCTAAATGTCTGATTTTATCACTGCAAATGGTAGTTCTCTATTTTCCCTTGCATGGTGGCACCTGGCATCCAACTCAATCAATTCTAGGATGATAGTTCTCAAAATGGAAAACCGGGTTAAAATATCTGTCAATATTTACTCCTGGCTTTCATTAAGGTAAGCAATGAAAATTGTATAATTGCAGTTAAATATATGATGGTTATAATTGTTTAAGTGTTATGTGGACTAGATTTCTGGAGGATTTACATATTTAGCAGTGATATTCATGTCTAAGTTATTATATAAAACTTTATATGACAAAATGCTCCCAAAGACTTACAATTAAGTTGATTCTAAGAAGACTAGAGAAATGAGATGCCTGATCTCTAGGGTCTGGAGGATTAAGGAGAAAAGGTTCAGAAAGAAATATAAGCTTTTCCTATTAAAAAATATTCAAATCTTGAATTATTGAATTTAACCTTCATATTACTTCTTTAAAACAAGTAAGTACAAGATTAATAGAGGTGTATGGGCCTGTTAGATACAAAGAAAGGACAAAAGAGTTTATGTGAGAAATTGTTGAGAATAAGCACAGAGATGGTGGTCAGGAAGGAATAAATGTTACTGTATAAAAGACATTTTAGTTTTCATGAAAAAACGCCACTACAGTGAAAGGTGATTCTATTTTCAATACAGCATTTTCTGAATTGATTTTTTTTTCTTTTCTAGAAACTGAAAATGCTCTCCCAACTCTTAAGACTCTGTTAACAAAATTTAAAAAATAACCTGTGGACATTATCCACAATTATATCAGAAACAAATTTTTTCCTTCCTTCCTTTTTTCCTAGTAACAATATCATTTCATACTTCTTCGGTGTTATTTCTGTTAGCACATCATACTTTTAGTCTTAATCTTTTACTCTTTAGTGCTTATGTTTCATTAAGGGAATATCAAAGCTAGTATCATTTTCTTCATTTCATATCCAACAAAAGCTATATTTACTATCTTGATGTTTTTATTTGTAATATGATAGGTATATATACAAATATGTAGAAGGAAGATAGATGTATATATATAGTACTACGTTTGGAATCAGGAAATCTGGTGTCTAAATTTGTCTTAGATATGAGCTTATGGGAACATATATTGCCAGTTAATATTTCAGAGTCTCATCTCTACAGTGGGGACCAAATATAATTTCTATCTTCCTCACAGGGTTGTGATGAGGAATGCATGTGTTTATGCATATGTGCATATGTGTATGTATATGCATATATATTTGCAATATGTATATACATCTATATATACACAAAATATATGTATTACACATATATGGGTGTATACTTACACGTACATATACAGAAGTTAAGAACTCACACAGCTGGGTTTTGTTTGTTTTGTTTTTGTCTGGACCTATGGTTTTATCCATATGGGGAGCTCCTGGGTGAAGAAATTCCCCCTAATATTATAGGTCTAGAAAATAATGAGATGCTTATATCAATTCTTAGAGAGTTGCCTAGGGCACAGACAGGTTAAATGACTTGTGGGAGGTGATACAGCCTTATATCTGAGGTAATACTGGACCCCAAGTCAAGTTACAAGGTGGTTCTCTACTTACCATGCCAAACTTCTCATATAAATGTGTATCATTATCGTAACACTATTTATGCTATTATACACACATACACACCTATATGTATGTGTATACATAAACACATACTTTTTTTTCTAAATAGGAAATGAAATACCAGTATCATTTTCTTCCTAGCCATAGGAATAAGGATGATGACAAACACTGAAATTCTTAAATTGTTCAGGAGTTTACTAGATCTGAGTCCTGTAAAACAGGGTTCTTAACATTTTGTTGTGTATTATGCAACCTTTGGTGAAAAACTCAGAGCTCTTATCAGAATATTTTTAATTGTATGAAATAAAATGCATAGGGATAGAAAGGATATCAATTATATTAAAATGCATTTATCAATGTATTTTTAAGCTCACAGATCCCAGATTATTAATCTGTCATAAAGTGTTTCAGAATATTTTTCTTTCCAGAAGGATTATTAAAAATTCTTTAGATTTCCTTACATTTTCCAGTGACAGTAAGACTAAAACAACAAAAATAAGAATAAATGTTAAGTATTTTCAAAGGTCTCAGTTGCCTATTGCATAATGAAGGAACTCAGGTTATACTTTTGCCTACACCCCTCTGTCTAGAGGCAAGTTTAAATGAGTTGCTTGATTTTCAATTTGGCCTTTTTTTTTTTTAGAGGTCAGTAGTAGTTTTTATGTAGTATGGGCTAGTAATAGTAGTACTCTTACTACTAGTAGTCACAGTAGAAGTATTAGTAATAGTACTAATAGTACAGGATACACAATTTTAATTCACTTTTGTAAACATACCATCTCTACAAATATCCAAACAAAATCCTTCATCCATGATATTCAATATTCATGTGAAATGTGATAATATTCAGGTGAAAACAACCGTGTAACTTCATTGTATACTTTTAGGTTTCTCGTAAAGACACAATTAATATCCATAACCCCATTATGGGATCTCTATTGTGTCTTCTGCAGCAGAGAATGACAATGCACAGATCAACAGATAATAGATACAAGGATACATTCATTCTTAGAGACAGACATTCATGCTCTTTTGGCTTTGATGTTGGGTCACAAAGAGCACACTATGAAACAAAAAAGATAAAATAAAGACTCATTAAGAGAAGATGACCTTCAGACTTCCTTTTTTTCCCCGTTTCCTTTATTCATGACCACAGTATGTGAAATGAAAGTCTGCTTTAGGGGGGAAATATTCTAAGACTACATTTGAACACTTTTCTTAAAGCGGGTAGAGAGAAAGATTTTGGGGTCCGCTTATTTGTGACTGTTTTCTTCAGAATCCAGGTTCTATGCAGGCTAACAAGTTTAGCATTATTTGAAACATCCAAAACCTCATGAAAAAGCTGGAAACTGAATTACAAAGATAGAACAACATGCCCTTTGCACTGTGTGAAATGATGGTTTAGGAATAAAGTCAGGTCTGAAATGCAGCTGCAGAGACACAGCAGGTAAGAAATCCCTTACAGAATAGAAAAAAGAATGAATCTAATTAGTTTATAGGAAGGAAAAAAAACATGAGGTAAGACCCAAGAATTACACACATATGTGTGCATGAACATACATAAGTACACATAGAAAGTCTCCCCTTCTAAAGTTAAATTAAAGATCAAAGTGTTACTTTTTTTTTTCCAAATCATAAGAGAGGAACATATGAGCACTGGACTGGATTCAAGAGAATTGATTTCTATTCCTAACTCTGTCATTAACTTTCTCTGTAGTAAGTGTATTATCTATCATCTGTGCTTCAATTGCAAATGCAGAAGTTTGAACTCTGCGATTTCTCAAATCCTTTCTAATTCTGAAGTCATGTGGTTTAATTTAGCTAAGAAGTAGTGTGATAGAGTAAAAAAGAACCCTGGGTTTGGAGTGAGATGACTTGGGTTTGAATCCTGGATTTATCATTTAATACCTGTGACGGTTGTACTGAAAAACCTCTAAGGTCACATCTGGCTCTGTATGTATGACTCTGTGTTAAGAATATAGTCCTAGAATTCATTTATCCATTTCATTCTAAAAAGTGTTTTATTTTATTTTTGTTTTATAAGACTATATCCCTAGAATTTAAGAGAACCATATAGGTTATCTTAGCCAAACAGAACTTGGAAGAGAAATCTCTTCTATGGTATCTCCCACAAATGGTCATCCAGCCTCCACTTAAAGATCTATAATGATACAGAGGTCACTCCTATTTGAGGAAGTTCATTCCGGTTTTCTGTAACTCCAATGTTTTAAAAAAAGTATTCATTATATTAAGTTGCCACCTGCTCTTCTGGAACTTATATCTACTGCTCCTAATTCTGCCTCTTGGGATCATTGAAAACAAAGCTACTTCAGTACAATTCTTTCAATACTTAAAACCAGTTAACATATTACCCTTGAGTCTTCTCATCTATAAACTTAATATTCTTCCTTGAAAAAATACTCAAACAGAGCATAATTTTCTATTCCTTAACTATCATGGTCTTTCAACTCTGGATATACTTCAACTTATCAATTCTTTTTTTAAGATGAGTACTCAGAATGAAATATAATATTCCAAATGTGGAAGGAAGGAAAGAAGCAAGGAAGGAAGGAAGGAAGGAAAGAAGGATACATTTATGAAAAACTTATTATATGACATCACTGTGTTAAGCTCTGGGGATGTAAATACAAGTAAAAAGAAAGGCAGCACCTGCCCTCAAGGAACTTAGATTCTAATTGCAGAAGAAAATTCAGAAAAGGAAACTAATTAGTGACCTCAGGATTAACTTGGCCAGTGAGAAAAAGGGGTTAATATTACAGACAGATATGAACTGATAATGATATGCCTCCTCCCTTATCCTTTAAATATGCTTTTCTACAGAGCCTGTATTGCATTAGAGTTTCTACCTACTATGTTGCCATGATAACTTTTAGTGTGTTTAAGATTTGCACTAAAACCCTCAGATATAATATCATTAGGGAGTATCTAGTTATGTCATAGCATGACAGAGCTAAAACTAGAAGGGAGCTTGGAGGTCATTAGTAAAACCCTTGATTATGGAGATGTGAGGAAACTGAGATCTAGAAAAATTAAGTGACATACTCAAGGCCACATAAGTGGCCCAACTGGGATTTGAATACAGGCCCTATGACTTCAAGTTCAATGGTCTTTCCATGTTGTCCTTCTAAAGTTGTGTTTTTGAATTTAAGTAAAGGATATACACATTCATCCCTATTAATTTTTAGTATACCCTGCTACTGAAGTACTATGCTTCTCCTCCATTTGCAAAACTTCAGAGGTACCCTTTTGTCTCTAGGACAAAATGCAAATTCCTCACTTTAGGATCACAAGCCCTTCATTGTCTAGCTCACTAATTCCACATTATTCACTTTTATTTCTTGACACATCCCTCAAATAAAAAAAAAATCTACTTAATGATTTCCACACATGACATTCCAATTGCCAATATTTATGATTTTGCATAGGGTACCTCACCAATCCACACACTGGAAGCACATACTCTTCCTAATCTCAGATACTTAATGTTTTTAGGTGCCTTTGAAGATTACTATATTTACCATCTTTGATGAGAAACTTACTCTGATCCTTCATTCAATGTTCACTTTCTTTCCACATCACATGACTTTTACTCAACTACCTAAATGTTGTGTTCTTCAGACATCTGCCAACAATTAGAATATAAATTCCTCAAAGTAGAGTTTTTCTCACTTTGTCCTTTTATATGCCTGGAATCTATGACAATGCTTTAAACACAGTAGAATTTTAAAAAAAAGATTGTTCAACTGTATTTGATTATATATTCAGTCCTTCATTCTACTTTGTCATGATTTTTTTGGATCCTCATACAGTCTTCAAATGTACTACTTCTTCTCTGAGTTTATGTCATGCATAAATTAGACAAGCTCACCATTCATGCCTTCATCCATGTAGCCAATAAAGATCTTAATCAGAATTGTACCAAATACTGATCTATAGCACATTAAACAATAGTGATACAAAAGAAAACTGTCCTTGCTGAGCCTCAGTATGTTCTTAATAATTATAGTGTGATAAGAATTAGAAACTTATAGAATAATAAAGCTAAAAGGGGATTTTGAAGGTTATCAATGCAATTTTGGAAATACACATTGGGTCATGAAGGCAGCCTGGAGCAGTGAATGGAGAGCTTTTCTAAATGCCAGGAAAATCTGCGTTTAATCCTCATCTCTGATATTTACTAGCTGTGTGACAATAGTTAAGTCACTTGAATGTCTAGACAAATCTCTAATAAATTCAGTTGTGGAGGAAACACTGTCCTGCACAGGTAGAAGGAATTCCCTTGTCTGAAAATTCCTTTATTTATGAAATAACAGACCTCTTCCTTATCCTCTTTTCCTGTACTTGTACTTGACTCTAGGATTTAGAGCTATATAGGGTCTTGCCATCTGGTGTAAGAGTTCTTAATCTAGGATTCCTCTCCCTAAAAATATTTTTTCTAAAAACTGTACTAAAATACAATTGTTTTCCTTCGCATTTTATTTATTCACTTAAAACATTATTCTTAAAAATATTGTTCATAATTTTCATTAAATTGCCAATGGTTTTCATGACCCACAAAAGTTTATACCTTGCCCTAGGATAACCTTTCCTTTTCAGCAAAGCAGAACCCTGAATATAGAGGATTTGGAGTGAGGAAAACCTGAGTGCAAATCCTGCAGCTTTGTGATGTTGGGCAAGTAGGTAACTTCTGTCAGCCTCAATTCCCTCATTCATAAAATAGGAATAATAATAATAATAACAATAGTAAGAATTTGTACCTACTTAGTCTTACCGTGAGGATCAAATGGGTTAGCATACATAAAATGCTTTGCAAACCTTAAAGTACCACATGCATGTTAGTGATGGTGATCATGGTGATGATGATAAAACTGGGATCCAGAGCAGTTAGATAACTTGCTGAAGTTACTAAATTAATAACTTGCAGATCTGATTGTCTTTTGCTTCCCAAACATCAGACATTTGTTCCACTGTCCCTTTCTGCCTCCAAGTCATCCCTTTATATTCAAGAGATGATGGTACCAGAAAAAGTTTTGAAAACTTCAAAATATTCATTTATTAAGCTTCAAATGAATTTGTTTATGATGTTATTTGAAACATCTTCATAGATGACTCAAATATTTTTTACAATGATTAAAAAAGAAACAACCAAAAAAAATGCTGAGGCAGCCAATTTGGTGGTTGTTAAGACAGCCATAATAGTTTCATTGAAAAAAGACAGATGCAATCATCTGGTGTGACAGTTAAACCCATTCAATCAGTTTACTTCCTCTCTTCTACCTGAATGCTTAGTAACTATACATGATTGACAGGAATGGCAAGGCTCACTGGACAAGCTCTCTATAAAAGAAATTGATGGCTATTAAATACAGTGCTTAGCCTTAAGTACTTAAAGGTCCCAGCATTACCCTGGGGTATTCCAGCCTACTCTCCTGGGTTCCACTTTTTTTTTCCCCTTTGAGTCCAGGGAAAAAGAAGTTTCACCTATGAAATGAATTTAATCACTAAAATATTTTCTCTACCATTTCTCTCCCTAGACCTCTGGAATTATCTGTAGCTGTCATGCCTCAAACAAAAAACAGCCTGATGTCTTATTTTTTTGTTGTTGTTGTTGTTGTCAGGGCAAAAATCGGATTCTTGAATATTCATCTGTTTTCAGGAATGAATATACCTAATCAATGTTTGAAAAGGAAAAAAAAAGAAATTTAAAGTTGATTCTGCATTTATACTGGGGATGAGTTTCAATGTTTCTGTCAGAGGATAAGCAAGTACTAAGAGGAGAACCAAGGAGAATAGTGAATAACCAGGGGATATAAAGATATATGAGTAATTTACTACTCTAGAGCTAGGTTCATATAGATAGATGATGGGAAAAGCATGGGACCAGCCACCAGAAGACTTCAGTTCTGTGCTCAGTTCTTTCACTTATTAACTCTTTTTACCTTTAACACATTACTTTTAATGTAACCTAAATTCTTGAGACTGTTTCCACATTTATATAATAACTCCCCTTCTTATCTCATCAGTATATTTTGAGGATCAAGTGAAATAATGCATGTTCTGTAACTGAAATAACTGCACAGATATAGCAATGAGGAGTCTATCACTATTTGGGGACAATTAGGTCACTCATTGGATAGAGCAGTGGGCTTGGAATCAGGAAGACTCACCTTTCTTAACTCAAATCTAGTTTCAAACACTTGCTAGGCTGCATTACCCTAGGCAAGTCACTTAACCCTGTTTGCCTTAGTTCCTCATCTTTAAAATGCACTGGAGACGGAAACAGCAAACCACTCAAATATCTTTGCTGAGAACCTCCCCCAAAAATGGGGTTATAGAGACTTGGAAACAATTTTAAAATATCAATATCACTTTTTCCAAATGAGAGAAATTTTTATATGAATAAGTATGGAGGCCTCTGGGCATAGAGGATAAAAAGTTGGTCTAAGTACTCAGGAATCTCTGGCTTTGGGTCTCATTTTTAACATTTAAGTCCTATGTGACTATCTAAAAAACATCACTTCAGTGTCCCAGGTAACTCTCTAAAACTATAAATTACAGAAGTTTCCTTATCAGGGAATTCCCTGTGCCAATGAAATCAGGTCCAGTCTCTATACTTAATATTGAGAAGGGATATAAAGAAAGAAGTTAACTAGAAACATTAAGTCTTTTTCATGTGTTGTAGAAGACAAAGAATAAGCAGAAAATGGAATGAAAGAAGGTAAAATCATGTTGGCAGAGCAGTAGTCTTTTCCAATATTATTTTTGACACAAATCAGCAAGCATCGCTGATGTAAAGGAAAGAGGGGGAAAAACACTAAAACTAAAGGTATTCTTTCCATTTGAGAAGCCTTGACATGCAAAGGAAAGGAATGATTTTTTTTTTTCTAACACAGACTCTGGGTCTTAGTGAGACCTACACTTCAAAAGAACTGATGAGTGCTGAGAACTATGGTGAGGGTGTGTATTGTGACAGCACTTTTTATAGATATTTGGGGTGTTAGCAAAGCCACTGACTGCTAGACAGAAAATGTAGAATTTGGAAAGGATGCCAGCAAAGGCAGAAGGCTGTTGAGGTCACCTTTGCAACAAAACTTAAATTTACACAAGTGTTTAATTCTATGATAATGTTTTCCCAAGCTCCACAGCTTTGAATGCATCTCAGATTTTCTTAATGTACTTCATTCCACCTTTGTGCCGAATAGGTACAGAAATCACAATTAGACTACATCACAATACTGTTTCTCATCATGTAGAAAGCACAATTATTTTCAATTATGATGAAATAAATGAGAGAATTTTAACCTTTGAAATTCACTTGAAAGTACATGTTACAATTTATGCTGTATTTATATATTTCTTGTTACTTTTTTCACAGTCATTTTTGCATTGTTAATGTGCTCTACATGCTAGCTATATGAAATAAATTATTTTGGTCTTAACAGAATGCTACTGTCCACAGTACATCATAACAAAAGTTTAATGATAATAAGCCTTGTTGGCATCCATCTACATTCTGTGGCATTTGGAAAGTTGCAATAATTACAATGAAATTAAAGCCCCAGAATTTAACTAGCACATAGGTCAATGCTGTAAAAACCCAGAGAAGCTAATAATGTCCACTAGATGTTTGTGTTTGCTGGTAGACTCTGAGCTAAGTAGGACAGAAAGCTGAGAGGAATACTTGCTTCTATGAATTGCTGAGAAGTGTGGTTTTAGAGGAAACATAAAAGAACAACGAAGTTTCATACTTTTCACAGAAAAAATGTTTCTAATATTCTTCCACATAATCACACATTTATATCTGTTTTGCATTTGATATTCTTTGCTGTGTATAATGTGAGTATTCAGCTAAATTTTTACAATTATTAATAACAAATACTCACTAAATATGACTGAGCTGAAATTTCAGCAACACTAACTTAACTTCTTTGAAATATTAGGGTGAATGGAAGTATCAGTATTTTAACAATTAGCTTAACAATTTATAGTTTCATGAGGAGAAAAAAAGGGATCTTGATTATTTTTTCTTGTTTCCTCATATGTTTACTGATTGGTCAGGGCTATACTGTTGTGATAGTTTCCATAAAACTTTCATTGCTCAAGTAGAAAATAGAATAAAAATATTTCTTAAGCACAGAAATTCTAAATTCTTTCTTTAATAGTTTGTCTAATCCTTTTTTTTGTTTTCCATTTAAAAATTATTTATTTACTTTTAGTTCACAGCATTCAGTTCCACAATACCTTGAATTCCAAATTTTCTCTTTATCCCTCTTCTCCCCCTTCCCCCACCATGCAGCATGCAAGCCAATACAGGTTCTACATATGTCTTCACATTAAACATTAGTCAAGTTGTAAACAAGTATTATAACCAATGGACTGAAGAAAGAGAAAGAAGGAATCAAACAAAACAAAACACAAAAGAGAGACAGCAAGTGGTTTGCTTCAATGTGCATTCAGACTCTGTACTTCTTTTCTCTGGATGTGGATATACCTTTCCATCACGAGTCTTTTGGTGTTGTCTTATAACCTCGCATTGCTGAGAGGAGCCCAGTCTATCAAAGTTAGTCATAACAGATATGATGTTTCTTTCTGTAATTGAGTACAAAGTTCTCCTGGTTCTGCTTTCCTCACTCAGCATCGGTTTATTTAAGTCTCTCCAGGTTATGAAATTCTATATTCTAAAACACAGCCAAAATATATGTACTAGTAAAGTCAACACATATTGATTAAGCATCTACTATGTACTATGCATTGTATTAAGGGGATTAAAAAGAGAGATGAGTCCCTACCATCAGGGAATTAAAAATCTACTGCGAAAACAACATGAAACAGTTAAATACAAACAGGATATGAGAAAATCATTAAGGAGGTCTGGGAAAGGGGTCTTGCAGAAAGTGGGATTTTAGATGAGACTTGAAAGAAGCCAGGGTTGCCAGGAGACAGAGATGAAGAGGGAGAGAATTCCAGGAAGGGGGAACAGCCAGCAAAAATGCACTGACTTGGGAGGAGTGTCTTTTGGGAAGGACGACAACAAGGTCAAATCCCTTCCTGAGCAGAAACTCAGGAGGCTATTACTATAGTTCACTACCTATCACCTGGATAACTATAATAATGTCGTATTTCTTTTCCTTTTGTCTTCATTTTAATCATTTTTATCCCCATTCCATCCTCCACATACAAGCCAAAATAATATCCCCAGGGCATATATCTGACCATGCAACTCCTGTGCTCAAAAATATTCATTAACCTCCTATTACCTTTATCATCAAATACAGATTTCTCATTCCAATATTTAAAATCCTCAATAATATAGTTTCAAATTGTAATATTAATCTTGTTTCATATGAATCCCTTTCACATGTTCAGTGTCCTAGTCAAACTGGCCTAGTAGCCTCTCCCTGACCTAGACATCTCATCTCTCACCTCTCTGGTTTTACCGAAGCTCTCTTTGATGACTTATTACACAGTTCACCCTTACCTCTACCTTTAGAAGCTCTAGTATCTTTCAAGATTATTTCAAATGGTACCTCCTAAGGTAAGCCTTTCCTGTTACCATAATTTTTAGTGTTCTTATCCTCCTCAAATGAAGTTCCATTTGCTTCTTTGTATAAATGATATAACCACCATCACATCCAGTCCCAATGTATAAACATTGCTGTTTAAGAAGTACCTATGTGTCAATCATTCTGAAGGAGTTAGGGATATAAAAAAATAGTGGAAAAATCTTTGTCATTCAGAAATTTATATTCTTTCAGGGGAGAGAACTACAGTTCCCATATAAGAATATACACAACAAATGCAGAATAAATAAAAATCATTCATTATAATTTAGTTAGGAAGGTAGAAAACTAGCAGATGGGGATGAACAAGGCTATATGTGCAAAGTGTATTGAAACTGGATCTTGAAGTCATTTCATGAGGTGAAATTTGAGGGGATGTGCACTCTAGTCACTAGGAGGGCCAGTGCAAAGACACAAAGAAGAGAGATAGAATGTCATAGGAGGAATAGCAATTTGATTTAATTAAAGGGTTGAGAAAGAGATTAATGAATACTGCAGCTAGAAAGATAAACCACCAAGGACATAAAAAGTCAAGCAGAGGAATTTTATATCTGATCTCAGAAGTAATAGGAAGGGGAAAAACAGAAATAAAAGGGAACTATTTGGGCTTATTGAGTAGGGGAGTAATATCTTCAAATCTATTCTTAAGGAAAACAATTTTCTAAGTTCTATGAAGAATAGATTAGTGTGGGAAGAGACTTGAAGCAGAAAGACTAATTAGGAGGTTATTGCAAAAATCCATGCAAGATGTGATGATAGTCCAAAGTAAAGTGATAAATGAGTGTAAAAAATGGGGAAAGGTAGAAATGACACATGTTATACAGATAAAAATGGTAAGATTTAGTAAATGATACAATAAATGGGCTGAAAAATAATGAGAAGTCCAGGGTAGTTCTCTTCTGAACCTGAAAAAAATGAATGCTTGTAGACTCAATAGAAATAAGGAAACTTTATAGAAGGAAAGATTTGGGAAGAAAGATAATGAGTTCTTCTTTGAACATGGTGATATAAAAAGTCTAATAGGCAGTTTGTGAGGTAGGACCAGAGCTCAGAAGAGAACCTGGTTCTGGATAAATATAATTCTAGAACTACATATCTAGATATAAATATCTATGTTCTAGACATGGATATAGAGATACATACATACATACATATAAGATAGATAGATAAATGATGGGTGGATGGACAGACAGATGGACAGATGGACAGACAGATGGATTAACAGACAGATCTGGTAGTCATTTTAATAAGATGTTGATTAAACCTGTGGAACTCAGAAAGTCACCAAGAGAGATCAAAGAAAAAGAAAATAAGAATGCCTAGAATGGAGTCTTAAAGTATACCCATAGTTACAGGGGGTAGTGATATGGATGACAATCCAGCAAGGGACAGTAAGAAGGACCAATCAGACAGAAAGGGGAGTCAAAAGAGGAGCATAAGAAAAACTAGAGAGGAGACAGCAGCTAGGAGAAGAGGATGGTCAACCATATTCATTGCAGCAGAGAGATAGAGAAAGATGAAGACTGAAGAAACATCAACAAAATTGATAATTGACAAATCATTGGTAACTTTAAAGAGAATACTTTCAGTTGAGTAATAAAGACAAAAGCAAGACTGTCAAGGGGGAAATGCAGCATCCTTGAGGGAAAGGACAGTTATATTTGTATCTCTTTATCCTTAGGATAATATTTTCCAGCTAAATGCTTCTTAATAATGTTTGTTCAATGCTTTGAATTCAATTGAGGTTTGGCCATTACCCATCTTTTAGATCAAATCAGGTATCTTAGGTTAAAGTTCAGTTTTGGATTTTGTATTACTTTTAGACTTAACTACATTTCTTTCTTTCTTAGATTATTTACTTGTTTGAATAAAACATCTCAGATTCTTGCCAGTCATTGTAGCTTGCTCTGTGGTATTACTACAACCTGGAGAGTTGAGACAAAATTCTACAAGCAAGTATTTCCCCATTTACCATCTGAAGTGAACCCTCACCCCCATTTTCCCATTCTAAGCTATTAGTAACTTCTGTCCCTTCCTATTCTCAATTCCACTGAAAGAATGTAAGTGGTAACCTGCCAAAAAAAAAAAAAACCTTTTAGCTTTTTCATGGAAATGTAAGAAGTAAAAGAAAGGAGTCAGAAATGGCTACATTTCTTTTAGACTTGACCCAATTTCTTTCTTCCTTTACTGAGCATAGACACATGCTAATAGTCATGAGTGTGCTAAATACAAAAATTCTGGAGTGAAACTGGACCAATACCATTTTTTATATGTAGCCCTTTAATGTTCCCATTTGTCTTCAGTGATATATTAAAAATAGGTGCAAGTTAAATGAATTGTAATTTAAATGTGATTTCTTTTGTGGAAAAGGTAAGCAATTCTTCACATTTCAATTTTTCAAGATTGCCGACATTTGTATATACAGATATACATTTTGTACATTTTGGCATTGCAAAATCCCCTATAATTTCATATGATATGTTTATTGGTAAAATTACTTATATAGACACAGATATTATAATAGAGCAGCTTTCCTATAATGTTTCAATACAGCACGACTTCAATTTCTATTTATGTAACCCCTCTATTGTGTTTCCCTTTCAACAATCAAATATAAAAGTTGCTTTTCATGATTTTCTAATTTTGAACATTTTTTGCAATGCCTCTTTTTTATTTAGGATAATTATAAAAATGGGTCTACATTTTGGCAATATTCCAAGCTTGCCAAATAAATCAATTGGAGGGATTTCTTCCACATTAGATAGCCTATATCACCAGGATTCTTTCTGCTCTCAGAAACTGTTGTGATGTTGTACACATGCTTAATTAATTTTCTTCTTAACTAAATTCAGAGTGTAAAACACATAGTGAAGAAATCTTGGGTTTAGTAATCACCTGTGACACTTAGTAACCGTGGGACCAGAAGGAATCCACAATTTCTCTCATTCTGACATCTCACATGAAATATGGTAAGAGGCAGATACATAACACAATAGATAGTGCTGGATTTGGAGTTATAAAGATTTTGATTCAAATATGGCTTCAGATACTTACTAGCTGTTTGACCAGAGTCAAATAACTTAACTGCTGCGTGCCTCAGTTTCTTCATCTGTAAAATGGGGACAATAATAGAACCTACCTCTCACCTTTTTATTAGGATAAAATGTAATAGTATTTGTAAACCATAAAGCACTATATAAATGTTAACTGTTATTGCTTTAATTATTATTAATACCTGAAGAATCTACCTCATACAAGATTATTGTGATGCTAAAATGAGATTGGACATTTCAAATGCTTTGAAAATTTTAAAGTATTATATTAATGTTAGTTCTTGTTATGTCTATTCTGGAGGTGATTTATGAGAACTAGTCTCTCTCTGCTTTGCTAAGATACTATTTACTGATTTCTATATAACAAGAAAAGGCAATTACTGAAGTGTAAACAATTAAAACAATTCAAATAGCGTCACCAAGACTAATTATTAACTAGGACTTGATTCAGCAAAAAACCTTTGATAAAGACCTTGGAGGTATCCCTAGTGGATAAGATGAAGAGATACCACTTGGATGCTTATAGACAGGATAAGCAAACTTAGAGAAAGGTAACTGACTGAATGCAAAGAGGAGAGATGTTATCTAGTACCAAAAATGGGGTGAAGACAGCTCCTATCAATGAATTAATCAATAAACATTTAGCTCTGTGTTAAGCATTAGTCATACAAAAATAGGCAAAAAAAAAAAAATAGTTCCTTCCCTTAAGGAGCTGAAGCTATAACTTGTAATAACTAAATGCTAAATTCCCAGTGTGAATCTTTATATCTTGGAAGTCTGTGCATGTTTCAAATCAGGCTTTGAATGATTGTTTTGTTAATTTTCCAGACTTAATAAAGTCATCAAGAAAATACTAAAAGTGCAGAATAAACTTTAAAAGTGTGTCATGTACATATCACCTCCCAAAAGCTAGTTGTTAAACATTTACCAGCATACACCAGCTAGTTAGTTATTTATCATTTCTATCCTCAACCATATTCTTTTCAGCATTTTTATCAATAACTTGTCAGCAGATTTAAGTGATGACCTATTTATTCACTTTGTAGATAACAAGGAGCTGGAAGTATCAATAATGAATACATTGTGTGAGAAAACTGGGATCCAAATAGTTTTGAAGTAGCCTGGAATGTTGGACTACTTTCAGTAATATAAAATTTATAAGAATAAGTATAAAGCTCTCCATTTGAGTCAAAGGCTCTGCTGTGCCAGTACAAAGCTGAGATAATTTGGTTACATAATAGTTCATTTGAAAGAAGGTTTGAAGGATATTAGTGGATTGATGATTATGAATAAAGTGTCATGTAGCAGCCAAAGAAGATAATTTATTTAATTTTAGGTTGCAGGTCTGCCCTGGTCAGACTCTTATATTCCCTTGTTCCATATGACACCTTTTTCTCACATCCATGATTTTGAACAAGTAGTCTACACCCCTAGAATAGACACCCTCCTCCCTATCAACTCCAGGATCCAACATTAAAGTCCTCTGTTCAAGCCCCTTCCTACACTGTACCTTCCCACCTTTCTAGGTTTCTTATTTTTTATATGTCAAAGCCCACCACATACTCTGCCATCTAGTGACATTTGCTTTCTTTCCATTCCTTATACAAGACATTCAATATCCCTATTTGGGGAATTTTGACAGACTGACTTCACTCCTAGAAATAAATAGTCTCAGTAACTTTGCTTTAAAAGGGAAATGTTTAGCCTGAATGGATTTGTTATTTGTCAATTTGTTATCCATTTAAAAGTTATGTTGTATATGATGCTTATGTTAAGAAGGGAATGAAGATTTCATTCCTGACTCATTCCAGCTCTTTGGTTGACTCAAGGGAAAGAATCGATTCTTGTTTATAGGAGATAAACTGGTTAGGGGCAGTAAACCATCACTATCTGCACATTTCATACCTCAGGGAATTGATCCTAAAGAAGCATGAGGGGACAACAGATATTTACCCACTTGTTACTTCCCAGTTGCCACCATTAGGCAGTAGAATCAAGCAATCCAGAATCTATTTTGTTCCTGATATGGAATTTCCAAGAAGACACAAGAGCTAATGTCAATGAAGGTTATATGAAGTACTACTTTGATAGTGGGACAATATGACAACATTTAATCTGCCAAGCATATAATGGGCTCTGCTAGAGGCAAAATTGAGGCCAATCCCATGAGGTCACCTTCTTCCCTTGTTACTTACTGTTGTCCTTTCTTCCTCCCTTCCATGCTTCCATTACTATTACTCATTATTCTTACAGCTGCCAGAACACCCAGAAATCATTTCATCTCTGATTTCAAATGTAAATTGAACAAGTACACACTTCTCCCTACCTATTTGATTTACAGTCAATAGTAGAAGGAAAGAATGTTGACCAAGAAATAGACACTTATTGAAATATTGACAATGTATCTATTGATCCAAATGCTTTCTACTTGAAATCAAGATTATTTTAAATGAATATGTCATATCCTTCATGGCAAACTTGAAAGACAGAGGCTAAGCATTGCTACAGTGGGTTCTTCTTGCTGAGGATGAAATACATTAGACAATAAAAGTCAATGAGCCTGCATTACACAAGGCCAATGCCAGTGCTCTCGTGAAGGTTTTATGATTTATTGAGGCAATCTGAACCTCTGATGGCATAAACTTATACAATCCACTAGGAATATTTACTCTCCATTTCATATTGGACACCAAAGCTTTAAACTTGGCTGCTCAGTGTCACAATTCCAGTTTCTCAATTCACTGAAAAGCTGTTTCTCCAATCTTTCCCTAAAGGCAGGTGTATGTCCTCTATGCTAATTTTCCTGGCCTTGAGCAACATATTCGATCCTTCTCTATCTTTCTCTGTGTGTATATACACATATATAATAGTATACATTTCATACAAGTATGATAGTTGTACATTAATTAAAAGCACAACTATATAATGAAAAAGTCCTCTGCACTTTTAAACCAGTTGCAATCTATGGAAGCACATATCAGTGCCTCCAGGAATATAACATTTCTAATCTTAAGTAGTTCAATCGAGGTAAATATTCACACTTTCCCACTTACTTGTATGTTAAATAAGTTCCTAGAAACAAGATAAAGAATAGTGTTTTAATAGTTACCACCCATGAAGTAAATAAGGAACACTGTAATGTGGTGGAGTGGACAGAGAATAGACTTGGAATCAGGAAATTTGCAGTCAAATTTCATTTCAGACATTTCCTAGCTCTGGTATCCTGGGGCAGAGGTGAGAAGTAAAGGGAATCACTCAACATCTGAAAGTCTTTACCTCATCTCTTAAGTAGGGACTGTAAGGATCATAGAAAATAGTATCATAATCATAATAAAGCTAGTGACATTTATATAGCACTTTAAGTTTTTTTTTAGGGACTTATACAAACTATTCTTTTATAGGGTTGCTGTGAGGAAAGTTTCATAAAAATGCTAGTTAATGTTATCTTCTAGTTTTTTTTTGTTTATAAAATAATTGAAATTTCAAATAAGCTACGAAGAAAATATAAAAATATCAGGGGAGCCTAGGTGGTGTAGTGAATAGAGCACTGGCCCTGGAATCAGGAGGATCTGAGTTCAAATGTAACCTCAGACACTTTACTAATCATGTGACCTTGGGCAACTCACTTAAGCCCAATTGCCCTGCCCTCCAAAAAAAGGCAAAAAAACAAAAGGAAAATAGAAAAATATTCTCCTTTCAAACTCTAAATTCCAAATAAAAGAGTTTCAAACAAAAATGACTGCTACAAGTATTTTAGAAAATGGCTTATATTTGCACATTTTAAAAAGCTATAGAAGATTCTATCCCATATAGTATAATGCAGGAGATCAAAAATGCCATAATGGACTATCTAATTGATTCCAGGCTTTTTTTTCAATTACATATATATATATATATATATATATATATGTGTGTGTGTGTGTGTGTGTGTGTGTGTGTGTGTGTGTGTGTGTGTGAGTGTGTGTGTTTGTATATATTTGCAAATCATTAACTAATTCATCAATATGGTATGCAGAATTGGGTCCCAAACATATTCATTGTGGCATATAGGGAATTTTCAATAAAATGTTCTTTTGTGAGTGTAGGTTAGTTATACTTGATGGTTCACTTCTCTAATTGACTATTAAGATATCATGAGCCAGTTGACTAAGAATCTGATCATAACAAAAACTCATTCATGCTTAGTGTTCAAAACAACAAAAATTAATGTCAGAACATAAAATTTGGTCTCTAGCCCAAGAGAAGTAGGAAAAACACTAAATATTCATATAAGAATGATATTTAAAAGGATAATTTAGATTATCAAGATTGAGAAATAACAGGGATTTAGTTCTATTTTGAAAATTAGAATAAGAGATTTAGTTTAAGTCCAAATCATTCAGTTTGTGCTACATTTATAGGGAGGAGTCAATCTACAAGTTAACCTATCAGTACTTAGAATCAAACAATCATGGATTTAGAGCTATAAGAGATATCAAATCCATTTAGTCCAAACATTTTGTAAGATAAGCAAACTAATAACCCAAAAGTTTTGGTGTCTTACCCAAGCTCTCATGGGTGGTAAGCATCAAAGCCAGAATTTTAGCTAAGATCATCTGACTCCAAATCCAGTTCTATCTCTACTGAAGCAGATCTTTTTTCAAAGTCATTGGGTTTGAACTCTACTAAAGTCTTCGGAACATAAACATAGACTTGAATCTAGGTAGTGTCTTGGAGGTGAAAGAATTCAAATCCTTCATTTTCCAAATAATGAAAGTGAGAGAGTCACTTGCCTAGGGTCACATATTTATTAAATATCTGAGGGTGGATTCAAACCCGATTGCATTGACTTGAAGTCCAGCTCTCTGTTCCTCTGATCACTCTTAATGCTTCCTGATGTTGACAGGGGGTAAAATAGGGTTCTTAAAGTGTATAGTGGACCAACTCTAATGAGTCCTACACTAAAATTTGAAGACCTTTGAATGAACAGTATGCCAACTATTCAAAGCCAGCTAAGTTTGGAGTGACATCATCAAAGGCCAGTCTACTAGACAGTGATTTTTTTTTTCAGCCAGCACTCATAAAATCATCAAGGGAGATAAGGAATGAGGAGCTGAGATATGCATTCGTGGAAAGAGTATATACAATGATAAAATCACAGATGCTTAAGCATGAGAACATCTTGAAAAGTCAGGGACAAAAAGTATAGGTGACTCAGTATTCCTTTGGTCATTAAGATTATTCATCAAATTATATAATTAGGGTAATTGTGGAAAAGTAGAATATGTGGTAAGCATTGGAGTTAAAGGAGAGACAACTGTTTAGGGGCTCATCACAAACAGATATGAGTAAATGGTCAGAAAACATGACATAGTATAAAGAACAGCGGTTTCAGAATCAGAAAATTCAAATCTTGGTCACGTTACTACATTTTTCACCTTGGGCAATCACCTAACTTCTCTGGGTATCAATAGTCCCATCTACACAATAATGGGTTAGAATCAATGTTCTGTAAGATTTCTACCAATCTTGATCCTATGATATGACACTGATGAGACTGGTAACTTCTGCAACCATGTTACTATGCATTTCTCCACCATTATTAATGCTGATAAGTCCAATCTACTTGTGAGCCTATTAGTCAACTGAATTACAAGCATTTATTAAGTACTCAGTATAGACAAGGCATTGTACCAGGTGATGCTCCAAATCAAATTAAGAGGGACTGAGGAAAAATTCAGGGATGGAGCGAAGATGGCAGAATAGAAAAAGCACTCAGCCAAGCTCTTTCAACATTCCCCTCCAAACAACTTTAATGCTTCAAGTTTAAATGTGAGCCAACAAAAAGACAGAGTGAAACAGTCTTCTATCCCAACACAACTTAGGAGGTCGAAAAGAGAAATATGTGACATGGGGGTGGAGGCTGGTTAGGGTCCCATGTGGATGAACACTAATGGTGGGAAAAGGTGGTGGTGACAGAAGCAGCAACAGCTTAGGGAGCTCTCAAGTTAAGATGGTAAAGGGATCTCACATTTTACCAGAATGAGATTATAAGAGACCTCTATTCTAGCACTGGAAGCAAGACCAGATGTTGTTTGTCAAATCCATTGCCTATAGCCAGTTATGGGTCATAGTACAAGAATGGAGAGGAGCTCTTTTAGTCAAGGGGGAGAGGAAGCACTGAGGACAAGTATCACTCCTGACCTCAAGGTATCAGGGCTTCTGAAAAACTGTATCACTTTGGGGTGGCTAGGTGGTGCAGTAAATAGAGTGCCGGCCCTGGAATCAGGAGTACCTGAGTTCAAATCCGACCTCAGACACTTAATACTTACTAGCCATGTGACCTTGGGCAAGTCACTTAAATCCATTTGCCCTGCCCTCCCCCTCTAAAAAGCAAAAATAAAAAAAAAAATAAAGCAAGGTATCATTTCCACTCCCAAGAAAGCAGGGGCATTGAGGAGCAGCATTGAATGCAATCCTAAGGTATCAGCAATCCTTGCTGAGTAAGGACCTGAAAGCAGACTATGAGAGAAGTGGCCACAACTCTTATCATATTAAACCACCATTAAAGCTCCAAAAACCACCAAACTTCCAGAATTAGCTCTGAAAAAAGTAGTGAGGAAAAAAAACCTGAAGCTTGTGACAAAGACCCTATAACTCCCATGGCAGGAACAAATTTAACATTAACATAACATTCAAAATAAAGAAATTGAATGGAAAAAATAACCAAATTTTAAAAAAAAAGGCACACTTTATTGTACCAAGCTACTCTGGCAAAAGGGAAGACCAAGACAAAAAACTCAGTCAAAACGGCAATTAGCAAAGCCTCAAAGACAAATGTGCATTGAATTCTCAACAAGAATTTTTGGAAGAACTCAAAAAATTTTCAAAACAAAATAACAGTTGTAGAGGAAAATTAGGTAAAATATATGTTAACAAAAGAAGAAAATTATGAAAAGACAATTAGCAATTTTGTAAAAGAGACACAAAGTGAAGAAAATAACATCTTAAAAAAACAGAATTGGCCAGCTGAAAAAAGTGCCACAAAACTTCACTGATAAAAGCAATTCCTTGAAAATCAGAATTATTCAAATGGGAAGAGAGATATAAAAGTTCACTGAAGGAAATAATTACTTAAAAATTAGAATAGGGCAAGTGGAAACTAATTACTCCACAAGACATCAAAAAACAATAAAATAAAGCAAAAAGAATGCGAAAAAAAATAAAGGAAAATGAGAAATATCTCATCAGAAAACCAATTGAATTGGAGAATAGATTGAGGAGAGATAATTTTAAAATTACTGGACTAGCTGAAGTCCATGATCAAAGGAAGAAGCTAGACATCATATGTTAGGAAATTATCAAGGAAAATTTCTCTGATGTCCTAGAAATAGTGGGTAAAATAAAAATTGAAAAAAAAAATCCACTGATCACAACCTTTGTAGCCAAATTCCAGATGTCCCATGTCAAAGAGTAAATAGTAAGAAAGAAGCAAGGAAAAAAAAATTCAAATTTCTTGGAGCTACAGTCAGGATCACATAAGATTTAGTAGTCATCATATAAAAGGTGTGGAAGGCTTAGGATATGATATTCTGAAAAGAAAAAGACCTAGGATTTACAATGAAGGATAATCTACCCAGAAAAACTGAGTATAATTTTTCAAGGGAAAATGGGCATTTAATGAAACAGAGGACTTCCAAGCATTTCTGATGAAAAAATAAGTGCTGAATAGAAAATGATTTTCTTTTTTTAATTATTATTTAACTTTTGTATATTTTTAGTTTACATCATTAATTTTCATGAGAGTTTGAGTTACAAATTTTCTCCTCATCTTTCTCCTACACACAAATCTAAAACAGCAATCCAACTTTATACTCCCTCTCCAAATGGGTTCTCTCCTATGTCCTCCCCCATCACCCCTCTGACTTTCTGGTAGGGCAAGATGGATCTCCCTACCCCAGTGCCTACTCAGTGAAAAGATAAGAAATTCAATACATACTGTACATGTGTAGTTATGCAGAACATGTCCACAATGGACATATTGTGAAAGACTGAATATATTTCCCTCCTTCCTACCCCCCCCACTCCATTCCCTACTTTGTCCCTGTCCCTTTACAGAAGTGTGTGCTTCTAACAGCCCTCTCCCTCACCCTGTCCTCCCCTCCATCATCCCCCTCTCATCCCCATCCCCTCCTACTCTCCTGTAGGGCAAGATACCCAATTTAGATTGTATGTCATTCCTTCCTGAAGCCAAATACAATGAGAGTAAGGTTGACCCATTCCCTTTTGCCTTCCTGTTCTTCTCCTCCATTGTAACAGTTATCCCTTGCTTCTTCTATATGAGATGTTTAACCCCATTCTGTCTCTCCCTGTCTCCTCTCATTCTAATCCTCGCCCACCTCAGAATTTCATCTTTTAAAGTATCATCCCTTCCTATTCAATTGATCCTGTGCTCTCTATGTACACATATATACACATAGTCAGATATGTATTCATACACACACATATGTATGTATATATATATACCCTCCTATATAGACACATGTATATGTATATGTATGTATACATTTTTATTCCCTTCATTTATCCTCATACTGAGAAAAATTTCATAAGTTACAATTATCATTTTTTTCATCTTGGCATGTAAATAGTTCAACTTTGATAAGTTCCTTATGATTTCTTTTCCATGTTTACCTTCTCATGCTTCTTGTATTTGAATGTCAAATTTTCTATTCAGTTTTTTCCTCAAGAATGCTTGAAAGTCCTTCACCTCATTGAATGACCATATTTTCCCCTGAAACATTATACTCAGTTTTGCTGGGTAGGTGATTCTTGGTTTCAATCCTAGCTCCTTTGATCTCTGGAATATCATATTCCAGGCCCTTCAATCCCTTAATGTAGAAGCTGCTAGATGCTGGGTTATCCTGATTGTGTTTCCATAGTATTCAAATTGTTTCTTCTTGGCAGCTTGTAATATTTGCTCCTTGATCTGGG
>CM053582.1:256484755-256498098 GCA_028627135.1 Pseudochirops cupreus
TTTGGGGATCTTTTTCAAGAGCTGATTGGTGAATTCTTTCAAGTTCTGTTTACCCTCTGGTTCTAAAATATCAGGGCAATTTTCCTTGAGAATTACTTGAAGGATGATTTCTAGGTTCTTTTTCTGATCATGGCTTTCAGGTAATCCAATCATTTTTAATTGTCTCTCCTGGATCTATTTTCCAGGTTAGTGGTTTTTTCAATGAGATATTTCACAATGACTTCTATTTTTTCATTTGTTTGGATCTTTTTGATAGTATCTTGATTTCTCATGAAGTCATTTGCTTCTATTTGCTCCACTTTAATTCTGAAGGAATTAGTCTCTTCAGTGAGCTTTTGAGATTCTTTTTCCATCTGGCAATTCAAATTTTTATGGCATTCTTCTTCTCATTGGCTTTTTTGACCCACTTCTGCCATTTGAATTAATCTATTTTTAAGGTGTTATTTTCTTCAGTCAGGTTGTTGACTCTCTTTTCATGATTTTCTTGCATCATTCTTATTTCTCTTCCCAATTTTTCCTCCACTCCTCTTATTTGGTTTTCAAAATCCTTCTTAAGCTTCTCTATGTTCTGTAACCAATTTATATTTTTCTTGGAAGCTTTTGGTGCAGGAGTTCTGACTGTGTTGTCTTCCTCTCGTTCCATGTCCCCCAAAAAAGGAATCTAAAGTTGGATTGCTGAGCTTAGTTTGCTTTCTTTGTCTGCTCATATTGCCAGTCACTTAACTTGATTTTTGAGCTACAGTAGATCACTGTTTCCTGGGGGGAAAGTTTTGTTCCAAATGGTTGGGGTTTTCACAGCTTCTGGATCTATTAGGAGGCAGCCATTTCCGCAGCCCCCACCAGCTTTGGCTCACTGGTCACACACCTCAGCACCACCTGGAGTTCTAAAATTTGTTTAGAGTCATATCTGTAGGTATTTGAGGTGGTTATGGGGGTAGATGGAGAGTTCTCCTGCTTCTATGCTACCATCTTGACTCTGACCCCAGAAAATTTGATTTTTACATACAAGAGTCAAGAAAAGAATAAAATTGCAAACTAGAAAGGAAAACCATAGGGGACTCAATAAGATTAAATTGCTTACCTTTCTATATGGAATAATGATACTTGTACCTTCTAAGAACTTTAACATTATTGGGGTAGCTTGAAAGATTTTCCATACAAATAGGGCATTGTAATGAACTACTAACATTGAGATGATGTAAAAAGATGGATAGGTGAAAAAGAGGAATGACCTGGGAGAAGGGGGAAGAGAGAAAAGAATGGGAAAAAATATCTCACATAAAAGAGGCACAAAAGAAAGAGCTTTTACAATGGAGGATAAAATGGTGGCAGTGGGGAATGTTCGAACCTCACTCACAACTAAATTGTTCATTTGGTAATAGAAATCTATCTAACCCAACAGGGAAGAAGGAGTACAAGGAGATAAGAGAAAATAAAGGGAGGGTCAATAAAAGAAGGTAGTGGCTAGAAGCAAAACTGACTTTAGAGGGCAGATACGAGAGACAGAGAGGCAGGGGGAGAGAAAGAGAGAAGAAGGGATGGAGGGAGAGAGAAAGCAAAAAGGGCAAATAGAAGAAAATAGGATGGCAGGAAATGCAGAGTTAATAATCATAGCTGTCAATGTGAATAGGATGAACTCAATGATAAAACAAAAATGAATAGGAGAATGGGTTATAAAGCAGAATTCAATAAAATGTTGGTTATAAGAAACACCTGAGACAGAGAACTCATACAAGGAACCAGAACACAATGTATTATGCTTCATCAGACTAAAACAAAAAGGCAGGCATGACAATCATGATCTCAAACAAAGCAAAAATAGACCTAATTAAAAGAATAAGGGGAGAAACTACATCTTATTAAAAGGTACCTTAAACAATGGAGTAATATCAATACTAAACATATATGCATAAATAACATTGCATTCAAATTCTTAGAGGAAAAGTAAAAAAAAAAAACTTACACGATGAAATAGAGATCAAAACTATTCTAACTGGGAGACTTCAACATTTCCCTCTCAGAGCTAGATAAATCTAACCACAAAATAAATAAGAAAAGTTTAGAAAATGAAAATTATCTTAGAAAAGTTAGAAATTACAGACCTCTGGAGAAAGTTGAACATGAAAAGAAAGGAGTATACCTTTTTTTCCAACTCTTCATGACACCTTCACAAAACAAACCATGTGTTAGGGCATAAAATCAAAACAAAATTCACAAATGCAGAAAGGCAGAAATAATAAATTCACCCTTTTCAGACCATAATCCAATTAAAATTACTATCAATAAAGAGACATGGAAGTATAAATCAAAAATTAATTAGAAACTAAATATTCTAATACTAAACAATGAATGGGTCAAAGAACAAATTATAGAAATAATCAATAGTTTCATTGCAGATAATGACAGCATTGAGACAATATTCCACAATTTGTGTGATACAGTCAAGACAGAAAAATTTGTATCTCTAAATATATGTATTAATAAAAGAGAGTATAAACAGAAGAATAAATTAAACAGGCAACTACAAAAACTAGAAAAAGAACAAAGTTAAAATCTCTAATTAAACAATAAATCGGAAATACTGAAAGTGAAAGGAGAGATTAATAAAGTTGAAAGTAAAAGAAGAAATGTTGGTTTCATGAAAAAAAGATAAAGCTTTGGTTAATTTGATTAAACAAAAAGAAAGAAGAAAGCCAAATTACTAGTATCAAAAATGAAAAGGGTGACTGTGCCACCAATGAAGAAGAAATTTAAAAAGTTATTAGCAGTTCATTTGCTCAATTATATGCCAGTAAAACTGACAATCTAAGTGTAATGAATGAATATTTGAAAAATATAAACTGCTCAAGTTAAGAGGAAATAAAATACTTAAATAACTAAGTCTAAGAAAAAGAAATTGAACAAACCAACAATGAATTCCCTAAGAAAAAGATCCCCAGGACTAGACCAATTTCAGGTGAATTTTATCAAACATTTATGGAACAGTTCATCCTAAATACCATATAAGTTATCTGAAAAAAAATGAAAAGGAGTTCTATTAAATTCCTTTCATTCCACAAATATAATTTTAATACCTAAACCAGGGAGAGCAAAGACAGAGAAAGAGTACTATAGACTTATTTCTTTAATGAATAATTTAATGAAAAAAATTTAAGTTAAATGCTAACAAGGAGATTAAAGCAACATTTCACAAAGATCATATGCTCTGACCATGATTTATATCAGGAATATAAGCTGTTTTAATATTAAAGAAAAACTTAGCATAAATGACCATATAAATTATGAAAACAAGAAAAAAATCATACAATTTATATTAATAGATGCAGAAAAGGCCTTTGACAAAGTACAATACCCATTTCTATTAAGAACATTAGAAAACAGGAATGAATGAAGCCTCTGTTAATATCAAGAGCAAATATTAGCTGTAGTAGGGATAGACTTAAAGTTTTCTCAATAAAATCAGGAATAATGGAAAGGTGTTAATTATCACCACTATTATGCAATATTAAACTAGAAATGCTGCATATAGCAATAAGACAAGAGAAGGAAATGGAAGAAATGACATAGGTAATGAGGAAACAAAACTATCACTGCAGATGTAGAGATATACGTATATGTAGATACATGTAGAGATCCTTACATAATCAACTAAAAACTATTTGAAATAACTGACTTTAGCAAAGATGCAGGACACAAAATGATCTCATAGAAAACATCAGCATTTCCATATACTAACAACAATACTCAGAAAGAAGAAATAGAAGGAGAAACTCCATTTAAATCGATCATAAACAATATAAAATATTTGAAAGTCTATCTGCCAAGACAAAATCAGGGAACTCTGTGAACACAATTGTAGAACAATTTTCACACAAATAAAGACAGATCTAAACAATTAGAGTAATATTAATTGTTCATGGGTAGGCTGAATCAATACAATAAAAATGACAATTCTATGTTAATCAAGTTATCTAATGCCATACCAATCAAACTACCAAAGAATTATTTCACAGACCAGGAAAAATAGCAAAATTCATCTGGAAGAAGAAAAGGGCAAGAATATCAAGAGAATAAAAAATGCATAAGTAAGTGGCCTAGCACTACTGTATTTCAAGCTACATTATAAAATTGTAATCGTCAAAACATTCTGGCCAATAAATAGAGTGGTTGATCAGTGAAATAGATTAGATACACAAGACACAGTACAAAATGTCAGTAGTAATCTAGTGTTTCATAAACCCAAAGATCTAAGGGTTTGGAATAAGAACTAAACATTTGACAAAAATTGCTGGGAAAAATGGAAAACAATTTGAATGAAACTAAGCATACACCAACATCTCACACCACCCCATACCAAGATAAGAAAATGGGTAAATGATTTAGACATGAACATTGATATTGTAAGTAACTTGAGGAAGCATGGAAAAACATACCTGTCAGATCTATAGATAAAAGAAGAGTTATAACACAAAAAATGCTAGAGAAAATGACAGGAAGTCATTGTTTACATGAAATTAAAAAGGTTTAAATAATCAAAACTAACACAGTCAAAATTAGGAAGACAACAAGGTTTTGGGGGGAAAGGCATTTTAAAATCAAATTTCTCTGATAAAGGGCTTTTTTCTCAACAATAGAGAACAAAGTCAAATTTAGAAAAATAAGAGCCATTCCCCGGTTGATACAAGATCAAAGGATATGAAAAGGCAGTTTTCAGAAAAAGGAATTAAAACTGTCAATAGTCACATAAAAAAACATGAATGTACTGATTAGGAAAAAAATGTAAATTAAAACAACTCCTAAGATTATACCTCACATCTATTAGATTGGCTAATATGACAGAAAAGGAAAACAAATTCTGGATGGGTATATGGAAAATTTGGAACACTAATGCACTGTTTGGTGGAGTTGTGAACTAGTTCAAATATTTTGGAGAATAACTTGCAACTACTCACAAAGCGCTGAATAGTTTTCTACTACTAGGTGTGTATTCCAAAGAAATCAAAGAAAAATGAAAAGGGCCTATTTGTATAAAAAAATATTTCTAAGAACTCATTCTTATGTTGCAAAGATTTGGAAATTGAAGAGATGTTTATCTATTGGGGAATGGCTGAACAAGTTGTGTTACATGACTGTGAGAGCATACTATTGTTCTGATAAGGAATGATGAGCAGGATGGTTTCAGAAAAATTTGGAAGACATAGGAACTCATGCGAAGTGAAGTAAACAGAAGCAGGAGAACATAGTACACCATAATAGCAATATTGTAAGGATGATCAACTGTGAAAGACTTAGTTACTTGAGATCAAGATGATGATCCAAGACAATTTCAAAGGAACCATGATGAAAAAAAAAATGCTAGCTGCCTCCAGGGAGATAAGTGGCAAACTCTTAATGTAGACTAAAAGATACTTTTAAAAAAATTTCCTTTTCTTTTTTTTTTCTTTCCCAACTTAGCTAATGTGGACATACATATGATTTCACATGTATAATCACTATCATATTGCTTCCCTTATCAAGGAGGGCAGAGGAGTGGGAGAGGAGAGAGTTTGGAAATCAAAATTGTAAGAGAAAAATGATGGTCAAAAACATTTTTACATGCGATTGAGAAGTTATTAATGAAACACATAAAATCTATTTGAAAAAGTTCATTAAATTTTGACCAGAAACAAGATGGAGTCATAAAATTAGTTATTTGGGGCTGGAAAAGACCTTAGAGATGATCTTGTCTAACATTTTCATTTTATATAGGAAGAGGCACAGAGATGTTTGACTTTCCAGCAGGGCTATAGGTAGTATATACCAGAAGAGAAAATCAAACTCAGATTTTCTGACTTTGTATCTGGTGGTCTTTGATACACTATTTTTAATTTATGAATTTAACATGTCAGATTTCAAGCCCCAGTTGGACATTTTTCTATCTCTAAAAAGCAATGCATATTTGAGAAGACCTGGCAGGCTCTGCTTGGGAACAACCCATAAGGGGCTCAGGCAGTTCAGGTCAAGATTGCTCTGTACTGGCAAAGCTGAGTAGGGAAGTCTGTCTAGCACCTGCTCCCATGACACTTCAGACAATCTGATTAGGATCTAACTTCAATAGCAACAGACTCAGCCTATTCCCTCAATGTATTTAGTCTAAAAGACTACTCTTAAGGGCTTTCAATTCACTCTGCAAATAAATGCTCTTTCAAAAAAAATGCAAATATCCATTTCAATGGGAAACAGATCTTTCTGATTCATCAGAGACAGTGCAACTGTCAGTTGTTAACGTCTCCTTGTTTTTTAGCCTTCTCAGGAGCTGTTGAGAAATCATATCCTGTGAATAACATTAGATTTTGAAGTGCACTTAGAAGTACTGAGGAATGGATGGGGAGTTGAACTCACTGAATTCTAAGGTTATCTTGAACTCTAAATCTATGATGTCATGATTATATTAAAACATTTCAAATATTAAATACAAGCAAGATGAACCATATCTAATGTAAGGAATCACATTGACCTCAGAGCTATAAATGAGACTTGTTTGAATGGCATCCATGATTGGTCTATTGCTTTAGAAGAGAATATCTTATTCCAAAGAAACACTAAGGCAAAATGATAAAAAGAATAGGGCATTTGAATTGGAAACCAGGAAAATTTGGACTCTGTATCTTTCTCAGATGCTGTGTGATTCTTGGCAAGTAAATTAAAAATTCTCTGGGTCTCACTTTCCTCATCAATAAAATGAAGGGGTTAGATTTGATGGCCTATAAATTCACTTCAACCTATAAATAATCCTATGATCCCTCTATGTTTTCCTTCATCACTCTCTCCAATTTTTCTCACAAGCTCCCTTGTGTCTTTAATGAATATTTCTCAGCTTCTCTAATGGAAGTAGATCCCTCCTGTCTTCACACAACTGGGAGAAATGTAGGTGCCAAGAGCTGACTCTATCAATACATTTGTTGATGAGAATCTAAGCAGGAAAAAAGGTAAGAACTCTACAGGGATAGTGCTAATTGATTTTCTTTATAAACACATAAGCAATTAAACAAGTGACCATCTGCTTTTGTCTGCATGAAGTTAATGAATACTCAAAAGGAATCAAATTTAGGACTTGCTTAAATCTTAAATCCAAATGCCTAGATCAATGTTGTGCTTTATCTCAAGGAAAAAAAAAACTTTTAGCAATGCCCCCATTTCTACAAAATAAAGGCATGGTTAAACATGAATGGAATTACTTGAATGATTTTCAGTATAAAAGAGGGAAAAAATCAATGATATGTGTAATTTCTAAAATCATAGCTTTATGATACTAACCCATGCTGCTGTGAAAGAGGGCAGAGATCTGCTGAAGATTAACAAATATTACCTGAGAGAAAAGGGGAGATTATCTTCTTGAAACTGATTTATTTTTATAAATTCCTTTCCTCTATCTTTCAATTTGTTTTGACACAGCATTTTAGAAGTTCAGATTAAATTGGTTTCTTGCCTGGCAAATATTGTCATGGAAATTATTTTGTAGCACTAAAATTTTATTGAGAAATTGGTATAGCAGAAACTAATTCATAAAGTAACCTTTCTGATATTCATTTTAGGATTTAAAACATCATTAAAAGTCCAAAATTTATATTATAGCTTTTTATTGAAATAAATATCAGCAGGATGTAATTGATGTTAGATGTTGAAGCAAGTTGGAAGATTAGAAATCGGTGCTCCCTTCCTTTCACCTGCTCAGATATCCTCATGTCTCTTCCCCCCATGGAATCATTACAAGGATATGAAGATAACATTTTAAATGGGACATGTTCCTGGGGGTCAGAAAACTCCTGAATGGGGTGGCTAAGTGAGAAAAGCAGCCTGTAAATGGACACAGAAGAGGCAAAAACTGAGAATTGTCAGCATCTTAGGTTCTAGCGGAGCCAGGTAGTTCTGGAAACAGAGAAGCACAATGCAGGAAAGCTTCATTACAAAATGGAAGAAGTATGGGAAATACTGTCACCCTAGTTTTTCATGGGAAGAGGATTGGAAGGCTGAAGTAGGTGAGAGGAAGAGCATGGCTTGTCTTCAGTGATTGGATTAACATTAATAGTATTGTGTTAAGACTGGGAGGAGGTGTCAAGTTCAGGCAACATGGTATAATAGACAGTGAAAGGACTTAGAGGCAGACAGATCCAGGATCAAATCCTCCCTCAGCCGTTTGTGAACCTGGTCAAGTCACTGCAACTTTTGTTTCTCAGTTTCTTTATTTGTACAATTTGAGGATTATACTACATTTTAAAATTTCCTTAAAGATCTAGATCTATGACCCTTTGAAATCTGTTACTGGAGAAAAAATAGAACTCTCAAACTACTCTCAATAACATGGGTGTCAAACTTGAAAATTGAGTAATTAAATACACCTATCGATTTCTATTTTCACAGTGAATAAGATAAAAGTGTAATAGGATTGCAGAGGAGGGTTGAAATGTCAAAGAAGTCACATTGAGTCATGGTAACTATATTGGTTCATGTTTAGGCCAAATCTATGAAGAATGAAGAGGATTCCTTCTAAAAGACTGAGGTCTCATCAACTCGCAACCAAACATTACCCAAGGAGAGTGTTATTTGTGAAAGTCATTTTCCAATAAAGTTTAAGGGCAAAGTGAGAGAACATAAGAAAGCAGTAGTACCCAGGCAGTGAAGGAAAACAAAGCTTCTACAAATTTTGCTAAGCTAATTTGGGTAGAGACTCAAAAATTGGCATGCGATACTCTTACCACATTTAAATATTTAACATAAATGTGTATGTTGACATTATGCTGTTATTAAAAGTAGTTGAAAACATGTTTTATAATCCCCAGTGTTAAGCTGTTTTATAACCCATTGTTGTTGTTAGGAAAATCCCTGTGCTGCTTGGCATGCCAACTTTTAATTAAAAACTTTACTTTCTATTCTTTTCATGTTGATTTGAGTCTCTCATCCAATGAACCCACTTTTCTGTCTGAGTTGTAAGAGCAGTTTATTATAATAAATAGGATTTCAAAACAGATTCTCAAAAGAGCTTTGACCAAAACTCTTGGTGTGTTTGGGAATGTTCCTAAACCAAAGTCCAATGCTTTAAAAATAATATAAATTTTTTTAAAAATCCTTATTTCATGTGTAGACCATAGAAATTGGAGAGAGAAACTGAGGGAGATGGAGTGGGGAAAAGGGAAAGGGAGAGTGAGATCATGGAAATATTCTAAAATAAACTTAGCTTTATTTCTTAAATAAGAAAGTTATATGAGAAGGTAAGAACAATCACAAAGCAACCAGAAAATACTCATTATCTTCCTTTCTTCCCCTCTCATCCCTCTCTGGTTCTTCCCCCCCTCCCTTCTCTCTGTCTCCTTCTCTCTGCCTTTCTCTTTTTAGTGCCATATTTGATACAATATAAAATAAATCATAATATTTTCTATAACAAATAGATTTCTATATTTACTATAGGTCATGTGTGTGTGTGTGTGTGTGTGTGTGTGTGTGTGTGTGTGTGTGTGTGAAGACAACATATCTGTGGAGATGGTCAAGACAACATATCTGGAAGACTCAGATACTGGAAAAAGATAATGCAGCTATGAGTTTGCTGGTATCAAGGACTCCTCAAACTTATACTCTTAGAGAGTAGCCTAGAACAAAGTTGTCAAACATTTAGCCTTTTGGAAGTAGCCAGAACTACATTAAAATGTAATTGGGAAATATTTAACAGAATAAATAAAAACACTATAAAAATAGATGTCACATTTTAAACTAAGTCAATATGTATCCTGAAAAGATCCTTATATATCTGGCTGTATATATCCTTATATATCTGTATATCATAATTGGCTTTAATGGCAAGCAAAGAAGTACTTAGTATCTTTTTTTTCAGCTATTTATTTAGCTCCTTGTTTCAAATCAAGTTCCTTTTGAGCCTTGCCCATGATTGTATCAAATTTTTGTTAAGAAACAGAACTTGTGAAACCCATAGTCAGAGGGACTTGCCAAAAACAGGAACAGGGAAGAGCTAATGACCATATACAAGGAGAAGCCCAACATGGGAAGAGCAGAATTGAGAAGGGGAAATTTGTGGTGGACAGGCACTCTGTTTGTCTGTTCTGTTTGTGTTGATTTTTGTTTGTGATACTTTTACAGAAGTCCTGCGACCCTACTGGAAGCCCTGAAAGGGGATTTTCTTGTTTTCTGTTTACAGAAGTCCTGGAGGAGGGTTTCAAAGGTCCTGGGACTGTACCGATAATTTGTACTGAGTTCTCAGACCTTGTATGTGAGTCTTTGTTGATTTTACAGGCAGATAGTGAATTGATGATGGTACCAGCAATGTGTGTGAATGTTGTTTTGGCTCTGTTAAGCTTTGTCTTCCCAGAAACAGAAACTGTGAAGTACTTGAGGCAGACTGGACACTGTGAGCTTCAATATGGAATGGGAACTGGACTTGGAACTGGATGAGGTACTGAGAGCTGCCTTTGAATCCAGATGACAGTTGGATAGATTCATGCGGGAGCTGGGACCATGGAAGAGGAACCATGGAATCTGAGAACCAGCCTTGAGTCAAGACGAAAAGATATCTTCTTGAGTACTTAATGCTGACTGAGAAGATTATGATTTACTGAGATGTAGGGTTAGAGAACTTTGACTTTTGTACTTTGTATCCCTTAAGGAGGCTTGTTCCTTAAGGATAATTGAGTTAAGAACTTATTGAATGATATCTTTTTGGTTAAAACTTTGTGGCCACTTTGGTGAAAACTATGTGGCCACTTTAGTGATAAGTTGTTATGTTATAACATTGTAAATGCTGTACTTTGGTTTCTGTGAATGTTTTGCTTTTGCTTACTGCTGAATAAATAGAGAGTTCACTATACTATGAGAACCTTAGAGCTATTCAGAGCAGCAGTCCTCTGGAAAGCTACTCATGCTTGGCTTTACACTGGCCCCTTATTTGAGATTGACACCATTGACCAAAAGCATCAAGAGGATGAATGACTTGCCCAAGAGCATAGGAACTTGTTTGTCAAAGTAGGGATATGAACTGAAGTCTCCCTGACTTTGAGGTCAGTTCCCTATTTGCTACTCCATTCTACCTTTCACAATATTTAAACATACTTTGAATAAGTGTTCATTAATGATGATATACTCTTAACAACTCTGCAGAGTTGAATACTCGCCTTTTTTCATGACATTAAGCTTGTGCCTTCTAATATGGATATGTACATTCATGTGTAGATACATACACATGTATACACATAAAGTGTCTAATGTGAGATTGCCTGTTTTATCTTTAGGTGTGTGTATACATCTTGTCCATATGTGTAGAGGCATGTCTGGGGGAGCTGGCACAGTGGACAATGGACTGGGCTTGGAGAGAGGAAGACTTAATTTCTATGCTGGCTTCAGACACTTACTAGCTATATGACCCTGGGCAAGTCACTTAACCCTGTTTGCCTCAGTTTCTTCATCTGTAAAATCAGCTAGAGAAGAAAAGGGTAAACCACTCCATCATCTTTGCGTAGAAAACCCCAAATGTGAAAATGAAGAATCATACATGCCTAAAAGGACTGCACAACAAAATAGGCATCTCTATACATGGATGTAGATCAATAAAAACATATATATGTATATATAATCTATATGTGTATACACATATACATAAACACATAAAAATATCAATGAGACAGAAATGGAGTTGTCCATAATGTGTCATGTTTTCTATATAAGTTAATCTTATCAAGATTATATAAATGATAACATCCCAGAAACAAGCATAGTTTGTGGGAAGGAACTAGGAAAGCTATTGCCAAACCCACTAGGCTATATACAGGTTTTGGGAAGATACTTTAAAAATAGATAGGAAGTTCAAAGTATCAGAAAGTAAAAAGAAAATAAATCCAAGAAAAATCAAAAGAAACAAGGTTTCTTATGAAACACATAAAAGGAAGCTGACCATGCCACCAAAATAAATATGATGTGCCTTTATGTCTAGCAGCAAATTCTTTTCCCATACTTCTCAATCTTAATGTGTAACAAGGATTGAATATGGCAACCTGACTAGTAAGGGAAAAAATAAAATGTCTACCTTAAGTGATAATAGCAGTGATAGGAGAGGAGAGACAGAATGGGTAAGGTTTCTTATCGGAAGTAGTGGATCACCATTAATAATGTCCAAGTCCCATTCATATGTTTATGCAGGTTTCCTGGGCAAGAGCTTTGAGCTAAGAAGATGAGAGAATCCCCCAAAGTGTACCTGGATACTCTGTGTCATGAAAAAGTCTCAAGGTTTCTGAATATATATGAATTTCAGATAAATGCTTGCTGCCCTCAGGACCCTGTCATTGTAGCTTCTGCTTCTTGGCCCTATAGTCACATAATCCACTTAAATTATTATAGAAACTGCTCAAAACTGTGGCATCATTGGGACTACTCTTCCCCAGCTATTTCATCTAGCTTTCTAGAATTTCCATGAAACACTGGATGTCCCACCTCAGATCTGAATGTCTTCTTTCAGTTGCCTGAAGAATAATAGATCTTTGTACCATAACATTGTTATAAGCTTTGACATTTGTGGCTGTTATTGTATAGTATTGTGCTATTTTTATTAGGAATATTTGCAAATTTTTAAAGACTTTTACCAGCTAGAAACCACAATTTGTTCATTATTTTTTGCAAGTTATGTTCAATTTTTATTAGCCTTCTCATTTAAGGGGCAAATCAACTCATTCTCTGATTCCTTTTCCACTGAGTGGGACTTCAGGAAAAGAGAAGAGTGCAAATTGTCTCAAACTCAAGATAAGAAGGACTGAGGATGCTTTAGACATTAAAAATGCTAAGAAAGTACTTTTTTTTTTCCTTTTTCACCTTTGCAGTTACCCATTTGCATCTTCACTCACCTAGTTTGTTGATTTTTTTTTGTTGTTGCTATATTCAGAGTTGACCTTCATGTAAAATAGAGAGCTGATCTAAAAGGAGGTAGGAAGATCAGAGTTAAAGCTGCCCCTCTCCCATCTATCCCAGACAAATCATTTAACTTCAGCACTCTATGCACTGTACTTTATAGGGAACATTTGCATTGGAAGGATGTAGTTTTCTCACCCAGGAATACCATAGCAATCAGAAGTCTAATCCCTATCTTATTCCCATCCCTATTTTCTTACAAAAAAGATAGTAACCAATATTTATTAAGTTCCAGGTACAGAATACTGTACTTCATGTTGTAGCAAATGTAAAGGTAATTACTATTCAGTCCTTACCCTCAAAGACATTACAGGCAATAAGATGTCAATACTGATAGTCATTATTCAGTGTTATACAATAAGTTTATTAGAGTTTCAAGATAGATGTTACAAGAGATCTGAAAG
>CM053582.1:256498598-256518482 GCA_028627135.1 Pseudochirops cupreus
CCTTTTCGTCCGCTTTATTTCATACTCCCGCTACACCACCACAATAATGACTTCTTAATTTAAACTAAAAACCATTAGAGGTTCTGGAAAGGTGTGTGTGTGTGTGTGTGTGTGTGTGTGTGTGTACTGGGGGGAGAGGAAACAGTGTCACAGCCTGAGATGTTGGGGGGGAGGGGAGGAGACAAGTCAGGGGATGGTCTTGACAGGGCTCTTGAAGTTGCTGGCTGCCTGAAGCTGCAGCCGATAGGCCATATGGTGGATCTTGAAGCCATATAGCCTGGGCACAAATTGGTTGGCAGACCATTTGGGCCTGTACTCAGGATGCACCATGAAGAGCATGTGAGGAAAGCCAGTGCCAAAGTAAGCACCATCTGTGTGGTGGTGCCTGGACGACTTGGGGGTGTAAACATCCATCCACTTGGGGCAGTACAGCTTCACCATGGCCTCACCTGATATGTCTGACAGTCCAATGGGTAACATGGGCTGGTTTTCACAACATACACGAGGACAATAGCCAAAGTCTCCCTGCTGGTATTTTTCTAACATCTGGGCGATGCCACGGTTTGTGAGGATATAGCGGCCATAAATCAGTCCATACAGCATGTCAGCTACCTGCTCGATCAGGTCACTGTGTTTGGGGTTGTCTTCCAACTCCTTATCAGGTTCCAAGTCGAGGATCATGTCTAGCGCCTGCCTACAGTGGGGCTCTGTTCCTTGAGCCCTGTGAGGTTGAACTTGTCTTGGATATAGTCTTCAGCCACCTCACAGAAGAATTCGTTGCCACTAAGCCCACGGAACCATGAGATCCATGATACTTCCTCTGAGCTACGTATCTTTACGTCAGCTACCGGGCCGGGGCTGGGCAGGGGACAGGGAGAACTTGCTGGGGGGGGGGGGGAGGGAGAGGGGAAGACGGCAGCAGGGAGGGAAGGCTGCGGACCAGACCGCGGCACGCAAAGCAGGGCGGGGAGGGAGGGCACAGATCCTTGTAGTGCCTCTTCTTTCCACGTTGTCTATTTTAAGATCCACAAGCTCTATTATGAAACACCATCATATTAAAATACTGAATTTGTGGTTTTTTTTTTTTTACCTGTGATTATACTTATTTGCAAAACTGCAACCCCAAACTTATTTAATCATATACCACTGAAAAGATAGCTGTAAGACCTCTACAAGTGGGAGTTGGGGGAGATCTAACAAGATGAGTTTTAGGACTTGTTGAAAGAGTAATCACTTACTCTATAATGACCAAAGCTACAAACTATTCCAATTATATAAATGGTAGACAGTATTTCCCCTTTCAGTTTCTTTTAAACTTTTCTTTGCATAAAATATAGCAGGGGAAGCATAAGAAGACCTTTCAACTAAAAGAATCCAGAAACATCTCGTTTCTAATTTATGCTGAGAGACATCAAGACCTTATTTCCCAAAGACTGTGCTTTAGGATGTCCTCTGAGGCCAATTTCTCATCTTACCTTGGAACTGATTTCAAAACCAGATTACCTTGGAAGGATGTTCTTGATAATCATTCATTTTTCTCTTTCTGTGTCTATTTCTTTCTCTCTACATTAAAGATAACATATATGTATAATTTTCTTATTGTCATTTTTTCCCTGTGCATGTTCACAAATAATTTGAAAAATAGATTCATACAAAAGGGGCCTGAAGGAACTTCCAGATAAAGAGAAGATTTGTTGAGCCCTCAGAAATTGTACCTGTGTTCATAGGAGGTTGTAGAAAAAGACTCCTGCTTTGTTAGGAAAGTATTATTACCTATATCACGCACAAAGTGAAATTCAGAGTACGTAATTAATGGTCAGTCTTTGAGTCTAGAAGACTTGAATTCATGTTCTGCCTCTGGCATACTCTTGGAATGTCCTGGGCAAGTCACTTAGCCTCTCAGTGCCTTAGATTATAAATCAGTTGCTGGTCTGCATAGATGGTAGCACTATCTATACTAGGAATATCAGTCTTAATCTAGATCACACCCACCCCCCAAATGAGCATGTACAAAATGAAAATATTTAATAATTTGTAATTGTTTTCCCTCTTAAATGATTGTCTATACTATAATTATAAACACATACAAATAATCTGCTCCCTTTGGCCTACTACAAGGCCCCCCATTGTATTTTATAGTTCTGCATCTATTATATATTTAAATAAATATAATTCTGGAAAGCTCTAATTGTTAACACAACATCTCTAGTTATTTACAATAATCCTCATCTGCCACAGTTTGATGGCCATTTGCTCTCCTGGTTATTTTCCTTCAAATATTACCAAGCTTACCAGTAACCTTCCTAAAATTTAGTGTTCAGAATTAAGAAAAAAGATGGAGGATGTGATCTGACCAGAAGAGAATGCAGAAGGACAACAACCTCCTCACTTTGGGAGAAAATGTCAATTTTATTGCAGCTTTCTCTAGATTGTAGCAATTTTCTTGACCACCATCTTATACTGGTGACTTATAATGAGCTCGTAGGCCACCAAACTCCCAAACTTTTTTTTTTTCAAGGATGAATTGATATTTACACATATATGTAATCTATATGATAATTGTGAGATTGATCCTTGGAAACCAGGTGAGATATTATATTTTTTTTCTTCTAAATTTTATTTCATTTCAGTCTAGTATTCTACCTGGTCAAAATCTTTTTGAATCATGACTTTGTGAACTTTGTAAACTATGACTCTCCAATGTTGGATCATCTGCAAATTTTAGGCCTTCTATTTGTTATACTGTGATGCAGAACTGCTGAAATGTAAACTGTATGTTTGATATTCTTTGAACTTCTTCCAATCATAAGAGGACTTTTGTTTTTTTGTCATTGCTATTGTTATAATTGTTTGTAAATAAGTGATTCATTACACACATTCTTCATTTGCATCACTTAAAACCTAAATGACTTTGTACAAGTTGCTTAACTTCTGTCGACTTCAATTCTTCATCTGCAAAATGGAGTAGGACTGGATGTACTCTGAATTCACTATGAAACCTTCATCTTGTCTTCATAAGAAAAAGGCATGTATTTTTCTCTGTTTTTTTTCCTTAATAAATGATCTGTTATGAACAATGATAAATGGCTACATTGTTCCATTGTGTACTATACTATATTTTATTTGTATCTATACATGTTTTGTTTCATTCTGATGAAATGGCAATTTACAGGTCATCATAATGTGTTTGATTTCCTATATCAAATATTTTCAAGTATACTATTCTAGGGCTAATAGCTGCATCCCCTAATACAACAACTTACACCAGAAAAAGTATATATTGCAGATGAAAAAATGTATCAGGTCACAAGAATTAGGTAAGGTAATATGGTCATGTAAAATTCTTAAAATTCCAATTGTATCTCTCATTTTTATTGGGTCATTAAATTCATTTTTAATTCACAAGTGAAAACCCAACAATTATATTAATTCTTCCTTTTTTCTTCCTTCTTTGCTCTTGTACCTTGCTGTAGGAATTTATTCAAAAAGATACTTAAGATAAGTTTTCTTACTTGTTCAGAAGGGATTTGTCATTAGTCATCTTCCTTTGAATATATTGTGGTAGTGGTTGTTACTGATGTTTATCAATGAGAGTTAGGTGGACAAATATCTCTTCTGCTTCCTAATTGCTACAGCGATTATGTCAGCAACTGAGGCAAGCATGATGTAGGGTGCTGGTGTAGAAACTGAGACTTGTACTCTGAATTCTGCCTCTAATTCCTTACATGATCTAATATGAATCATTAAATGACTCTAAGACTCTGTTTCCTCATCTGTAAAATGAGAAATTGGCTAATCCCTTAGGTCCTTTTAGCCTCTAAGATCTTGTGTATTTATATGTGTCAGACATCTCTGCAACAATTTAGATCCTTCTTTGCAAATTGTATTCTGCAAATGAGTATTTATGGAAGTTAATAAAAATTTCCATTAAGAAAAAACGAACAAAGCATTTTTAAATTGTCTCATAAATCTATTTTCAATTAACACATGTACAGAGCATTTGCATATATATATACATATATATGTATTATGTATACATATAAACATATAAATATATACATTATATATACATATAAACAAACACACACATATATATTTCATCTTAAAAAGGAAATAGATTATAAATATGACACTGGGCTACAGGGAAAAATAAAGCATTTGATGGAGTACTTACTTATAGTCAAATTTATATCTTTAAAAAGGATTAGGGTGCTTATGATCATGCCTCTATTTTTTACCTAATCAACATGTTTGTTTTACAGTTCTTTATATAACAATTTGTGCAGTAATTAAATGTCTAACAGGGATTTTTATGACTTTGTTTGCAGAGCACAAAGGTATTTCAGCTTAGTAGTTTCAATTTATTAAAGTAGCCGTCATAAATTTAATGTTTTAAACAAAACAAATTAAGATACCACTTCTTAGCTTTGCATAAGGTTTATGTCTGAGTGAAATTTATTTCCTTCAAAACAATCTGATTCTATTCTCCCCAAAATTTATACTTTTGCTAAACTTTGGTTAGCTAAGTTCCATTCATTTTGAGATAAATATATACTTAGATGGAATATCATGAATCTGTTCTCCACTAAAATAAATTGCAACCCATCCACACCTTGTCCTATTACTGCTGTCAAACTATCAATCAACCAATCCATCAATCTATCTAGAACATTTATAAGCACTTATCATATGCTATGCATTACAGATACAAAGACAAATGAAATGTCAATGCTCTCAAGGAGTTGTCATCTCAGGTCTTCTATAAATCCTCCATATGGGATCCAAACCAACAAGGTAGAGGCTTTCCTCAAGCCATTTTAATAAAGCAATTATAGTTCAGAAATGCAATGCAAAGACTGCACATCTATTGACTCTTGTTCTTGCTAAATAATAAGTGCATCATTTTGTCCATTTAGTCATCTCCCCATCTTTTTTACTCCAATTTACTGTTAAATTTTGTTCAAATTTTTACATCATTTTTTTTTCCTGAATGCATTCATCCTCCTTTCCCGTCAAGTCAACTCTTGTAATAAGGAATTTAAAATACAAAAGAAAGAAGTTCAGTTAGTCATAGTGGCACATGCTTGTAATATCAGCTGCCGGGGAGGCTGAGGCATCACTCAGTCTTAGGAGTTCTGAGCTACACTAGGGTTAGGTTGATCAAGATATCTAAATTAAATCTAGCATCAATATATGGCAGCCAAGGTAGCAGAGGTAACCAGGCTGCCTAAGGAGGACCATGCTGATTATGGATGGAAATAGAGCACATCGAAATCTCTCTTGCTGATCAGTAGTGTGATCAGTTCCATGAGTGGCTATTACAATTGTAGCCTGGCTGAGGTAAGGAGACTCATCTTAAAAAAAAATAAAAATTTTTAAAAAAGCTCAGCAAAATTAAGCAACATATAACTGAATCTGACTATATAATTAAGTACTCCATACACATTTCACTTCCAAGACTCTTCAAAGAAGGGAAAGAAGAACATCTTTCATCATTTTCTGGGGTCACATTTATGCAATTTTTTTTGCATATCAGAGTTATATCTGATATATGTTCTTTCATTTACATATGTAGTAATTGCATATATTTTCCTTAAGTCTGCACCAGTTCATAGGTCTTCCCATATTTCTCTGAATTGTTTACAACCATCAATTCTTTTGGAGTAGTAATAGTTCATTACATTTATGTGCCATAGTACATTTAGCCAGTACCCAATTGGTGGGCATTTAACTTGATTTTGACTCTACTTCTTATGTGAGTCATCATTATAACTCTATTACACCTGCCCATAGACACAAAATATCCCTGCTTTACCAGCAAGTTTGAGGCTTCAAAGATTGTAATGCTCTAAAATTATGATATATGATATCATTGGAGCACCAGTGAAAATAAAAATATTACGTTTTGTCACAATGGCCAACTTGGTAAAGCTGTGATAATCACTGCCTTATTTTACAATGAAACCCAGACCTCTCATATCTTAATTTAATTCTGTGCTAAGCTCTCCATCCTTTGGTATCGATATGTAACAAGTACAATAAACGACAATGCAGGCTTCCTTACATGGGTTTTCATCCCTTCTCCTCCCCATACACTTAGCATGATTTCTTATATTAGCATCATTAGAAGTACTCACCCAAACTCAGTGACTAAGATGACTGATAATGGACATCACCACCATCATCAATATCAACATACCCACTACACTCCAGAGTCAAAGAAAGCATATGTGAGCAAATGATGTTAGAGCTTAAAGGAGATAGATCAATCAATTAAAAAGTAATTATGAGATTCATTCTGGTCTTCTGAGGACAGCGTGGCCTGACCACATTTTCCCCTGTAACAAATCAGGATTTGTTCCATTTTCATTGCACGTCATAACTAGTCTGTGACTGAACCAGAATAAGAAGCTGTTAACATTCCTCTTGAGTTCCAGTGCAAAACTCTTTCCCCATGTTGGATTGCCTTCTAACCTTTAATGGTCCCTTGTCTATCTATACCTTTAGCTCTAAATGCAGAGGTGAGGGGCCTATTCTTGAATCATTATGTTTATTTTTATTGCTTATATTTAAATTTACAGCCAACTGAGTGTTCTTTAGTGAGCTGTAATATATTCGTGTTTGGGTATTTAAGATTCTTAGACCTCAGACATCAGGGGCAACAGTTTTTTAAGTTGCAAGGCTCATGCTGGCATCTAAGTGGCTTTTGATGAAAATTATGACAAAGAACTACATCATTTAAGCCTCCAAAATCAGGCCTCTTGAAGAAAAAATGATTATAAATAGATGACCCATAGTTACAGCCAGAAATTGGCTGGAGATAATTCTCTGAACTCATAGAAATCCTAGAAGTTACAGGTAATATACTAGAGGAGCAGTTTTACTGTTCTAATTCTAATATTTAGCAAATATTTTCAATATCAGTAATATCTAGATCACTTCAATACAAAAAGAGGCACAGACTCAACAGGGTAGTATCCAAAACTAAACTTACCATCTTCCCTACAAATTTGTCTCTTGCTCCTAAATTCCTAAAAATGAAAAGAAAAGAAAAGAAAAGAAAAAGCCCTCCATTTAAACTTAGTGCTACCTCAAGCTTATATATATAATCTCTTTCCTCTTCTTCCCAGACACACTGTGGGGAAAAACAAACAAAAGAATTCTATTTCCTCTCATTTGATCCATTTCCTTAAGGTTTACTCATTTCTTAATCACAATAAATCTAGCAGCCTACTCTGATGAACTGCACCTCCCCACAGCCCTTAACTTTCATTATCTCTACATCATTTTTACACTGTTGATCATTAATTCCTCCTGAAAAAAATTTGGGTGGGAGTATGATATTGGTGTATTGTGTTTTTCTTCCTACCTGATGTCTGATTTTAGAATCATTTGCAGGATCACAATCCCTTTCCTACCTTATATGCATAGGTATACTGAGTGGGGAGTGACTATGGTGACACCAAAGTGACTTTGGTATACCCAAAGCTCTAAACTGGGTTCTCTACATGGTCTCTTACTATTGCTGTCTAGCATGGTCTCTAACTTTGTCTCTGTCTCTTTCTCTGATTCTCTCCGAAATTCAATAAGGTTCCATGTTTTGAGTTATAATTCCCAGATTTTGAGAAATTCAGCCACAAGCTGTCTCCTAAACTTCATTCTTTCAACTTCATCTGCCAATTAGGTATCCTGAACTAGATGCCCATAAATATCTGAAATTCAAGATGTCCAAAATAGAATTTATTACACTTTTTCCCCTGACCAAAAACAAAACAAAATAAAAAACTCATATTCACTTCCTTTCTTATTTCTTTTGAGGGGAACATCATCATTCCCATCATTCAGATTTATATCTTAAGAGTCTTCCTCTGCTCTTTATTCTCACTCACTACTGGCATCCAATCAGTTGCAAAGTCTTTCTGAATGTATACATCCTCATGGATGCATTCATGCATGCACACACATGCATGTATACGCATGCCTATATATCTATGCATATATACATGTAAATATGTATATATATGAACACATACATATTGCACCTGTTATAATCTACCAGCAATATCATTGTGGTTATCTCTTAGCATGTTCTAATTCAATTCAGCACATATTTAATAATTGCTATTTATATACCCTTCTGAATGTAAGTTTCTTGAGGGAAAAGACAGTATCTGACTCATTTTTGTTACCTCATTAAAGCCCTTTGGACACAAAATGTAATTAAAAGTTTGCTGAATAAATCATTATTTGACATTTATTAATAAAGTACATATAGAAATAAGGTATTCATGATACCAAATTCTCATTCTAGATCTACCATTAAATTGCTATATATCCTTAGACCATTCTCTTAATCATTGTGTGTCTTTTTCTTCATTTGAAAAAAGGGAGTTGCATTAATATGATAACATAATACATAGGTTTGAAGTTTTCAAAGTGTGTAACATATGTTGTCATCTGATTCTCACAACTCTATATAGTGACTCATATTTTTATCCTGATTTTAACAGTCAGGAAACTGATACTGAGAGAGGTTAAATGTTTTGCTCAGGGTCACAAAATTAGTAAGTATCCAAGATCAAATTTGAACTCAGGTCTTCCTGACTTCCTGAATATAGTGTTCTTTGTCTATATGTAGTAGCTGCATATGTCCATAATAGAGTGAAACAGAGATCATGGAAAATAAATGGGATACTATTAAAAAGTTTGTGTGTGTGTGTGTGTGTGTGTGTGTGTGTGTGTGTGTGTATAAATGGCTAAATATATGTAAATGCATGTAGTAAAATTTTTCTTCAATTATTTTAAAGAAGACATTTCCAGGTAGCAATCTGTGCACACAGAAGAAAACATTTCTAAACCATATTCAGTTATTCTCCTCATAATTCATATAATGATAAGTAGAAGAAACAAACAGATGTTCTAACCAAACAACATGCCTAGAGTTTCCATTTAACCTCTCTAGCTCCTCAGACTTGTTTCTCTGTGATTTGCCTGAATCATTTCAGGCAAGTGCCTTTTTATCTCCAGGGTTGCAGAGAAAAGGAAAAAATAGTTTACAAATTTACTCTAGATAATTCCAGGGACTATTCAATAATCAGATCCTTTCCATTGAAGTCTGAAAGATTTAAATTAATTTCTTCTTATTCTTCTTCTTGTTCTTGTTCTTGTTCTTCTTGTTCTTGTTCTTCTTGTTCTTGTTCTTCTTGTCCTTGTTCTTCTTGTTCTTCTTCTTGTTCTTCTTCTTGTTCTTCTTCTTGTTCTTGTTCTTGTTCTTCTTCTTCTTCTTCTTCTTCTTCTTCTTCTTCTTCTTCTTCTTCTTCTTCTTCTTCTTCTTCTTCTCTTCCCCCCTCCCCTCCCTCTCCCTCTCTTTCTTTGCCCTCCTCTCCCTTTTCCCACTCTCTCTTCCCCCTTCTCACTTTCTCTCTCTCTCCCTCTCCCCCCTAAAATTGTGGGTTTACTAGAGGGGAGGCCTGGGAAAAATTGAAAACATCTTGTCTCTTCAATCAGAATCAAAACTCATGGAAATCACCCAGTATACCCATAGGGGTTAGACTAAGAAAACTGTCAGAATCAAATTTCAGGTTGAATCAAACCCTCTAGGTGCTGGTCTGTAGGCTTAAATTAAGGATTTAATTCTTTATTCAGTGCTGTAAATCATTGCTGGCCATAGAGTGATATTCTTAGCCACAGCAAACCCCCCTCCCATTCCCCACAATCACCCTGAAGCAAAACACACCGCCCAAGTTGATCATAAAATCCTGACAGGTTTTTGCAATAAAAATGTGACCTTTTCTGTAAAAAGAAAATCTCATCTTTTATGACATCTATTCTACCATTCTCTTAATGGGAAACTGTATGCCATCTGATAAATGAGTGTAACATAAACATTTTATCTAAATGAAGATATCTTCATTTTTGGTAATTATTGCTGGATTAAAAAAAACTATCTAAAATAGGGACAACAGTATTTTCCCCAAGGTTTGGAAAGTTATCATAATTTTTCCAAAAAGAAATTGAAGTGATTTTTTTTGAAGAAAAGAATTTTTTATATCAGTAATATCATATGCTTCCACTATGCTCACATTTTCAAAAATATGTTTCTGCATTTATGTTGAAATGTTCATGATGCAGAGCTAAATTCTATAGGACTAATTTTCAAGGGACTTTGGATAGAAAGTAATAGAGAAAATAGAGAAAATTTCTTAAGTGAGAATCTACTCTTACAGAAGCATTTCTTTTCCTTTCCTCTCATGTTTTATCAGGCATTAGGACATGCATTAAAATCATATAAGATGTCCTAAATCAAAGGGTGCTGAGAAAATGAGGCCTTCCGAGAAAATATATAGAATATAACTTTTAAACACATCCTCCTCCACTAAAGAACAAAAGGTAATAAAATAAGGATTGGTGATAGACCTTGTCACACAATAGGCATTGATATCATGTGAGATGTGAAGAGAACAACTAAAACCCGAGAGGTCATGCTACTGATAACCTACTTCCTGAAAGCCGGTATACCCAAAAGTCAACCCACTTCAAGGCATTTATTTGATATTCATATTCAGAAGGGTAAATAAAATGATGATGAGAATGAGACTAAAAATGGTTAAAATTTATATAACGGTTTGAGGTTTGCATATAGCTTTACAAATAATAACAACCAACATTTACACAGTGATTAGTAGGTGCCAGTCATTGTGCTAAGTGTTTTATAGTTATTATTTCATTTGATACTTATTACAGTTTTGGAAGATAGGGGTTGTTATTATTCTCATTTTAAAGATGAAAAACCAAAACAAACAAAGATTAAGTGATTTACCCAGGGTCACACAGCCAGTCAGTGTCAAGGCTGGATCTGAACTCAGACCTTCCCGATTCAAGACATACTACTGCATCCACCATACCTTCTAGTTGCAAATGTCATCGCATTTGATTTGCACAATAACCCTGGGAGGTAGGAGCTATTATTATCGTCATTGTATAATTCAGGAAAACTATGAGCCAGAGGCAGAACAGAGGCAAAGAGTAAGTGACTTATTCTGGGTCACTGAGCTAGTAAGAAACAGAAACCGGATTTGAACTCTGGTTTCCCTGACTTCAGATACAGCTCTCAACTGTCTGTGCCATTTAGCTGCCTGGAGGCAGAATGAAGGCCGTATTCTAATTTGGAATAGTATATAAACTAATCTGGAATACACAATGAGAGGTAAAAACTAATTCTAGGTCATATAAAATTTAGAGCTGAGGTCACTGTAAACACTATTTGGCATCTATTGCTACAATAAAGCTATTCTCAAACTTGTGGTTTCAGAACCCTTTATAATCTTTAAAATGATTGAGGAGCTCTTCCAAAGAGCTTTCGTTTATCTGGGTTATTTCTATCAAAATTTAGCATAGAGAAATTAAAATATCTTAGCGTTATTGTGAAAATAAGTTTGATCTCATGGATCCCCTGAAAGAATCTCAGGAACTTCCAAGGATCACTAGACAGCACTTTGAGACCTGCTGGTTTAGTGGAGTGCAGAGGCTTTCACTAGAAGTTAAAAAGATCTGAGTTTGAATCCTGCTTCAGATAATTAATAGCATCATGTCTCTGGACAAGTCTCTTAATGAGTATCTGCTTCTGCTTCTTCTCCTATGAAAGAGGGGATAATAATTTCACCTTCTGTATAGGGTTCTTGGGAGGATCACCTAAGAATGTATATAGAGCTCTATGTAAAAATTAAAGCACTATAGAAATTATAGCTATCATCATAATGTGTGGGATGGAATGGACCTCAAAATCTATTCGTAATAGGAAAAACTTTATGTGAGATTAAAGCTTCATAGCTGAACATTAAAGATCCAGAAGACTCCCTTGTTGAAAAGAGTACAAGTTGGGCTGTCTTTCACCTCCAGATTCAAATGTCTTCTTTCTACACGTGCATCCACAAACTTCTAGGAATAGAGATACATATATGAATACATGAGAAGGAAACTAAAAAGACAGCAGATACATCAATAAAAATGTAAAAACAATTCATTATAGTTATTTCCTAATAATTTGCTAAATATTAGTAGCTATTATTAGTAATTACTAATTCTAATTGAAAGGACCTTATGATGCCACAGGATGACTTTTTGTTATCTTCTTAATTTTCTCTCTATACTTATGATCTTATGATATACATATGATTTTATGATGAACATGAAAATGTGCATGTGTGTGTGTCAGGAAGACCCGAGGTCAAATTTAGTTTGAGACACTACCTGGGTTAACCTGGGCAAGTCATTTAAAGCTCTTTGCCTCAGTTTCCTCATCTGTAAAAGGAGCAGGAGAAATGACAAACCACCCAATGGGGTTATAAGGAATTGGACATGAGAAAATACCTAAACAACTATATATATATATATATACACACACACACACACACATATATATGTGTATATATATGTATATATGTATATACACACACATACACACACATATATATGTATATATGTATATATGTATATATACATACACACACGTATACATACATATATGCATACATACATGCATATACACATAAATGGTTGTTACACACACATACATACATACATATATACATAGATAGTTCCCATTCATTCTCAGTTTTCTGCAAAATGCTCACAGACAAGCAATGATGAAGCCTTCTCTGCAGGGGGGAGGGTTTTGGAGCATGGTTTCATTGGCTCACTGCAGGATTTCACAAATCTTCCTCTGCAAGGAATTCCTCTTCAACAATCTCTAGTCTATTATAACTGCCTAGAAGGCCTTGAAAATGCCCCTTTGCTGGTGGTAGGTCATACATCCTAGAAAAACTGAATTAGTTTAATGATAGGACTGAAATATATGTGCCTAAAAGCTACTTTTCAGAATCATATTACTTGAATATTTAAATAACATAATTATCTGGTGCTTTGAGTAATACTTTGCATAGACAATCACCCTGAGGAGGCATATGATGTTCATTCAAGCTGAAATACTACTTTGTCTCTTACATCGAATCAGGTCATCATTTTGCCCATTTGATCACCTACAAATGTAGTGGGAGACAATCTGCAACTCCCAAAAGCATAATTTTGATAGATTGATCATACAACATATTTATATATGTGCATGTATTTGATACATAGGTAAATACTTTATAGGTATGTGTTTATATATACATACATATATGTATGTATAGATGTGTGTATCTATATATCCAATAAGTGCACATATGCATATGTACATGTGTATATATACATATACGCATGTATATATAAATATATATACACGTATACGTATACACACATGTATATAATCATACAAGATTCTTATCCTGGCATCCAATTCCCTCAGTGATCAGGTTGCACCTTAATTTTCCAAATTTCTATTTTACTAATCTCACGTAAAACCCTCCCTTTTTCCAATTAATTGAACTACTACTTGAGCCCTTGAGCATTCTTTCTATCCCCTGTCCCTTTGCTCATGCTTCTCTGTTCACACAAGATAATTTCTACCTTCAACTCTGTTTATTAAAGTTTTAGTTTGCTCAAGTCCTTCCTTTCTAAACTTTTGCTAAACTTCGATCACAGGCTTTTGGTGATTATTCAGTAACAGAATTTCAAAGTTATAGGGGACCTCCATGGTTTTCTACTCCACCTTCTACAACAAGCATGATGTCTTGATTAGTCTCCACATGAAAACATTCAATAAATGGGAACCTAGCACCCACAGGTCAGCTAATGGATCAATCAAGTTCTTAGAAAGCTTCCTGTCACCTCTGACATCAAACCTAAATCATTGCTGAGATTCTCCAAGTTTTCTTATTTGGATAACAGAAACAGAGTCTAGAGCTATAAGTGTTTTAGCATGGTAGGTAGGACCTGCCAAATTTATATTTTCCTTATATGGCCTTCAACAATACAAGGTTACCTCCATTCTATGATGAAGCATCAATAGCAAGATTTAATTGCTGAGATATTAAGATCTATTCTAAATGGCTCATTTGTTCACATTGAAAATTTAAAGTAAAATTTTAATACTGTTAGATATTCTTTTCTAATTTTAATATAGTTATTTAGATAGGAGGTGAAGGTGGGAATTAGAAAAAAATTTAGATGCTATGTAAACATGGCTTTTTGAAAGACATATTTCATGATGATATTGTTAATTGAAATATTGGATGGAAATTCAGAAAACTTGTTTCAGAACATTTATTAATTTTGCATAACATCTGGTTGTCAAAACAATGAAAATAGAAATGTACAAAACTTAAAACTGCTTAACTAAGAATCTGAATATTTGACTCACAAGAGAAAGAATTTTATTTTTTTGTTTCATAGATTCATGTATTATTGGCAATATAAAAAAACCTACTTCAATAACTTTTCATTTATTGAATTTAGAGAAATCTTGCAAAGTGTTTTAGAAATCTGAAAGAAATCAAATTCATATAGATCAGGGAGGTACCTTAAAAATCATCTGTTCCAATTCTGTTACTATTGTTGCTGTTCCCCCTTCATTCTCAAAGAGGACAAATGACATCAGGAGGGTGATGGCTTAACTTGAAAGTGAATTGGATTTAAGTGAAGTAGGGCTGTGCAAAGTCACCAGGCCTACATTCTCCTCCAGAGTCATGCAGTGATAGACCTTGAACTTTTTAAGCTAAGGTCTTTCCCAGGTCTCAATTTGTCTGAGGCAACACCCATTTAGTGATTTAAGGCTAGGCAAGAATCACAGCAAAAGATGGCCTAGTTTGCCTTCTCAAAAGAATCTGTCTGGGAGAAGACCCTCAGGGTTTCCTACCTGAACAGAAAGAGCTTCTGTTTACACTCACTCTGAACTATCAAAACTCAAATAATGAGCAAGGGGGCTTGGAGAAGGAGCTGAGATCACCAAAGGTTTAATGACTTGCCCAAGTTCACACAGGTAGCAAGTGGATGGATTATAATAGAATTTAAGTCTTCTGATACAATGATAGGAATTGATATAATTAAAGTACCACAGCTAAGATCATTGGCACTTTCTCTATATTCAAGACCTCAAAAAACTTTTCATAGATAATACTTTAAAAAAAAGCCAATTATGGAATTGCAGTATTGAAGCTTTTGAGACTTACTGAATTACTTCTCATATAAAAAGTATATGATACTTTTTTCTCATAGATAGAATAATTTGTTTCTGAGATAATGAAAAAAAGATTAATAAGGTGGTTTTTAAAAATAATCTCTTTAACTTTTTTTTTCACAAAGTAATTAAATTCCAGAAAAGTCAATCATAAACAGTACTATACTTCAGGAGAAGACTCTAACTTCCAAAAACAAAACAAAGAATGATAGGCATTAGCAATATGGTTGCATGAAGTCAAAGTCTCAGAATCTAGTGATGATAAAGAATAGGCACTGTCTGGAAATGTTGTCCACAATTTCAATGAACTGATCACTCATTGGTGACAGATTTCTGACTAGTCTTCAATAGACCATAGATAGGCATATGGGTGAGGAGCTATTATATGTTTTCTAATATCTAACCTGAGTTCTCTGTAAGATTCCATAAGAGAGTGTGGTCAGCATTATTTTGTGTCTTCAGTGTTCCTTTGTTTCCTACCACCAGACATCTGTTAATTCCTAGAATTTTAGCAACTTTACCTCCCTCACATTTATTACCAACACTTATTTCTGTTGCCTTTTTTCCCAAGTCATCAACTAATACTTGTTTATGCGTTCATTGCTAATACAACATAGACTGAAACAATAACAAGTCCCTATTTCAGCTTCTTGGTTTTGTTGGTGAGGGAATTGGTGCTCCAAGTTGTACAGGGACTTATCCAAGCTCTTACAGATAGTTATTGTGACAGAAACAGGGCCAGAATAGAATATCTACTGGGATCCTATTCCCCTTAAATTCTATTACTTCTCCAAAGAGCGTGAAGCATTATCCTTCACAGGAATATAGGAACTTTAAAGGAAGAATCATTAAGACTAAAAAAAAAAATCTAAGAGAAAAGAATTTTTGATTAGGCATTTCAAATGATAGGATAGATAGTTGAGACAGGTATCTCCTTTCCTAACATATTTTTGAAGTTATTTACTTTGCTTATGAGTAAAGTCATCCATTGCCAGAAGGTTTGCATTATGATGTGTTCACATTTCTACATGTATAAGATTCTCACTAGATATATAAATGTATGGCTAAAGGCCACAGCCTATTGGGGGATGGAGTTCAGACACAAATGCATCTCTGTCTCACTTTGGAGTCAGTTGCTCAGGCTCAAAGTCAACACTCTTTCCACTAAAACATGCTGTGTATTGGTGATCCACTCTCCTGAAGTCATCTGCAGCTGCTGGTAGGGACCACCCTGGGGCTAAAACCACGGGCTCAGGTGGGGCTCGGCTTGGCTCCCAGCACACTATGATGAACCCTTCCTGTCTGACTGCTGGGCTGCCTTCAGAGGGAGATTTGTTTCTCTCTGTCACTGTGAGTTCTGCAGCTCTAAAATTTGTATAGAGTCATATTTTATACGTATTTGAGGTGGTTATGGGGGGAGGTTATGGAGTTTTCCTGCTTCTATGCTGACATCTTGGCTCCGCCCCCTCATTCAAAACATGCTGTATTTTAAACAAACTACTTTAGTGACCATGAGGTGCTGGATAGAGGGACTTAGAAAGACCTGCCTCTTACAAATACTATTTAACATGCACTAACCATTTAATCTCTAAGTGCCTCAGTTATCTTCCTAATAAAAAGTTATAAGATAGTTGGTGCTTTGGATCAATGGAGGCATTTTGCAGATCATCACTAATCCAGATCCCAGGTAAAAGGTTTTTTGTTTTTTTAAATGATGAAAAGTCTCCATAGAATGCATTTCATATGAAATCACCTCACTTCTCTATGCAGAAATACAATTCAAATTACAGTTTCATCACAGCATAACTGAGTGGGGAAAAGGCACAAGTGTTTTGATCTATCTCACATGTATTCTAAAATCAATATTCACATTTTAAAAAATGAATTCCCTAAATTGTTTGCAATCCATGAGTTTTAAAAATGCTTTCAATTTTTAGCAAGACAAGCATTTTGCCCTCTTCTCTCAGGAGTTAATCAAATAAATTCAATTTAAACTCTTTCCTTCTCACCTGACATTAATTGCTACTCAAACAGGGTGAGTGGCTAATACACAAATGAGTCATCTATATGGTTCATTTGTCAACACTCAAAATGATAAAGAGGAATATTTCCACAGAGAAGTCAGTTAATAACACCGTATTTAGCATGAACATCCCATAATATTTCTGAAGAGACTGTTAACTGCTTACATGCATTTACATGATAAACTCTAACATTTAGATATGTATTCTGTGCTTGACAGAATATAATTTTTCTCCTGAGGAATTTATATGCAAATATAGTATATATTTAGTTCATTTTCAACTATAAATTAATTTTCTGATAGACTCAAGAAACTTGAATAAATACATGCAATAATAAAGGATGGATTAAAACAAGTACCATTTACATTCTACACATAATAATTCACATTGGATATCAGGTGTAACAAAAATCTTTTAATTGCAGAAATGTATACAAATGTAGTTATATAGTCCCAGTAGTATACAAGTACCCTCTAGTGAACATCGCTAAATTCCCTGTCAGTTGCCAAATTTATTGATTCTTTGGTTCTTTCTAGGTTATAAGTCTGTTCTTCAAATGGACAAAAAAAAGCACACAATGAAACATACACAAAAAATCAATCTCTTGTTTGGGTTGTGAAGCCATTTTTAATAATATTAGGACAAAAAGCTATCTATAATCTTTTCCAATGCATTTTGAAAGAATAGGATTTACTGTTTTCGAAGGAAATACTAAGGAAAGTTTAGAAAATGTGCTGTTTTCTAACTTGAGTGCCATTACCTACTCAAGGCCTTTGCTGATTCCCCCCAGTTGTTAATAACTGATCTCTTTTGAAATTACTTGGCACCACAGAAGGGAGTAGAACAGGGTTTATAAGGGGAAACTGACATCAAAATTTGAAAAACTCAAAATAAAGTCAGTTTCAAATATAAATCTTTTACTTTTTTATTTTTGTACATTGAAATGTTCATAATCAATTCATAATAAAATACATTACATGGTACATTGTTTGCATTTAGTACTGTACATTCTTTATATGCCCATCCCCTCCCCAAAGCAAGTATAATTTCTTTGAGAGTAGGAACTGTTCCATTTTTGTCTTTGTACCATGATCTCCTTGAAGAATTCCTCATGATGGTAAGCAATTGTTCACTGCTTGTAGAAATGAAACTTGAAAACTTTTCTCTTTATTCCAATTATTTTATTCTTGCCAAGGGATAGTAATTGCTTAGAATTTTGTTGTTGTTTTTGTTGTTGTTAACTATGTGTGCATGGCTGCATTTAAATCTAGGTCCTCATTGATAAAAAAAAAATCCATCTGACTTCTTACCACTTTGTCTAATCAGAGGTCTTAAAATCATTGGTTCATTGATAGCAGTCAAATTGGGTTGATTCTGTCAACACAAATCATATTTTAATTTCATAATTTTCTTCAAAGTGAGATTCCTTCCAGATTTAGAGTAATGACCTTGGGATCCTATGATTGATTGTGACTATCCAGATGATGACACAGTCCCTCTCCTTAGTGTATAGCTTTTCTTTAAATTTTTAATCATGTACAAAAACATTTATAGATTATTCTCCCTTTGTGAGAGGTTCCTTGTAATAAAGTAAAACAAATTAAATTTAAAATACATGGACCTAATCTGAAAATACACCCCGCATTTCATATTTGCAGAACAACCAACATATACATTTCTCTGTTAAAAATAATAACAAATCTATTTTCTCTCCCTTCTACCCCACACTGCATCAGAAAGAAAAAAAAATCTTATACTCACACACACAAAAAAATCAGATACTCATAGTCAAACAAAAATAAATTCCCCCTATGTACATAAAGATACATGCACATATATGCACTGTGTATGTGCATGCATGAAGGCAATACATATGCCTTTGTACATATATGCATCTCATTATGCACCCTGAATCCATGACCTCTCTGTAATGGATATCATATTTCATCATCAGTTGTCAGGAATCATCAGTGATCATTGTATAAACAATGGTTGTTTATTTTTACAATATTGAAAATTATTCCCTTAATTGCTTCTCTCTTTGCTGTCTCATTCTGCCCCCAGTGGTGGAATTCACCAACAATACTATCCCTTTCTCTTTTCCTGATGATCTCAAATTTTCAGGGAAACAGAGTAGTTCCTCCTTACAAATGCCCATGGCTAGCACAATGCCTTGCCCATACTAGACTCCTCATCATTTGATGTTTGCTGAATTGTGTTCACCATATTGCCTCATCAAATTTCCTTCTTCTTGAATAACCTCTGTAAGTACTTACTTTAATGGGTGGCTTCTCCATGAGTGAAAGTTTAATGCTATAATTCATCTTTCTCAAAAAACCCACCTCAAAAGTGCTCATTATCTTACAAATGGACCAACTAAAGTCATTTTCTCCTTGGCTGAGATGGAACACAGAAAATGTCATCAGAGACAGAACATTTCCAGCTGTGTTAATCTGCTCTTGAAAACAGAAGTTCAACCTGCTAGAGTAGATGCAGCTAACCTACAGAATCTGGCTGAAGTTAAAAAGCTCATTGAAATCAAATAAAAATTGGCCCAGTTCATGCTTCATAATGTATCCCTAAGATGGCCCATTTGAAAATAAAGTTGTTTCTGATCCCCACAACACCCCTGCTGTGATTTACTGCATCACATTTTAGTTAATAGTTGACTTCTCTTATTCAGCTTCTTGCTGAATCTGAGACATTCTCTGTATTAAAGAACAAAAAAATTAAAAGTTCGTCAGA
>CM053582.1:256518982-256550663 GCA_028627135.1 Pseudochirops cupreus
ACTTAGAAGAATTACACCACAGAAGAAGTTTTTCCCTACCAAATGAGTGGCACTTATTAGTATGTAAACATATTCCTACAATTATTTTCACTTCATTAGTAAAATATCACACTTTCCCCCCCATCAAATTGAAAATAATATGTATTTCTTTTCTGTCGACCAAAGACAAGGAATGACAGGGAAAGATAAAGTTGCCACCAAGACAAGATCTTTTGTAAATATGATTATATTGAATATAGAAATTTTTGCAAAGCTTTAGAAGTGCAATTTTGTTTCAGGCAGCAGATAACCTCAATTAGCACAGAGGCTGTATGCTGTACTTTAAAGGCACACTATTCTCTACTGCCTAAAGTGACCTTTGAAAAACTGATATGAGGTTAAAATTAAAGTCTGATATATTATATATATATTTTTTTTCCTCAGGAGGCTTTGATAAAAAATTAGCCATTACTAGGCAAGGTATTAAAGAGATTTGTTTTTTAAGAAAATCTAGTCTGTAAAAAAAAAATACAAAATAGATAAATCAAGAGTTAATTATTCATATCACAAAGGGAATCATATTTTCAAAGTACTTATTTGAGGATATTTTAGCTATGAATGCTAATACATTTTTAATATAGTTTGACATTTTTTAATTTATAAACAATGTGTGAAGAACACATCAATTACAGTGGGAGGTACATTTTTGTGAGTAAGTTTAGATAATAAGCTATACTGTTTGCTGCTGAAAATGAATGTTTATATTTGCCACTATTTACAGAAAAACTAAAAGTTTTGTATTTCACCAATTTAAATAATGATCTTTGACACCTGTGTTGCTCAGCATACAATTTGTAGCATGTTTTAATGGACAGAGGTTTAGGCTTAGATTCAGAAAGACCTGAACCCTGATTCTGCCTCTGAAACATTATAGTTTTTTGACTGATGACAATTCACTTTGCCTCTTATTCACTAGTTCTATAAGAATCTAAATTATGGACGAGTTGTTGATTTGATTTGCATTGAAAGAGGGAATTTTCACCATGAAAGTTCCCTACACTTGGGAAATCACAGGTCTAAATTTAATAAGCAAAAAAAAAAATATAGAGAACAAGATTCTCTCTCTCTCTCTTTCTCCCTCTCTCTCTCTCTCTCTCTCTGTCTCTTTCTCTTTCTCTCTCTCTCTTTCTCTTTCTCTCTCTCTTTCCTGTTCTCTCTACCTTCCTCCTCCTTTCTCCCTTTCCTCCTCCATGTAATTTATTTCTAATCTCTGCACAAAATGCTTTTGGATTAGGTATATAACTTCTATGAGGGCGCAAATCTTGACTTTACAACTTTCTTAGATGAGGGATATACTATTAATACAAAGTGGTATTGTTTTAGTATTCATATTTTGAATCTATGCTTTATCTCTATGGATTTTTTTCATAGGAAAAGATTCATTCCATAATTGGTGGGGTTTAATAAGTAGTGTAATATATGGTCTACAAAAGTTGGTAAGACCTTGGTAGCCAGTAGTCTATTTTAATTTAAAAAGTTTACTTTAGCATGTGTCTCTTTATAGAAAAGATTATATTTTAATCAATGTATAAAGAGAAGTAAGAAAGATGTCATATTTCCTGCAAACCATTCTCTCAGGTAATTTTTACTAAGCCACAGTCCCACATAAACCACAAGTATCTTTTGCAATTACTTTTTATTGAAAGCAAGAACTGATAGGAAGAATAAACTGAATATTTCCTCTATAAAATCTTCATTTTGATAACTCATTTTGAGTAGGAGACTCCATGATCTCAAAGGTTCTGCTAGCAGAGTGCATACCTAACTCAAACTACAGAAGTTTCAAGAAAAAGAAAAAAAAAACTTGGATATGAATTATGCACTATCCAAGGAAGAATGACTTACCTAAATTCAGAGAGACTCATCAGCTGACTGGCCCTTTGCATAATGACTTTTTAATGGCAACTCTCAGGATATTCAATTCAATATAAAGCCTGTACTTTGTGCAAGGGATCACCCTACTTATAGGACACATGAAGGCAAAACTAAAAGTGTGAGTCCACATCGAAATTAGGTAGATAGTTAGAGAGATAGATGGATGGATGGATGGATAGATGGATGGCTTGATAGATATGGATGACTAGTGGGATTCATACATGCAAAAAATATATAAAATAATTTGGGGAATATCCCTAACAAGTATGTGTGTGGGAGTGGGGGGGGGAATCATTTATGACTTCATAGAACACAAAGAATATGGGTATTTCTCGACTCAACCATAATGCATGATGAGAAATCTGTTAAGTAGATTTGAAATCAGAGAGAATTCTGAGCAGTGGATATACCATACAATGGGCAAAGGTGGAAGATAGAATGTCAACTTGAAGAAACAACTAATAGTCCAGTTCAGCTGGACTACAGATCACAAATGGGAGCAACTGGAAATAAGATTGGAAACGTAGGTTGGAGCAAGACTATGAAAAGACACAAATCTTAGGCTAGGTGTATTATTTTAAATTTTGTTTTGTTTTGTTTTTCAGTTAGGGGAGTGACATGTTTAGACTTGAACCATTAGGAAGACTGTTCTGGCAAAGGATGGAGGCTTGACTGAGGAGGGGAGAAACTTCAAATTAATTAAAAAGTTAATACAATAACCCAGATGAGAACTACATAAGTGATAGTGGAAAGGGAGAGAAAGGCAAGAAGGACAGCATTGGTGTGGAAATAGAAGCAATAGGTCTTGGCAACTGATTGAATTTGGATGGATGGTGAAAAGGAAAGAAAATGTCTAGGGTGATTTCAAGGTTAGAGAATTCATTGAATGGGACAATAACAGAGAGGTTTGGAAGGGAAATGAGTTTGGGGAAGAGATAACAAGATGGAAGATGGAATGCATATGGATGGAAATGTTCTGATGGCAGGAAATGATGCAAGATTAAAGTTCTATAAAGAAATTAAGCAGTATAATTGGTATTAATGGAGAACCTAGAGCAACCAAATCAGAGGTCTTTTAAGTAAAGAAAAATATACATTTTATTTTGAGGTTTCTAAAATACCACTTCATAAGAAAAATGTGTCTTTATAATTTTCAAGCATGTAGATGGCATAAAATGGATGGAACATAGAAGCTTATAGTAAGGAAGACATGAGTTTGAATCACGACTCAGACACTGACTGAAAGCTTCCCTGAGCAAATCCCTTAAGCCATTTAAAATAGGGATAATAATAACATCTATTTTCTAAAGAGCAAATGAGATAAGGCCTGTAAACTGCTTTACAAATCTTATCATGCTATAAAAGTGCTAGTTATGACAACGTGGCAAGCTATTGTACTTTGACTGATTATAGATACTTGTCATGTAGTGAAAGTTCAATAAATGCTTTCTGATTGACAATAAAAAAGTATGTTTACATTTTGGAGTGCTCTAAGTAAAATTGGGGAACACACTTCCATAAATTCCTTGTTAGAGAGGCAATCTGTTAGCCATCTGGAGACTCTCTTTCCCCTCTTCAATAGGTCTTTCTTTACCATTAGATTCTATTTTTATTTTTCAAATTTCATTTCAACTTTAAGGATGTGCTAAAAGTTGCATGTTAGCACTTTAAGGATAAAATTGCCTCATCAAAGAATAATACTTTGGAGGGAAATCATAGTCTCCCACAAATTATTCCTTGGCTCTCCTGCCAAAGACTGGGTCCACTTTGGAAGGAAAGTTGGTTTGAGTTCAGCATTTCTTATCTTCCACATAAGTTATACATTCTGAAGTTAATTTGAGAATTAAGAAAAATAAATAATAGTTGTTCTCTTTGAGGTACATTAACTCTTGCTGATCCTTCCTGTTTTAGACCTTTGCCATTGTTTTGTCCTTGGGATCCATAATTTATTTATAAGCAAGATTCCTTTGTAGGAAAGTTAAGTAAAAAAATACGAGGAGGAGGAAATGATGGAGGGAGGTAAAGAAAAAGCAGTAACATGTGTGAAAGAGAGGTTATATAACCTTTAGGTATTGACACATTCAAATGCATGGAATACATGAGACCAAAGGTTTGCCAACTCAGTGAAAAGAAGTATGAATACATGCTCTCTGTACAATATGGGGAAAAGGTGATAATGTTAGCCACTGTTAACCAAGGCTTAAAGTACAAATTTTAGTTTCAATAACAATGCCGTGTTTCGCTTATTTTTCTTTAATGTGATATCTTGGTGTGAATTTCTTTTTTTTCCCCCTGTAATGACCAAAATTACTTTTTTTCTTATTTAGGTCAAAACTGATGAAATCATAAGGTTAAAACTGGAAGGGGTCTTAGGGATCTGCTAGCCCAACCACTCTCCAGGTTACATGAAAAAAGTAGAGGTCCAAAGAGGTTAAATGAATTGTCTAGGGTCATAGAAACAGGAAAGAGTAGAGATTCAAACTCTGGTTCTCTGACTCCAAGGTCAGTCCCATTTCTACTGTATCTTACTTGGTTTGGAAACAAATGCTCTGCCATTAGATATCTTTTATGACATGTAATGTGACCAAATTGTTCATCTAAAAAAGGAAAGGTTGATGGTAAAATGATTCAGTAAATTTTATTATTTCTCCCAAATACTTGTATATATGGTAACAACTGATTCAAATCTACTTGCACTCTAAAATGGGCAAATTACAAAGAAGTATATTGAACAGGCATCTTGTGACAAAGGGGTGGTAGGTCCAATGAATTTAACTTTAATTCCCTCTCTAATTGGATTTGAGAGGACGCTAAAATCTCAATTTCCTTTTCAAGCAATTAAAGGTAAGTGGTACAGTAAATAGAGCCTTGGACTTGGTGTCAGGAAGTATTTGAAGCTCACGTCAGATACAACTGTGTGATCTTGGGCAAATCACTCAACCTCTCTGTGCCTCAGTTTACTCACTGAAAAATGGGGATAATAATACCGCCTACCTTGCAGGATTGTTATTAGGTTCAAATGAATGAACATATATAAATGCTTTGTAAACTTTGAAATGCTATGTAAATGCTAGCTACAGTTATTAAATTATTATTTTATTATTATTACAACATTACCAATTATCTGAGCTAAGTAACACTATCCATAGTCTTATAGATGATGATGTTTATTAAATCAATCAGGATAGAGATAAGGACCTGTGAGTCCTCTGGTATAGAAAGCTCCATGGAGAAACTTCCTCTACCAATGTTGGTCTACATTTTCTCTGTAACTTATATTCTTGCAATTATAGTAAAAATTCTGACAGGTTAATAGATCTGCCCAGATTTACATAGAAACTATCTGGCAGTGGTGAAACTTGAACTCAGATCTTCCTGGCTTAGAGGCTTGTAGTGTATTTATTAAACCACGCTGACTCAAAATGGAATGAATAATATATAATTGTTACAGTTCTAGTAAAGGCTTATAGCTATGGAAATTAACTCTATAACTATCAGAATATAGTCCTGAAAAGTTTTTTTTTTATGTCACAAGCAATTTAAAATTTTATTACAGTGGTATGAAATTTAGTCAACAGATAGGTATTCACTCTTCATTATGTAAAAGACCATGATTTAGAGAGGCAGCATAATGCAGTAGAAAAGGCAGAAAAAAAATGGATTCCTGTCCTGGCCTTGACTGATCATTTCAAAGTCATCCTGGATAAGTCACTTCAGCTTAGTGCTCTGGCCAACTCTCTAAGGCTATAGAAAGCAGAGAAAATACTAACATACAATTTGTCAAGAGTTATAGGAAACTCCCACACCTGGGGATACCCTAGATCTGAGAAATCATAGGCCTGGGCCTAGTCTCTAAGACCGTACTAAACTATTATGGGTGACATAAAGATAAACAAAATGTTATCTGTCTGCCTATCTATTTTTTTTTCCTTCAATGAATTCATAATCCAATTGGGTTGATGAGAAATAGAGACAAGATAATTTATTAATAACAAAAGTTTTTAAATGACAGCTCAACAACAGAAGAATTGTAATATATAGAACAATAAATGATAAAGGATCTAAGAAGAATGATACATTAATCTATGCTTATCAGGTAAGATATTATGCAGAAGATAGGAGTTTTGTCTGGCTCAAAAAATAGCTTTCAAATCTATTTCTAAAAATATTACCCAAGAACTGTGTTTATAACATTTTATTCAAATGCAGAGGAATCACAAGTCCATTGCTTAATTTTTCTTTACACAATTCTCTGAGATGAAAAAATGAGATAATGTGAATGCTTTCATTTTGCAGATAGTTAAAGCCTTATTAAAACAGTGCTTTATTTTTTTTTCCTAAGCTGGCAAGTATCCTGAACAAAGAGTCAAACTCACATCCAACCTATGGAAGAAAGGGACTTATAAGAAAGACAAAAAAAAAAAGAATGGGCCCCATTGGCTCTGCTGATGTTAATTTTTCTTCTATTTGCCCCCTGAAACTACAATATTGATAAGGTTTCAGTTGGCACTTTTTTTTTTGTCAAACCAAATAGAATGAACCTAACTCAGCATAGTTTTTATTTCTATGGGTTAAGTAAATAAGGGATTAACTGAAATTGAAATTACATGAAATAAGGGCATAAATGGATAATCTGTTGGGGGGAAAATGATGTAATGTTTATATATTAAAATATTTTAAATTAGTAGATAGACATTTTTATTTTAGAACATGACCATTATTGCACCTGTTTTCAGTAAAATGTGAAGCAACCCACAAGCATATCAGTTACCACATCTTTATCATGCAACAGAGTCATATAACACACTCTTTAGCAACTCTTTGTTAAAAAAAAACATTTAATAAAAACCTGTGAGATGCTATTACTGCAGGGTAAATTGATTTCAAGGGAGTAGGTAGTTCAATAGACTTCATAGTTAATAGTTCCCTAATATTCATTAAGTACTTAAATATCTAGTATAGTTTGTATAAACAACCACTTAGTGGCATTGTGTGCATCCTTTAATTAAATCATTGGCTTCCTTACATATAAGTATTGTTTAAAACAACAGCAACAACAACAAGGTGACCAAATGAAAAAGCTTCATTTGACCAATGGTTTGCTACTCTCTGTGGGTAAATAAGAGTCAGTGGGGAGACTTACAGTTCCTATTAAATTGCAGGCTCACGACTCTAAATTATACTCTAGCAGCTCAGGAGAGCACGTTCAGCTTTTAAAGGTGCTACCTTTGAAGTCAGGAAGAATTTGGGATGGATAGATAGATAGATAGATAGATAGATAGATAGACAGATAGAGAGATAGATATAGATCACTCTTAATTGGAACTGAGATGGGTCACAATTTGATAAATACAATAATATTAAAGACATGCAACTCTATAGATACAATTCAATAAAACTGAACAGTTTTTTTCCAAGTAGATCAGGAAGCTTGGAGGACTGTTGCTGAGTTGCTGAGCATGGCATCTTCGGATTAAAATCTCTTCCCAAATAAAAGGAAGGCATTACTATGTCAAGATCACTCAGGATCCAATATGAAATGAGTTTGTAGTTCCATCCAATTTCTACTGAATAGTCTTCTATATCAGCAATCGTGAAAACCAAGGTGACATTAACTGGAATTCAGCAGAGAGGCCAGCTCTTTATCCACTGAACTACCTTTTCTGTGCCAGCATTATTCCTTCTAAATCCCAATAATAACATTTTGTATTAAACTCACATTTCTTTTTGGAGAAGCCTTGAGACCTTTATAGACATGTTTTATTTAATTCTTTCCAAATTCCTTAGTGGTACATAGAAGGCTAGGGCATTGTCAACTCCATTTTGTTGTGGAGAATATTGAGAAAGAAACCAACATTGTGAGACTGTCTGTGGACAGAGAAATATGTCTCTTTATTTTCCTTCCCTCAAACACTAGATAACAAAACATCTAGCAGAGATATTATATTTTTATAGAGAGTAGCAAGAAATTGAGAGTGAGACAACTGGGAATTCAATGAGTTGAATGTCATATACTTACATACATATATACATGCATACATACATATGGATATATATGCATATGTATGTAGAACTACATATGTTTATATATACACTATACTATACTATACTATAACATACCATACCACACCACACCACACCATATTAGTTGTTATTCAATCATTTCAATCCTGTCTAACTCTTTGGCACTCCATTTGAGGTTTTCTTGGCCAAAGATACAGAAGTGCTTTGCCATTTCCTTCCCCAGTTCATTTTATTGATGAAGAAACTGAGGCAAACCAAATTAAATGACTTGCCCAGTGTCCCACAGCTAGTAAGTGTCTGAGACCATATTTCAACACAGGAAGATGACTTTTCTTGACTTCAGACTGGCACTCTATCCACTGTAACACTTAACTGTTAGTATATATTTATATACCTATGAGCACACACACATGTACCATCTTCAAGGATAAAAATATAATCACTTTAACTTAACATATACAAATATTTTCTCCTATACAAATGTCTATAAAAGTCAATCTATTAGAGAAAAAAATATATAAATCTATCAAAACTCAACATAGCAATGCTCTTACCTCCCTATTCCTGTGTAGTTTATCTTTTTAATTTAACCTGCTATTATATTTGCTTTCTTGGTTGTCTTTTAATGTTGCTAATAAATTTTAGTCCATTAAAAATCTGTATCTTTTTTTAGATGAACCATGATTTGATTACAAAATCCTCCAAATCTTGTATTTAAGTGTTTTTTTAAACATGACTTCACATTTTTCTCTATTATCTTTCACTTTCTTAGATTAGAACCTATACCCTAGCCTATCAAGATTTTTAAAAATACTTTGTAGCTAGTATAAATGTGAGCCTCCTAATTTATATATATGTATACACACACATACATATATACATGTATGTGTAATTTAATTATTTTCCAATTAGATGTAAAACATAACAATAATTTCCCTAAAATTTAAAATTCCAAATTTTATTCTCCTTCCCATCCAACCCCCCTCCTTGGGAAGACAAAGAACTTAATGTTAATTATACATGTGAAGTAATACAAAACACATTTTCACATTAACCATGTTGAAAAAAAAAAGATCAAAAATAAAGAAAGCAAAAAAAAATGTTTCCACATGCATTCTGAATTCATCATTTCTCTCTTTGGAAGTGGATAGCATTTTTTTCATCATCAGTGCTTTGGAATTATCTTAGTTCATCATCTTGATCAGAGCAGCTAAGTCTATTACAAGTGATCGTCATTTCAATATCGATGTTATGGCGTACAATGCTCTCCTCCTTCTACTCATTTAACTTTGCATGAGTTTGTGTAAGTCTTCCCAGGCATTTCTGAAACTATCCTGTTCTTTACTTGTTAAACCATTCCCCAATTGATAGCTCCTCGCTCAATTTCCAATTCTTTGCCACCACAAAAAGAGATGTTTATTTGTTTGTTTACAAATAGGTCCTTCCCCTCTTTCTTTGATTTCTTTGGGATATAGACTTAGTGGTGGTATTGCTGGTATATAGATTATGCAGTTTAATAGCTCTTTGTGCATAGTTTAAAAAATCTTCACCAGAATAGGTGGACCAGTTTATAATTCCAGCAGTGAATTAGTGTTCCAAATTTCCTACACCTCCAACAGCATTTCTTAATTTTCTTTTGTTGTTGTGTTAGCCAATCTGAAAGGAGTGAGGTGGTGAAGGAGCCAGGTAAGCCCCTCTATGAGGAATAAGATTATACAAACCAAGGCCCTAACTCAATAAGACCTTTCTATTACCCTGAGTTTTGGAACAGAAAATCCTGGGAACATGAGGGCTGCACTTCTCCTGGGACCCTGGCCAGGACCTTGAGAAGAAATATGGTTAACTGCCCAACTCCTGGAACTAGCCATTCCAGGGAAACATCACTCTTGGGGGGGCCTTGGAGGGATTGGCCTCCCTCCCCGGCCTCACAGAAGATATGATGCTTGCTAAAAAACACCTGGCAGTATGCCTTCTTTGTTCTCAGCACTATTTAAACTGTAAGATTCAGACCCCAAATTGGAATCTCACCCATGGAGGAGACGTGTTGCCTGGGACCCTCCCGAGCGGAACCCTGATGGCTGTACCCGCAATTCCCCAGCTTGTCTGGTCAGGTATTGGTGCTTCCCTGCATCAGCGATGACTGTAAGTATGTATAGATATATTCTACCATGCAGTTGGAGCCCTGCTTGTCCCTGGCAGGACCCTGATGGGTGCTCAGGTGTTGGTGCTTCCCTGCATCAGTGCTGATCATGGATATGTATGTATGTATGTATGTATGTGTGTGTGTGCGTGCGTGTATGTGTATAGGTAATAGTTGCTCTTATTTTACTATTCCTAAGCCTTTACTCTGTTATCTCTGGCTTCCTTCCCACTTGCCTATATTCTAAATAAACTATATTGGATCTTTTGAAGTGCCGAGTGTCCCATTCACGCAAATCCTGAACCTCCTTAATCAGACAGGTGGTGTCTCAGAGTTGTTTTAATTTGTATTATTATAATCAGTACTGATTTAGAGATTTTTTTTCCATGTGTCTATTGATAGCTTTGAATTTTCCTTCTCAGAACTGCCTGTTCATATCTTTTGACCATTTAGCAACTGGAGAATGACTTTTATTTTTAGAAATTTGGCAGAGTTCCATATATATGTGAGCAATGAAGATTTCATCAAAGAAACTTTCTGCATAAATTTTCCCATTTTCCTGTTTTTCTTCTAATTATGGCTGCATTAATTTTGATTTTGAAATAAAAGCTTTTAAATATCATATCAAAATTTTCTATTTTGCTTCCTCTCATTTTTAAAAACAAACTCTTCACTCACCCATATATTTGACAGGTTCATTTTTTAATACTCCCCTAATTTGAATATATTACTCTTTATGTTGACATTATTACCTCTTCTAGTTTTAAACCATGTGCTTATCCACTAGGTATACTATCTATTACATTATTCAAATTAGCATTTGAAACATAAAGAAGCAGAGTCAAGAAAAAGACATAGAACATTCCATGAGAGGTGGAACTTCAAGCTGGTGCTGAAGAGATGATGATTATTCTTTAGGTTTGGCAAAATAACAAGTTCTGAAGTCACATAATCATACTTGCATCTACTCAAAGCACTTTGTAAAGTTTAAAGTGCTTGTAAAAAATGTTAGTAGTTGTTTCAAATGCTTTGCTTAGATTTAGGTAAATGATAACCAGAACATGTCCCTAATCTTCCAGTCTAGAAACCTGATCTGTTATTTCATCATTGCTTCCTTTTCTAGATATTACTTTACCAAACTTTTCAGAATGACTAGATTTTGCCACGAAGCAAGGTCAATTTCACTAACCTATACCTTGCAGATTCCATCTTATTCCCTTTGCAAAAAATCCTACCAACATTTGCTCTTTTCAAATCCTTCCACATATTTCTATTCTCTGAAATCTTTAGAAGACAATCAGCAACAAATGTATCTGGAAATGATTTCCCTACCTTTAAATGTAGTTCATCTGGGACTCATGATGTGAACTCATCAAAAACAGCTAAAGGTTCTGACAAAGATTTAGATAACAAATCAATACTAGTAATATTTTTTATTGTTATTCTATCCTTTCTAGTCCAATTGTCCTCTTTGGTACAGAAAACAAAAGCAAAATGACTTGAGTTGCTGTACTCTTTGTATATTTTCATTGTTCTCAGTTTGTACCTAACTGGTGTCACTCTCAGTGTTAATCATCCTTTTTTGCCCTGTGTAGACTAAAAGAAAAATCTCTCTGTAATCCTTAGTTTTCCTTATTAACATCAACATATTCTTAACTTTACACTCCTGATACTATTCTTATAGCACAATATAATGCTTTTTTATCCACCTCTATTACTTAAACTTTCATGTCTTCTTCTGTCCACACATTTTTAAAATATAAATTGGTTGATAATTTTACTATGTATCCACATCAGACTCTTTTGTTTGTACTCCCACCCCCTAGTAATCAAAACTGCTTCTCTTTACATCTTCAGAATTATATTCTTGAGAAATTCTGGATGGACTGTCCTGTTATAATTTTAGGTCATTGTTGCCTTCTTCACCATTTCCTTAACCCTTTAAAATCTGCTCTCCCCAAATCCATGTCTGTGTAGGCTAGGTTTCTTGTCCTTTATTGCAAATTCTAAGATCAAACAACTTTATCTTTATGGCTTTCATCATTCCGGCTAGAAACAACCAGCTTCTTTTCTTACTGAGAATAAAGTTTTCTCTTGTTGCTTCCTCCACCTTTTAAAGGATGAATTTATTAAAGCAAATCAAGAAATTATTAGCCACACTGCTTTTGGCGGAGCATGCATGTCCCGAATAACTAAAACTTCCCTATCACTACTATGTCATGACTTACTGACTGGCAAGTGATGTGTTTTTGAAATTTCAGATCTATTGTCTCTTTTCATCCAGAAAGTCTGCCATTGTCTTCTCTGCTGATCTTCATTCAAATTCTTTCCTAACAGTGAACTTTTCACGTGATCTAGAGCAAACCCTTTACCTAAAAGGCTCATTTGCACAATTCAGATAATATTGGTCATCCTAACGCCCTTACAGAAATGTGACATAAAGAAATATAAAATGAGTTAGAAAGAAAATCACCAAATACAAGGTGTTTCTAAGGACCCAGATGTATAAGTTCAGATAGTCAAGTACTCTTGGGCTATCTTTTTCTAACATCTTTAATGAACATTGTAGAAGTATTTTGGCTGCCAGTAATCATATCGTGCCTTCCTTTATGTGTTTTCCATATAACAAAATTTTAACCACTCCTGTTCCCTGACACTCTTGGATAGGGAGTCCATTAATGTTAATAACTCTATCATCAATTTTTTTGATACACAATGCTTTGCTAATAGAAAACGTTTAATGGATGCTTGGTAAAGGAGTGACTATGCATGATATTAATAAAAAAATTTTTTTGTAAACTTATGATGTTTCAACAAAATGACCTGAACTATCTTACATGTATAAAATAAAAGTTTAAGTTGATTAGTCCTCATGAAAAAAATAGCCTTTTTAATAGCAATTTGCTTCACCTGCAAATAAGGAGCAATTAAGTTTGATTTTATGTAATATCTGGATTAGCAATTAACATTTTAATTAAAAATAGATTAACTGCTTTTGAAAATCATTAGAAAATTATATCTGGAACTGTTCAATTTATAATCCACTCCTCATGGAGCTAAATAGATCTTTGTACAGGGGAAATTGTTTGTTTATCCATATGTAAAAAAAATGGAAGTGATAGAGGACACTGAAGAATAGCATGATAATTTAATACTATTATACACTGAGATATCTATTGAGAAAATATGTTGCAAAAAATAAGTACACTTTAAGGGCATGTAATTACCATTAAATTAAGCATTAGTGGTTCAGTTGAGGCTCTGCAAATCTTTAAATGTGAAAAGTCTCATACTTCTCTTTTGTAGCACAAAAAATACAATGCACTAAAACAGAATAGTGCTTAAAATATAAATAATGTAATAACAATAGTTTGAGATTTTTATACTTATTCCCCTAACAATCTTTTCATGAGAACAAATCATATGATGTCACTTCCTCTCTCTATAATCTTTGTCTGAGAATCAGGCATCCAAGTGGAATGCACTAAGCTATTGAAACACACTTCAGTTTTCTTCTTTCTCTTCTCCTTCTCTTCCTTCTTTTGTTGTCAGTCTCTTTTTCCAGAGTAGAGTGGGAGTTACATGGGAATTAGGAGAGAATTGTTCCCTTCCTTAGACACTGAACTATAACAAAGATAGCCCTGAAGATGGCTTACCTATAATATCTAAAATATATTAAAAAAGAAAAAAAGGAGCATTGATTTCGCTTTTAGCTTATTAATATCGGGTAACCTGAGACTGAGACAGTGTCCAAAGAATTAAATCCAGTCAAGCTAATTATTTGACTAAATTCACCCTTTCCCTTCAAACAAGTTTAAACATGTGGCTTTCAAAAAGCAAAAGAGGATAAACAGACAAGACAGGACAATTGTATATTTTATCTTTAAGATCAGATTTATTAGTGCAATAGGAACTCTCAGTCAAAGAATGGGTTTGGAGCTGAGTAATCTACATTTATATTGTGAAACTATTAAAAAACTTACTAAGACTGTGATGCTGGAACAGTTATTTAATAATTCTTCAGACCTTAGTGGTTTTTGTTCATTTGTAAAGCCTTCATATTAGGCTATATGATCTGCCTAGTCTCTTTCAGGTTTAATCCCAGGAAGACTTGTTTAGGCAAAAAAAAAAAATTGGAATTTTAGATTCAGATGTTCCACAAATAATATATTCATATATTCAGGGGGCATTTGAAATGTTGCCCTATCCAGCACAACCTTAACTTTTTCAACTAAACTGCTATTAAAATTAGAATAATAGTTCTTTAATATACCCAAGAGATAATTTGTGGTCGTAGGAAAATGATAGACAAAGAGTAGATGTTATTTGTTATGCTTAATCCTCAAAGGGAATTATTGAAATACAGATAATCGGACCTTGAAAAGCTCAGAAAATATCATGGAAAATAGTAATTTTCATAAAGGCACTTAGACTACATTAAAGCTTTCAAAAACCCTTCAAGATGCCTACAATGTTGAGACCACTTCCCCGATGCATTAATGATATATAAGGGACCAAAATGAGGGAGTGGGGGTGGAAAGGAAAGGAGACAAGCACAACTATTCTTTCTCTTCTCATCAGAAAGATATATGGTAGCTTTTGCCTCTGGTGATTTTGCCAAATGTGTGCTTTGCTAAGTCAGTTTTAAGACGTTCAAAGGATATTAACTGGAATAGAATATATCTTAACACATTATTGATACCGTATTCTTGCTGGTGTTGGACTTTGATGCATATTAACGTAGTCATTGCCTTTGCAAATATTCAAGAGCGCATTTACGATAGTTCAAAGAACAATGGTTATGTGTTACCAGAATATTTTATCCCAGATCATAATAAACGATGTTTGACTCATTAAGTTGCTGCATTTTTTTCAAATAAGTACATATCTTAGACAAAGATATTCCACAAAAAAATGACATTTGAAACAATCCAATTTTTTTGTATTGAGTGTTAAGAGAAAAATTGGTCAAGCCAAGAAAAAATTCAGCAATGTACTTCTTACATTTTATAGGACACTGACAAAAGTGCAGGAATTGAGTGAACAGAATTGGAATTCTAATTTCCCTAGGCACATCTGGACTTGAGGCCTTCAGAGACTTGCCAGTAGGACTGCTTCAAATGCATTTCTGATGTGCCTTTTTCATGACCTTTGCCCATTATACATGGACAGCTCAGAAATAACGTGATGTACCAAGAAAATCAGGACTGGCTTCAGTGATGAATAATCTTTGTCCCAACAGGGTAAGTAGCCACTGCTCCAGGTCTATGTTTCATGGCCATAATGATTCAAGGCAGGTAGATGCAAAAATACACACATACACACACACACACATATATCTTTGTGTATATATGTATATTGTGTGTATGTTGATTTAATTCATTTTGCTACTTTTATTCTTCGGAGGGCAGGCAACTTTGTGGGGGGGAGGTATCGATTTTTCACACTATTACCGTACTAAATCAAATGCTCTTATGAAAGAAATCAAAGTAGTCAGCACATGTATTCTTTTTTGAAGAATATGACAAGAATATGTGAATTCCAAAAGATGATGTTGAATATAGAAAATATGGAAATTATTTAAAGGAATAGATTTTTATAGGCCCACAGAAATTTATTATTCTGTAAGAGTGGATTTCCCTTACGACACAACCTATCCATCCCTGCCAATTTTTTTTTTAAAGACTATAAGTTGAATTACTAGAGGAGGTTCCTCATTGAGATCTTCCTAAATAAATAAAATCTCAAATGCATTTTTTAAAAAGGGGAAGGAACTGAGTCCCAGACAGAACTTATGGCTTGCCCAAGACCACATACCTTGCTGGTGACGTTACCAAGGCCAATCCAAATCTCCTGATTACTGATTCTGTGCTATATTCTTTATTATCAGGGAACAATTAGGTGCATCTCTGGAGAGTTTACAACGCTTGAACCAATCCCGCTTATTATTTGTGTGACCCAGAGACAGTCACTTAAAGCCCTCATCTTCACTTTCCTCATCTGTAAAATCAACAGGTCACACCAAATGGCATCTGAGGTCCCTTTCAGATTTATGGAACCTCAATCTATGAAGCCTCATATGATGAACCCAACGATGAAAGGAATCTGTGGTTCCTGAGTTGGCACAGCCTTAATCAATTAACCTTAGTTGTATACAAGAAAACAAAACAGAAAAAAAAAAAGAGCAAAACATGTTCCTTTTAGGAATTTGCTAATACAAACAATATGCAAGGCATGACTTGGTGACTATATAAGAAAATCATTTCGTTGTCCCACATCATCTGCATCTCCATTACTCCATGGGAACTGCTAGGCAGAAAGATGACCCTGGGGGACTGAAACGTTCTCACTCTGCACAGCAACAATTTTGTTCAGCACCTTGTCTGAACATTATGATCAGAGCCTAATATAGTTTGTAAAGATTTTCAATGGACCAGAAGAAGGAAAGAGTTTTATACTTGATACTCAGTAAACCAGGAAATGCAATTCACCAGAATGCTTCCATTATTGAGTGTGCCAGTAAACTGTGATTATATTTCAATAGCTCAAAAAAAAATTTAAGAATTAAATTAATTTACCTTCTAAAAAGAAGTGTACATTAGATGTTGGCAGAAGGTTCACCATGCCAAATTTTTTTTAGCCCTGAAGTTAGACAACTTCTATTATTGCTTCCTAAAATTCTGTAGGAGTTTACCATACCTGAGATGTTTCTAAATAAACTCAAGATAATTTATTTATGTTCTAGTGGGTTTCCTTACTCTGTATTAAGTATTGGCATTTTGATTGCATAGAGAATCTAATCAATTTCATCTTACCAAGGCTACTTTGCATTTCCTCTACTAAAATGTCTGTCCTCTTACTCTTTGACACAAGCTGTTAAGGTCAAAGCCATTAATTATAAGGACTGAAGAAAGAAATGAATTGTCCCGCGTGACATTCTTTGATAACAAAATGTCATGCTACTGCTTGAGAAAAGTGCCATTTATTTAGTTTTGTTTCTAAAGAGTAAAAGAAATACTTTTTTATCAGTAGCAACTTTAGGAAGTTGCTCCATAGTTCAGAGGTAAAAAAAAAAACAACAACACTGAACCAAAGAATACTAAGTTTCTATGGTAACTACCCTCATTAAAACATTATTCCTGGGACAGGTAGCCCACATTCTAAGTGGTAGAGGGATGTGATTTATAATGGAGTGGAAGATATTTGAGAATTAATTGACCCTACATATAAAAGAAATAGTTAATTTCAATGGCTTGAAAAGGTGTGACTGCATGCAGTGTTCTAACAGGGAGCTGTAACAGACTTTTACATTTGCAAAAAAAAAAATACTTTGCTGAGTACAACATTTTCCCTCCTTTAAAGACCAAACTGCATGCTATTTGGCTTTCATTATTTCCTTAGGTTTTAATCCACCTGTGCTTGAACTCAATGGAAATATTGGTTTTGTCCTTTGTGAAATGGAAAGAATAATAATAATCACCTCTCATCAGGATGTCAAGTGGACTAACACATCACTCTACTCACTTAGAAAACACAAACGGTTTCTGAATGTGCTGTTATTATATTCAAAATTTCATTAGCGACTGCTGCCATTTAAGCTACTCTGTTGCAAATCTTGTTCCATAAGGAAATGTAAAACTAAGATGCAGAAGTGAATTCCAAAATGAATGCAGGGATTTTAGAAACTAACATCTGCTGAGCTCTAGTGTTAGAGGCAGGTCCCAGCTGCCACTGAAAACAGATTTTCTAAAGTAAATCTGTCTCATTCATTACTTAGGGAAGTGGGCATTCAATGATTGAAATCAATTAATGCTTATTTGTGATTCATTTTTAATCTATGATTTAGAAACTTTAATTGACAGAAATAATGGATGACTACAATACATTTTGGAAGCTGCTTTGCATTTTAAAACAAGTGGAGATAATTGTGAATGAAAAATGGAAGAAAAACTGCATACCTCAGTAAATGAGTCATTAACCTTTCAACTTTAGCACCATAGAAGGACTCCTGATGACAGTGACTGAAGGAGCTCTAATAGTCCTTGAAGAAGATAATAAAATTAATTGGATTATTTTAGATTGATTCCTTTTAGATTCTTTTTAAACTCTTTCAACTTGGCCTTTATCTGACAAGGACATTTCACCTAACCATACAAACATTCATCATCATACTCTTCCCTTGCATGAAGCATAGGGGTAATAAAAATAACGCAATGATCCAATATACTTGGATTGGCAGTTCCACGTACTGAAAAGAGTATTTTTATTTGTGAAGTTGTTCTTTTTTTCCTTACCTTGCATTATAGTCCTCCAGAGGGAACTTGGATATTGGCCTACTGAAATATCAGAAAACTTGCCATTAGAAAAAATGGAAAGGGTTTAGAAATGGCTGATCATGTCTTTAAACTATGTTGGATAGTTCAGTACTAAAGGGACTTTATAAACCTATTCTCCTGAGACTGTCAACAGATGTAATTGTTTTCAAATAATCTAATATCACTGTTGTGAGGGAGTCTAGATCTATGATTACAAAGATGGAAGAATTCAGTATGAAAGTCCTTTCTACCCATCTAAATCAGCAATTTCTCCCTAACTCGTAATTTTAGAAAGTTGCTCAGGGCACTTAGCAATTAAATAACTTATTCATGGTCACACTACTAGCATTTTTCAGTCACAACTTGAACGCATGTCCTCTATCACAAGGTTCTCATTGATGAGGAAGACTTAGCCTAACACCGAGGATTCAAGTACCAGGCCTCTTGCTGCCAGGTTATCTTTCCTAGTTCTTGAAAGATAATAAATGACAAACTCTGACAGGACTTTTGAAGGTACTAGCTCCAGTAAAAATGCATCATGTCTCCACCCTATGTCCTACCCCTTACTTTCATAATTTCAATGAAGCTGAATGTCAAACTAAGTGAAACCCATTCCCCTTTTCTAAATTGACTTACCATTATCTTATTCCCAACCACCACAGCCCTATCCCATCCAAGTTCTAATCCTTCTCTGCCCAGTACTTCTACTATTCCCTCTGGAATCCTGTCCTAGCAATACCAAACTTTCATTTCAGACCTTTCCTCTTTTGTTCCTTCTATCTTCCATCTATCATACATACTTAAATATACCCACAAAGTACAATGTCCCTAGCTAGCCTTTCTGGCATTTTATGAATATCCTCTCATTCCTCTGTGCTAATGTAGCATTTTCCATTGCTACTCTGCACCTCCTTCTATCAATATAACTTGGCAATTTCTTCTTTGATGTTTACACTGCATCGATCCTTATAACAGTTATCTACTGGCCCCCTCTTTCCTTTCTCAAGGAGTTGAATATATATTTGTCTCTCTCTTGACTTCCAATACTTTCCCTTTTTTAGGATTTTTAAACACAGAAATTAATCTACTTCCAAGTCCCTTGTCCTCCCAATCATTCAATTTCCTCAACTCTCATAGTTTAGCCCTTACCTTTAACTACACAAGGATCACTCACAGGTATTCCCTTCTATGATGAAGCAATTCTACAATCCCTCTGACCATATCATTTTAAGATTCCATCTCTCCCTATGCTTTACTTTTTAAAAATCTAAGCATTGTCCTCACTGAGGCGTTTATTTCCTCTGCCATTCAGTCCTCTCCCAAACCATTATTCCTAATCTTGCCTCATTTTTCTGCAAATCTTCTAACTGTGGCTATATCTCAAAGCTGTGTCTTGGACCTTCTCTGCTTTATCTATATTCTCTCACATAGTGACATCATCAGGTCTCGTAGGATTAATGATCATCTTTATGTAGATGACTGCCAAATCTTATGCAAATGACATCCCCAATCTTTCTTCTGAAATTTATTCTATCATCTTTTTGTGATTAAACAAAAAGATCATTCACTCTGAAATCTTAACCAGTCAATCTTTTCTCTTATTTATATACATACATACATATATATATATATATATATATATTTATGTTTATGTTTATTCTCTTTGAACACACATACAGAAACATATGTGTGTGTGTGTGTATTCAGGTTGGAGTTGTCAAAGCATCAATATTATATACCATCAAAAAATAAGAAAACTTTCACTGAAGTTATTCCTATTTATAACCTAAACTATTTATTCACTTTTTTTTATTAAATTGTTTTGTTTATTTACTTTTAGTTTACAAGATTCAGTTCCAGAGTCCCTTGAGTTTCAAGTTTTCTCCCCTCCCTTTCCCCCACCCATGACAGCATGCAGTCAAGTATAGAATCTGCAAATACTTCCACATTGGATATTAGTCTGGTTGTATAGAAGGGTTGTAACCAATGGAGAGGACAATAGGAAAAAGGAAACAAAACCAAACGTGGAAAAGAGCAATAGCATGTAGATTGCTTCAGTCTCCATTTAAACTCTGTTCTTTCTAGATCTTTCTCTGAATGTAGGTATCTCCTTCCATCTTGAGACTTGTAGAGTTATCTTATAGCTGTACGTTGTGAGAAGAGTCCAGTTAAATGTTTATTTACATATAATATATATGTCTATTTCTATTTTTCTTAATATATGAATATCTATATAGACATGTCTAGTTCAATAAGTCTATATACATTTAAATATGAAAAGATATATTTTAGAGTGTTTGAGATGCTGATTTGGAGATTAGGAAATGGATATATACACACATTATATATGAACAAACAGTTAAGGCTAACAATGCAAACAACTTTGATGCAAGTTTTCTTATTTTTCTAGTGAAATGCACAATATTGAGGCCATGAGAACTATAAATTCAGGCTTAAACTGAAAGTTGCAGAGATCTAGAAGTTGTTTTAAAGATTAGATTACCTATTTTTTTAAGCAGGTAGTGATCCTTGAGTCTTCTTCTATTTCTTTATTAAGTATGCAAATGACTGGCATCGATATAAAAATTTATTTTTCTTTGTAGAAAAGTCAAATGTTGGCTTCTATAGACTCATGTTATGTTATCTATGGCACAATGTACTCTGAGCTTTAATGTATTTATTTCCTTGTTTCTGGCACTCACCTAGGAGTGTATCTGGAGCCAATTGAAACTTACTGATTTTGCAATAAAATGCTATGGCCTTGGCCAAACAGTTAATTAAATGGCACAAGAATACTTATTTTTTCCCTTCACAAATAATAGTAGACATACTGATATTTTAATAAATGTCCCAGTGACACATTAAACAATAAACACACATTTTAACAGCTACAGATTTTTCCACCAGAATATATTAAGATACATACAGAATACAATGGAACCAGAGAGATAGCATAGTCTGAATTACTGTCTATTGACTAATTGCTACCTGTTCTATAATGGAAAGTCAAATGAAATATTATTAAGATTAAGTATTCCTTTATAGGACCCATCAAACATTAGAAGGCTTTCTCCCAATGATGTAATATGTACTCAGGTGCATACAACTTGTTCAACTTAAGTTACGGTATAATGAGCATGGTGAATGCATTTCACCCTATTTTTTAAATTTTAAAATGTTTTTTTCACTGTAACCTAAGCAAGAAACTACTAATGAAGTTAGGAGTTATGCTTTTCAAAAACTAGTTCTTATCTGATCTCTTTTCTCCCTGGTGTGATATTTATGAAGTTGGTGAAAAGAAAATAACTTGGTGGGAGAAATGGCGGGATGTCTCTAATCCACACATTACCAAACGAAAAGCAAAAGTGCCATTTTTCATTTCAAGAAGAACGTGAAGTTAAGATTTATTTTATTATAGGAAGCACTAATGCCAACTGAAAACTTTCATCCATTGATAGGAGAGATTTTTGTAAAAATCTTTCTTTTTTGAAAGAAACTATCACCGGACTGCTGTTTTAAGTGACATTTATTGATATTAAAATCCTCCATGGTTATGTGTCAGTTTTATTTATTCTTTTTTTTTTTCAGACAAGAATTGTTGAAGTGTTTGGTCTGGGGAATTTGTGCTTTCCTTTGATTTCAGCATTGCCTTGCATATAATGTTTAGCGGCAGAAAGCACTCCGCGGTTCTATTTAAAAAACCTGGGTTCAGATGCTGACTTGGCCACTTTCTATCTGTGTAGTCTTGGACAAATCACTTAACCTCTCTGGTCATCACTTATTTCACTTGTAAAATTAATTGCTGTAGCAGATAACCTCTAATAATTTTTCCATCACTGTCTTATTTATTGATCTCAACAGTCCCCATGAGTTTAACTGTAATGTATATGAAAATGAAGTAAAGATCAATGTCTGGTTCTAATTATTTTCCTGAGATCTACCCCCACATCATCCACTGCCTTTCAGACATAATGATTTAGATTTTGCTTATTCATATAAATATTGTCATGTCAAAAACAGATCTCATTATATTTACCACCAAAGTTTCTCCTTTTCCCCTATTTTCCAATTATTGTCAAAGGCACCACCTGATCATCTCAGTCACTCAGGCTCAAATCTTGGCATCATCCTTGAGTTCTTATTCACATTCACCCCACATATTCTATCCATTGTCAAAGGTTGACGTTTCAATTTTTTCAACATCTTGTGTATATGTCCTTTTCTTAACACTGACATAACTGCTACTCTAGTCCTGGTGCTTATTACCTCATGCTTGGGTTGTTATAGTGGACTTCCAGTTGATCTCTATCTTAAGTCTCTCTCCATTCCATTGCATCCTCCACTCAGCTACTAAAAATTCTCTATAGCACAAGTATGAAAATGTCACCTCTCTAAATTCAACAAATTCATTCTAGTAGGTTTATATTGCTCCAGATATGAAATACACTGTTTGACATTTAAAGCCTTTTACAACCTATCTACTATCTACCTTTCTATTCTTATACTTAACTTCCCTCCGCATACATTGAGATTCTCTTATATCAGTCTACTTGCTATTCTTCACATCTAATACTCCATTTCTTTACTCCAGTAATTAACAGTAGCAGTTCGCCATGATGGTACTTCTCTTCCAATCTACCTCTCTAAACTTTCCTAGTTTCCTTCAAGTATCAGCTCAGATCCCAGCTTCTACAAGATGCCTTTTCCATCATTTTCTCTAATCTGTTCTCTGTAAGATTAATGCCCATTCACTTATTGTATATGTTTACAAATTTTCTATCCAACTGGAAAAAGAACAAGAATCAAATTGGTGCCTTTATTTGCATCCCTAGTGCTCAACACAATGCCTGGTGTGTACCATTTCTTTAATAAAAGCTTATTGACTCATTGGCCAACTCTGTGATTCTATGAATTTGGTCCTAAAAAAAAAGAATAGCTATATTTAAGTTGGTATATTTTTTCAAATATTTTATAAAACACAATTGGATGTTAATATGAAACCCAACTTCATGAAAATGATCAATATTTTCATTTTAACATTTGCCATTGAATTCATAATGATAAGGTAAAGAAGCATGGCTTGACAAGAAGAGCTCCCAAGTAACCAAGAATCTCTCTGGTATGTTGTCCCCTTCTTATTTCAACTCAGTCTTAATGCTTTTCCTGGACCTTATGAAGTTTTACTCTGCCACCAAAAATTTACCTCTCATACCCCATTCTCAATCTCAAGGTCTTCCATGATAACACCCATGAGTGATATTATTCTTTAATATATTACAACTGCAGAGGTAAGCATATTTACGTAAAAGAAGCTATCTGGAGACCATGTTAGCCCCCCCAAAATAAATTACATGGCAAAATTTTAAGCAGACCAGTCAGACATACTTTTTGGTTTGGTCAACTTTTTTTTAGTCATCTTTGAAGCAAAATGCTCATGCCACCTCCTATCCAATTTACAGTTAAAGCCAGCAATGCAATGCTGTCATTTTTCCTTTTTTGAAAAATCCCAAAGATTAACATTAATCCTATAGTTATCATTGAGATCCTCCATTATAATACTCCTTATAACTCAAATGCACACTTTGGATGAATTGGGAAGTAAGAGAAACAAATGCTTTTCCTACATAATGTTCAATCTTTTTTACAGAATATTTTCAAATTTGAATGGGCTGAATATAGGGGTAAGGAATAAAAATATTATCTTGGAAAATAATTTGGTGAGAGAGGAGATAACAAAAAAAAATGATTCTGTAAATGGTGTCCCTAAAGAGCAAGTTACCTCGCCTGTTCTTAGGGGACTTCTCTACCCCAGTGATCTGTTCATTAGTAATACAGAGAGATTTTGTTTTTGTAAGTTTTCCTTTGGGGTGTCATGATTTTAAATTCACTCTGTTGCACAGCAATTATGTATAGTTTATGCTGTTATTTTTATGTTTTAATTATTGATACTGATGATTCTCTTTATGTAATTGAATACTTTAAGTGCTAATATCTTATTTTACTTCCACCTTGAGGCTGTTTGGGAAATGAACCAGTTTAGAAACCTAAAGCAAAGAGGAAAAAAAAATAAACCAAACAAAATTTAAACCTTTTCTAACTATACTTGAAATAAGAAGACGTTATTATAAAACTAAATTTTCTTTCCCCATGCAGAAATTAAATGAGGGAAAGAAAAGAAAGCATACAAAACAAATAATATAAAATGTTTAAAAATGAATTATATTTTAAAATTATACTTTACAAATTTCAAAAGCCATAGATATCAACCTTCAAAATGGCTTCATTTTGAAGAATCATCTAGAAACTAACATTATGCTAATAAAATCTGTGTTATCTGGAATGTTATCATTTTTTTTAAGTAAATGTTTTTGAAGTGACTACATTTCACAGAGTCCTGGGCTTTGGATAGGGTAAAGGAGATGAAATCCATGTATATAAGATGTGGTCCCTGCTTGCACATAACTTACAGTCTGGTGTGTGACATCATGTGGACTGAAAGCAAAATGCTATCTGAGGTTATTATACACTGGATTGGAGTAGTATTCATGAAGGAGACAGCAAAAGACCTGAGCTATGAAAGAGATGGGTAATCAAAAAGGGAGGGAAGGGCATTCAAGGTGCATGGAATATTGTGAGCAAAGCATGAAAAAATACTGGAAAGGGTAGATAGACTAATCTTCTGGAGCACAGAATTTGTAGAGGGAGGTCATATCTGTAAGACTGGAAAGATAGAATGGTACAGATCATGGAGAACCTTGGGGATGCCAATCTAAAGAATTTTTACTTTGTTGGTAGGGAAAAGGTAGCAATCAAATTATTTTAAGTGGAGAAGAAATGTGAAGGATAGATCTGCATGGGCTTTCTAGAATTAGGACATTAATATTATATGTAATATCAACAGATCTGTGTCAAATATTAATCTATTCTAACCCTCCCTCCCCTTTCTAGTCTTCTTACATTTTAAACCCCAAACTCCACACTATCTGCAATCCAGTGATGCCGACCTTTTTGCTGTTCCTTATAGAACATCCATCTCCCAACTACAGACATTATTACTAGTGATCCACTATGCATGGACAGCTCTCCCTCCTCATCACAGCCTCCTGGCTTCCCTAGCCTATTTGAGTCTCAGATGGCCTCACTTTCTACAGGAAACCTTTTCCTATGCCTTTTAATTCTCCCGCCTTCTATCTGTTAATTGTTTCTTTTTTCACCCTGATATTTAGTTTGTTTGTACATAATTGCTTACCTGTTGTTTCCACCATTAAATTGTGAACTTGAGGGCAGGGAGTAATTTTTTTGTTTGTTTTTCCTTTCTTTGTATCCCCAGTACTTAGCACAGTGACTGATAAATACTAGGTACTTACATTTTAAAATTACATTGTAGACTGATAGTTATTTATAGAGAATCAATAAGAGTGGGAGTATATGAGCCTGGGAATATCTGTTAGACAATGCTATAATCCATGTGAGTAATAATGAGAATTTAGACTTGGGAAGTATAATAGGAATAGATGGATGAAGATAAATTTGGATACCATGACTGTAGAAGTGATAGAAGCTGTCAGTTATTTGATTTGGAAGGTGACAGAGAGAGAAAAACAAAAGGTCACATCAGAGTTGTGACAATTGGCTAAACAGAGTAAACCCAGTTTGATGGGGAAGATAAGAAGCTTGTCAACAAGTCAACTTGGGGATAAAATTAATGAACTACTCAGGTAGATATATCCTTTAGAAAGTTTGAGATGATGATTTGGAAATTTGAGGATAAAGTGAAGGCTAGAAATAAAGATCTGGAATATAGAATTGGAATAAGTATGGCAGAAACCAGGCATAGACCATCATCTAATGCCATACACCAAAGTCAAGTCTAAATGGGTGCATGATCTAGGTATAAAGGCTTATACTGTATGTAATCTGGGAGAGCAAGAAATAGTTTACCCATCAGATTTATGGAGTAGGAAAGACTTTGTGACCAAAGAAGAGTTGGAGAGTGTAAGGGCACCTTAGAGTTACCTAGATGTCTGACCTCGGTCAGTGTGCCCTTGCTAACAGGGAAAGCCTGAGGCGGGTAGAGGCATTCAGGTGTGTTATCTGCCTTACAATGACTGCACGTCAAACACGGGGGCATTGAGTATGCACCATCAATGGAGGAGCGCTCCCCACCTATCAGGACCCTGTTACCGGGACACCTGACGAAGGGGCAGACAGAAAGGGAATAAAAGGGTCAGCGGGGCAGTGGGGCAGCAGGGCAGGGGAGAGCACCAGGGCAGCAGCAAGAGGAGATTCTGTGAGACAATAAAGACACCTGGCTATTCCATTGAGGTGTGTCGGACTATTCTGTCCATATCCGGAGTTCTAACTCCAAAGAGTCATCAGGGTGACTGAGAGAGCGCCTGCAGGGCCGTAGAGGCAGCGTGCACAACTGTAGGGCTACGGTAGGTACTTTGGGGCCCCTGGGGCACCCGAGTCCGGCTGGCCTGGACAGGAGAGCATTATAAAATTCAATCTGGATAATCTCGATTACATTAAATTGAAAAGTTTCTGTACAAACAAAGCTAATGTAACCAAGATTAAGAGGGAAGTGGGAAATTGGGAAAGAATTTTTATAACTAGTGTCTCTGATAAAGGCTTCATTTCCAAAATATACAGGGAATTAAGTAAAATCTATAAGAATACAAGTCATTCCCCAATTGACAAATGGTCAAAGGATATGAACAGGCAATTTTCAGAGGCAGAAATTAAAGATATCTATAAGCATATGAAAAAATGCTCTAAATTACTATTGATTTGAGAAATGCAAATCAAAACAACTTTGAGGTACCACATCTCTCCAGCCAGATGGGCTAAGAGGACAAAACAGCAAAATGGCAAATGCTGGAGAGGATATGGAATAATTGGAACACTAATCCATTGTTGGTGGAGCTATGAACTGATACAAACCATTCTGGAGAAGAATCTGGAACTATGCCCAAAGGGTTATAAATAATTGCATACCCTTTGACCCATTAATATTACTTCTGGGGTTGTATCCCAAAGAGATCATAGAAGTGGGAGGAAGACCCATATGTACAAAAATATTTAGTGCAGCTCTCTGTGGTAGCAAAAAACTGGAATTTTTCCCCATCAATTGGGGAATGGCTAAACAAGTTGTGGTATATGAATGTAATGGAACACTATTGTGCTATAAGAAATGGGGAGGAGACGGTCTTCACATTCACCTGCAGAGGCTTATACAAACTGATGCTAAGTGAGAAGACCAGAATCAGGAAAAATTTGTAGACAATCACACACTCATCATATGTGTGATGACCAACTTTGAAAAACTGGACTCTTCTCAGCAACATACAGTTATACGACAACTCTACAAGTCTCGAGATGGAAGGAGATATCTACATTCAGAGAAAGATCTGGAAAGAACAGAGTTTAAATGGAGACCGAAGCAATCCACATGCTAGCGTTCTTTTCCATGTTTGGTTTTCCTTCTTTTTTCCCATTGTTCACTCCATTTGTTACAACCTTTCTATACAACCATACTAATGTCCAATGTGAAAGTATTTCCAGATCCTATACTTGATTTTATGCTCCCATGGGGAGGAGGGGAAAGGGAGGGGAGAAAATTTGAAACTCAAGGGACTGTGGAACTGAATCTTGTAAACTAAAAGTAAATAAATAAATAAATTTTAAAAAATTTTAAAAAAAGAAATAAAGACCTGGGATTCCTTTATGTAAATGTAGTTTTGTAGCCCTTGGGGTGAATAATCAAAGGATCACAGATCTAGAAGTGACCTAAGAGATCATCAAGCCCAAACCCCTTATCCCCCAGTTTGGAAGATAAACGAACTGAGGAGCAGAGAAGTGATTTGCCTGGAGTCATACAACTGATGAGTTTTTGAGACATGATTTGAGCCCAAGTCTTCCTGAATGAACTTAACTTCATCGAGAGAGTATTGAGATAAAAGAGAAGGCAGAGGCTGCTAAAGAGCCCCCATAAGGGGCTGACAAAAGGAAAAACACTCTCAGGACAAAGACAAAGAAGTTATTTTACAACTGAAAAAAAAGGGAGAAAAGGAGAGAGCAATGCATTTGGAGCCAAGGGAGGGACAGAAGTAATGAGAAGAGTAGTCAGATGTTCAAAGTCTTGAAAAGGTTTTCAAGGAGTATGAGAATTGACAAAAGCCCCTGGATTTGGACAATGGTAACCTTTAAGAATGCATTTTCACTACAATGGTGATTAATATAAGCAAGACTGTAAGTGATTGCAGAATAAATGACTCGTGAATAATTTGGAGACATGAAATAGAGGGACTACTAACTGGTTGGGGGAACAGGGTCAGAAGGAAGCTCTTTTGAAGATTGGGGCCATATTTGAGGTTTTTCTAATTTGGTAAAAGCTGTCAGCTTGTGCTTTTCTACCATTTCCTTCAAGAGCCTTGGGCTTTTATCAGCCACAATGAGGTTTGAAGCAATAGTTCGGTGGGTGTCATTCATAATGGGTACTCCAAAAAGCCTAAAAAGAGGGGAAAAATAAAATAAGGATGGTATTGCAACATGGTCTGCCATTCAGTTGTTTTCATGTCCATCTAAGGGATAAAGAATCATTAGAAAAGTGAAAATTTACTTTTTTTTTAATGTCACCTATCATTTTAGCCATTTAGCCACTAATATTTCAAGTCACCATGAGGCATTTCATCTTTTTCCTTGCTTTGTTTGACAACAGAGGCTTCAGCAAGATTTGGGGTGCAAAAAGAATAACTGACAAAGCTAAGAGGTGACAGCTGTACACTAAAAAGCTTATTTCATTTACTCCACACAGCAGCTGCAGCACATTTTCTTCCTTTTCAGCTATTCCCTTGGACTCATCCTTAGTACATTTCAGATCTGATTTATATGTCTTCTGATTACATGATGTGTCTGGACAAGCAACAGGAGAGAATGAATTTGTTTTCTCAGGGAAAAATGAGTGCTAAGATGATACTCCTTTATATATCCTGAGTGTTGGAGACCTTGTGTTACAGGTATAGTCATTCTCTAGCTAAAGAATACTCCCTGCAGATATTCTCATTCATATCAACACATTTGGTCTGTGATATATGGGAAGAGAGATTCTTCCCACCAAAGTTTAAAAATGATCCTAATTGAATGTGCCTCATCCTGAAAGGGCTATCATATCATCTCTTGCTATCTCAAGTAGGCTGCTTGTTCAGCTCATGTCCCAATAAGGGTAAAGGAATGTTCCTATTCAACAACTAATTTTCAAAGAAAATACCTGTGGACTCCTAGCCCATTATCACTTGAGTATGGAAGCAGATTGATTATTTCCTTTTCACAAAATGCAGTACTGTGCTGATAATAAGGGATATTTGGATCTTATTTAGGAAGGATTATAGTTTTAAAACTAATAGCTTAAGGGGAATGATGACAACAACAATAAAAACAAAGGAAGAAGACCTTGTAAGTTGACATGAGCTTCAGTAGGCTTAGAGGGGGTCCATTTAAACTGGTGCTTAAAGGAAAGAAGAAGAAAAAAATAAAACTATGCTTGCAAACCTTAATAATGATGTTCATGAACATATATCCCTTACCCTGTTTTAAACATGACTCCTTTTGAATTCCCATGAACATTTCCCCAAATCTTACTGAATGTTGGGGGTAGCAGCTTTCAGACACTTTAATACCTCTGAAATATTTTGATGCCTTTCCTTCCCATCTCCATGAAACTGGACTAAACCTGGACTTAATTATGGAGAAAACAAAAAGATCAGCAATATTAAAACAAAGTGTCATTGCCCTTTCTGGCAGAGGTTCTGTGTTGTTACAGCCAGGAGCATTCATTTTACAAGGCCAGGGTTTACCAAATTTTACATTTACGGCTTTCTTAGAACAATTCTGAGAAGTTCCATCAACTTATCTGATCCAAAGAATTTTCAAGCTCAGCTTACATCAGTAAATCATGTCCTTCCAGTTACAGAAAGCCAGAGAATAGAGTACCATAGAAATATCTTACATTTCCTTATTTTATTTTATTTTTTTTGTATTCTATACAAAAATAGACCTTACCCATTTTTGGTTTAAATGATAAAGGAAAAAATACCTCCATTTAGGCACTTAACAATTATTTTTTTGAAGGACAGTTATGCCTGAAAAAAACAATGTGTGTTTTATGTCCTCCTCAATCCCCCACCTGAAGAGAAAATAATAACATCTGTCCAGTGTCAACATTAGATAGCAACGGCAGGCTTTGTGGTTTTCAAAGGCTATATGAAATGACACATCTAGGAATAAAACAAACAAACCTAGCCTTGATTTTAGTCTTCATTCTGATTTTCTGGCAGAAAATCTTTAACATACAGACGCTGACAAGAAAGCAAACTGTCCTTTATGTAAATTCATCACCCAGAAGCATTGAACATTTACTTGGAATTATACAATCATATCATTATTGCTACAAGAAATGCCTCCCCCCCCAAAGGTGTATAAAAGCAATGACAAATTTTTTAGTCAATTCCTGAAAACAGGTGTGGGTTAAAAAAAATCCCAAATTGAAAGTCTTGCTTTTTACTCATGCAGAAGAAATGCCATCTCTGACAACACACAAAACTCAGAAGGATGTCCAGTCTTGCCAGTAATTCATTTTTTCTACTTTCAGGATCCAAGGACACAATGTATCCCGACTACATAATCAGTATGCAAGAAGGTGATGATCACCAAGACCACCAATAACTTAGTGGACTAGAAGTACTCTTGTTATGTAGGGGGTCAAAAGATCACTTTTTTCTTCAGTAACAGAGACTAAAGAACAAATTATTTCAGTTTCTAATCAGTAAAGAGAAATTAGAAAATGTAAACAAAGGTCTTAAAAAATATCATGGCTAAGAACTTATTTTTTTTCCTTTTGGTATAAATTAGCTCTTCACTTACCTTTAGGAAAATCAATTGAGAGTTTCTAAAGGACAACTGAGAAAATGATCCATCTTGAACTCTGAAACCTATATACTGCTTTTCACAAGTAATCTTAGAAATAGTTCTGTCATTAAGACTGTTTCCACAAAAATATAGTTTTGATATACTTAGCTCACCTTGAAAAAAATTCAGTCAATCACTAGTTAGTGACAGTAAGAAACCAATTCTATGAGAACTGTAGTGTGTTTATATCAATGTGTCACATCTTTCCCAGTTCTTTATTTAATTGTCAAACCAGTTCCTAAGACCATCAGAAATATGTGTTTTGCGAAGGTTTTAGGTGACCCCTGTGAAAGTGTCATTTGACTCCCAAAGGGGTCATGAC
>CM053582.1:256551163-256583709 GCA_028627135.1 Pseudochirops cupreus
GTATATATATTGAGTTCTTAAGTATTAGGTTGTGTTTTTTTTTTTCCTAGTGGATGTTTTTATCTATTGCCTACAGATTTAAAGGAGTTTGATAACTGATAATTCTTGACCACTAGCATTTCTATAATGGATTCTCTTTGAAATGGAGTAAGAGAGTATTATCAATACAGGTGCCTATGTTCTATTCTGCTCAAGGGAAATCTGAAATTAACTCCATGACCAGTGAAACATGCACAGATACATAAACGTGTGTTTACATGTGTGTATGTGCCTGTGTGTACATGGAGAGAGACAGAGAGAGGGTGTTTTATGTCTATATATGTTTATAGCTATCTGTAGCTATATATTATGTCTTTATCTTATTTATATATATATATACATATATGTATACATATGTATCTATCTATAGCTATATATTATAATCTATATATCCACAGCTATTTATATATAAATCTTTAAGCCCTATGCAGTGGTTAATTGAGAAGTGGTACAATTTAATGTCATAAAATAGTCATTTCTTTTCAGCTTGATATAGCCTTACACTATTTAGCACAACCTTTCCATTTGATAAGATTCTAAGAAAAAAAATCAGTAATCATTATCCTGAATCAGGACAAAAAAGAGTCCTTCATAGACTGAAAAATCCAGACTCACCACATCCTGGTGAGAGAGGAGCCTTTTATGCATTATTCTCTTCATTTTATCAAGAAGGAAATAGAAACAGAGAGGGTAAGTGACTTGCCCAAGGACAAAGAGTGAGTCAGTGGCAGAGCTGGGAATAGAGCCCACTTCTTCTGGTTCCCAGTGTACAGTTTTTCTCAGCAAGCCATAATGCTTTTCAGATGGATCATTTCCTAAAATGTATTAAGTTGTTAAAAATGCAATATGGATGTTGGATTGCTTTCCAGCTAGCTATCTTCCCCTATACTTTACTAGTGCTATTATTGGAAGCTACTCTGATGGTTATATCAGTGGTTTCCTTCTCTCTCTCTCTCTCTTTCTCTCTCTCTCTCTCTCTCTCTCTCTCTCTCTCTCTCTGTCTGTTTCTCTCTCTTTCTCTCTCATAAAAATCAAGACAGCATACAATTAAACACCCAACACGAATCAATGGGTCTTTGGTTTCATGTGGGTATACTTAGTTGGGATTGATTAAGAGAAAGTGATTAGGTTGGACTTCAGTAAGGCCTTAAAGATCTTTGTAATAAGTTTTGAACAGAAAACCCACTAGTTGGAAAAGAGTAATGGTAAAGGAAAGGAACAAAGTGATTTATCAGTCACCAAAGAATGAAAATTTTAAAGCCATTTCCTTATCCTAAATACTTGCTTTTTCTAATAGATGTCTGTCTCTTCCCTGCAGGTTTAAAGGAGTTTGATAATTAAGAATTCTTGACCACAGGCATTTCTATAATGACTTCTCTTTGGGATGGAGTAGGAAGGTATTATCATTGCAGTGCCTTGGTTCTGTTGCACTCAAGGGCAAACTGAGATAAACTCCATGCCCAGTGATTGACACTAAGATCCAACAATACACATCTTCAATGTGGCTTATCTATTTGTATGATGAATTGCCTTGTCAGAATTAGATCATCAATTCCTTAACAGCAAAGATTGCATCTTTTCTATGTCCTATAACTCTGGTCCATAGTTGTCTAAGATGTAGTTCAATAAAAATTAATTGGCTTGAAGTATTTACCAGTATTTGATTTTGAATTTGATACAGGAGTTTGATCTAAGATAAGCTGACCTAAGCTCCTTATTAAATAGGACCTCCAATCAGCACACTGATTGCAAACTTTAATTCTTATCATCTATTTTAATGTCATTTATTACTCTATGATCAGTGGAAATTCAGGTACTAACTCTAGAAGAATGCTTGAAGCAATAATAAACAAAGAAATGGTAAAATTACATCTATAAAACATGAGACATGCAATGTGGTAAATAAAGCATACATGGGGGAATAAGAAAAGACGTGAGTTCAAATCATGTCTGTGACATATATTAACTTGGAGATCAAAGGGCAAATCAATCATTCTCTCAGTGCCATAGACAATTAGACTATAAACTACAGATGAGTTGTCAATTTGCATCAGTGGAGAGAATTTCCAGCTTACATGAATGAAACCACAGGTCCTAATCAAAAATGTATACTTACACAGACACATATATGTCTAAATAAAAGTATTAACATAGATATATAGCAAACTCCCTCTCCTTTACTCTCCTCTCCTCTCTCTCTCTCTCTCTCTTGTTCTCTCTCTCTCTCTCTCTCTCTCTCTCTCTTGTTCTCTCTCTCTCTCCCTCTCTCTCTCTCTTTCTCTGTCTCTTTCTGTCTCTGTCTGTCTGTCTCTCTCTGTCTCTGTCTCTCTCTCTCTCCACACACACACACACACACACACACACACACACACACACACACACACACACACACTCCAGACAAAAATGTACATATACATGCAAATATAAATTTGGAAATACACATAGGTTTGTGTATGTGCCTGCATGTATATATGCACACATGTCTATAGAGACCTGGATATGTATTTTTGTGGATAGATATACGTGCTCTTTTTTTCTTTGTCTGAACTTACCCTTTTATTTACATAGGTTAGTACCCCACAAATCAAACTTGGCAAGTCATTTGTCATTTACAGCCCTAGAGAATTGCCCTGGGCCTGAGAGCTAAAGTCACTTTCCATGATCCCATAGCTAATGTGTATCAGAAGCATGGCTTGAAGGCTTACCTGCCTCATCCCCAGGATAGTGCTCTATTCACCATCCCACACTGCCTTTCACTTATATACAGGCTGGTGGGACAGAGTTTGGGGATAGGTAGACTTTTTAAATGATCTTCAAACTATGTTATGTTCTTACCAAACACATTTCTGTGATTACCTTATATATGTAATTAATGTAATAGATCATGCAATAATTATAATAATAGCTATCATTAATGCAGTACTTTATTATTTGCAGAGCTTTGCACGCTATCTCATTGGACCTCCACAGCAACTCTGTGAAGTAGATATTGTTGCAGGTATTTATATCTACCAGAAACTCAATTAGGTGATCATAGAAATATATCTTGCAAGAATTTGAAAATATCTCTAGTGAAACTTCTCTGGAGAAGTAAAGAGATGTGTTTTTTTAAAAAACTAGTTAGCATTCCAGGTCTAGCTACACTAATTCCTAAGTACTACACAGGTATAAAATCTAAAAATGGTGAAAAGATTACACACATTTGGCTCTGGTAAAGTCACAGCTCTTTCCAGAAAAAAACAAAAGGAAATATAAAACTAAAATCTATCCCATTTGGTCTCAGCATGAAAATTTGCTACTCATCAGGGTGACATCTCTTCTCTCTATATTTTTCCTTGTTTTTTTTTTTTCCTCTCTCTCTTGCGTTTCAATAATCATTGTACTGAACAACAATGCTTATTCAAATCTGGTGGCTTTATCTTATCGTGTTATAATCTATTTCACAAGACTCCTGGAGGGCTGAAGCTGACTGAAATCATCAGTATAACATTTGCTGATCATCATTAAGGGAATGTGGTGTACCTAGATGACTTTCACTGACATTTCTTACCTTGGTCACAATCTGGGACCAAATCTCTTTTACCCTCTATGGAATCATTAAGAACATAAAGGCCTGGGTTGCCTTTCTCCCTAACATTTCTTCTTGGATTACTGGATGGATGAAGGGAGTTTCCCGAAAGATCTTTAGAAGGTGGAAAGAATTACATAACTGTCTATCTAGAGCTAAAAGGGACTTCAGAGGACATTTAGTGCAAGTACTTCATTTGACAGCTGAGAAACTGAGGCTTAGGAAGTTAATTGAAAGTGACCTGCACAAGGTGACAGAGGTTAGTAATCAGCAGAGGAACAATTTGAACGTAGGTCCTCAAATCGCAAAAGTAAATCATTTTCTTAAGGAAAATTGTCTGTTTTCCCCTTTCTCCCTCACACAAAAGCACTTTCTCCTACTAGTTTGAAGCCTTTCTCCTGATATTACTTGGTTACACTTTATTTTCAAAGACCCAGAAAGAATACTCTATTCTCCCCCCAGACTTGTTAGTGAACTAGTGATCCTATGAAACTTCTTAAGTCTTGTAATTAAAAACCATCTTCTGGGAAGGAGGCTTCATGGAGTAACACAGAGCCCACTCATCTTCGTGTTAGAAGTCTGGAATTGAAGTTTACTCTATGCCACTTATTAGCTATGTGAAATTAAAGCCTCATTTATGATACCTCACTATCACTTTATAGGGTGAGAAGAGAAAGTTATAGACTGATTCCCAAACTAATGGTTCCTCCCTCCATTCCAGAAAATATATTTGTTCTACATTTATTTTTGCTTTTTAATATATGTTTACATATTATTTCTTGAGATCTAGAACTTTTCTGTCAATGTATCCCTCGTGCACAGTACAGTATCTGACACCCAATAGGTTTTTAATAAATCATTGTGGTTTTTTTTTTCAATATAGATGAAGCACCAATATGCTTTTCTCTATGGGATATAGCTGTAGGAATGCTGGAAAAGTTTTCTTTTGTCTGAAAAGAAAATAAATAGGTGCTAAATGTAATTTTTTTTCAAGAATTTCTATTAATTTCAGGAAATGCTACTATCTTTATTAACAGAGTGAACTGAATCTTGACTTAGACAGGGAGTTAATAATTTAGTTTGGAGTGTGGGGATAGAATCATTATTGCTTAATTTCATTCAGAAGACAGTTTTGTTAATCCTCTTGGGTCTTTATCTCTAAATCTGGGTGTGCTCAAGTAATTTCAATGTTTAGGAAAAGAATTTATTTTTAAGAGGTTTTCTTGTCATTGTAAGATTTTTTTCAGATGTCTCATTAGTTTAACTGTAATCTGAATAAGCTTTATTTTTTTTGACTTTTTATAAAATGTTCTAACTCTTTCCCAGTGGGTCACGGCATCTGTTGCCCAAGAATCTCTTATTTTGGTTGACTACACTCCACTTATGAATTTTTTTCAACTAAAATATGAATAATCTTTCCTGATCTAGCACAATCCTATCCCCATAGTCTCATTTTGAGCTACAAACAAATAAATAAACTAATAAATAAACAAGATGGATGGATAGATAGCAGATACAAATAGTCATGAAAACAAAGCTTGAACTAAATGTCTTACTCTGTAGTATACAATTCTAACTGGGACATACAAATCATGCCTCATATCCACAATATACAAATAACTCTTCCTATTTCTGCTGTTTTCAATTACTCAGATTAATTTATTTCCAAACTTTTTGGTTCCCTTCTGCCAAAGTAGACAGTAAACCAGTTTATAGCAAGAGGCCACAATTAAATATCAATGAAGAATCCATTAACTTCAATGTTTTACTCAGGATCTAACTTAGCTATGATTTGACTTTTATATCATGTTGCTTATTTAACCTCTTTCTCAGGTACGTATGTAGGACCTTATGCATTATTTTAATTATAGTATTGAAATGTGGGGGCATTTCTAAAGAGTTTTCTGACAACAGAAATGAAAAATGGGCACTTTAACTTGCTTACAAATTGAATTTGTACACATTTCTATAAGATATCTATGAAAATTGCACGTTCAGATAAGTTCTTATAAAATATATTGGGGGAAATGTTCTGTATCCACACATTACCTTGGCATTTATGGACTTTTAAATATTGATCTTTATTTTTTATCTTCTAAAAATAATCCAACTTTATTGTGAATCTTCTCTTGTTAATAAAGGTGTCTTTGCATATAAAAAAGAAATATATTTTCTTTTCAACATCAACTATGGTGATAATTTAACAACTATAAAAGTATAAGTTAAATGGAGTTATTACCTTTTTTCTTTGATGCTTTCAATTGCCTCTTCATGAAGCAAACTGTTCCCAAAAGCACTGAGTGAATTGTTCAGATGCTGCCTAAATGACTTAGGAGATACAGGCTGAAAAAGCCAACACTTGCTCAACACAAGCAGGTGGGGAAGGTTCTTAATCAGGAATGTTCCAAGCAAGGCAATTATTAGCTTTAAAACCAAATAGCACTTTCTAGAGTTGCAAAGGAAGGAATAAAGGCTATGTTGAAGATACAAGGAACAGATGGTAAAGTACAGTACCCTGATGTGGCTGAGCCTTGTAAGAGATTGGGACTTAATTAAATTTCATTCATAGGAGAATATTTCCTCTATGTCCTCTTTACCATTTTATCCATTTCTCTTCTCTACTTTGTTTTTCAGGTTCATTTATGTCTATAAAACTCTTTTTTTTTTACTACTTTCCTCTCATAGACCTAGGGAATACATAATAGAGTGTTAAGAGGTAGTGTCCTCAGTATCCAGAGGAAGGATTGTCCTCAACAGAATTGAGGTTAATGTCTAATGTGCATAACAGTGCCTGGCACATCATAAGAGCCTAGTAAATGTTTGATGTTTTTAACTATGGTGTTTTAATTTCTTCAATAAAAGTAATCCACAGGAAGAACTAGACTTGAATCCTTAAACCTATTTATGAAGACACATAGATAGATTGTAAAACTGACAGCAGCCCCCTTCCCTGACTTGGAGACAATAGTTTTAATAGAAAGGACACTCTCATAGAAGACAGGAACTATAAGTTCTACCACTAAAAAATCTATATTAATTTGGGCAAATCATTTCACTCTTCCGTATTTTAATTTCTGTATATGAAAAATCAAGGGATTGGACTAGGAGATCACTAGAGTCCTATCCTGTAATAATATATAAACTATGACCTTACTATGGCACCAACCCTTTATCTTGTGATTTTAAGACTCCATGGAAACAAAAAGTGATTCTTTCTTACTTTAAAAAGGAAAGAAACTATCCTAGATAATCTAGTCTAAATTCTTCATTTTAAAGGACAAAGAGTTGAAGCCCAGAAAGGTTAAGTGATTTGTCCATGGGCACTGAGCTAGTAAGTAGTAATCTCATGATATGAATCTTTTTTATAATGGCAAATTCATTGCACCTTTCACTATACCACAACTATCTCTCAATAAAATAATAACTCATTTATAATTCCCTTAAAAGTTTGCAAAGTACTTTTTCCTAGATCCCTACAGATGAAGAAAACCTAGATTAACAAGGTTCAGTAAGTTGACTACATTGTATAGCTATCAAATATCACAACCTCAAATCTGAATTATTGTTATTATTATTTTATTTTAAGTCTAATGTGCCTGCAGGAGATAGTGTTCCACTAAATAAGATCAGGGTCAAGAACCAAATGTAACATCATGATGATCCACGTAGCAAACAAAAGAAAACAAAAACAAAACTATAGTCTGGCTTTTCATTTAGATTTATTATTTCTTCTTCGTAGGAGATGCCTAACATGGAAATCCTATCCAGTGATGCAGATCGACAAGTTGTATGATTTATAGTAATTGGGAGTTGCTTGGGACACTAAGAAATTGTGTTTTGTCCAGTGACATGAGGCTAATGTATGTTAGAAAGGGATGTGAACTCAAGTCTTCTTAACTCCAAAGGAAGTCCTCTATCAACTATTCCAGGATCTCTAATCTCTCTCTCTCTCTCTCTCTGTATCTGCGTCTGTCTCTCTCTCTGTTTCTCTTTCACACACACAAACACACACACACACACACACACACGCACACACACACATGAATGCATGCACACACAATCACATGCATTTTTGGAGGTGATGAAGAAATGACCCCAGTAATTAATATGAGAATGGAATTTTCTCCCTCTTCCACAGGAGAATTTATTCCTTTTCCTTGATAAAGCTCAGAAATTTAAGGCATTGATTTGGTACATTATGTGGCATGATGTCATGGCATTCAGTCTATTCATGTGAATAGGCATCATCCTGAAATTTCTTCATCTGTAAAACATACAAAATAGTGACCTCTTTCTACCAGCTTCAAAGGGGTGTTGAGAACTTCCACTTAGGTAATAAAAGTAAAAGCACTTTGAAAAGCATAAAATACTAGACAAATACTAGATGTTGTTGCAGTTGTTGTTATTAAGATTCTTATTATTTTGTTGCTAATGATTACTCTTCTCATAAGAATCTACGGGGGCTTGAAATATTGCTGCATTTGTCTTTTAAGTGATGGGTAAAATAAGTTCTATAGCAGTGTGAAGTTACTAAAGTCAGGGTCCAGATTAACAAATGTACAAAAGGGAGGCTTTCTGAGCTTTCTGAACCTTAGATTCTTTCAGGAGATTGCAAGATGAAAATGTGCTAACATTTTGGTTACTTCAATTTCAAAATTAATTTCAAAATATTTGACATTATGGTTAGGGAAAGGAAGTATGAATAAAATGAACAGCAGAGTATATTTGGAATAGTCTGTGTACTAATGCTTAACAAGAAGACTGAGTTCTAATTCTACCCATAATTTACTATTGGTCACATGCTCTGTAAACTGCTGCATTAATGTTCAGGTTTTTTTTTGCTCCCTTATAGGGCAGAATTTTACTGCCATCATTTTATGCACCTAATATTTATGCTGATCATCTTTCTGTGTTATGTAGCAGAAGTTTGCATTATTTACTCATCTTCAGTAGAGTATGTATTGTGAGATGCTGGTCTTCATCCCTCTGATAATTAGAACGATACCTCTTTTGTAGATCATTCACTAGGTTCAATCTATCACAAAACTAACTTCACCAAGAAGGACTTAAGTCAGAGTCTTTGTCATAATCACTATACCCTAATCATCTATTCAAATCTGTCATAGACTAGTGATGTTGCTACTCCTAAAAAACACAACTATAAATAATATTTAAATTTACTAACGCTTCTACTGTCATTATTTATTCTGAAAAAATCAAGTACTTTCAATTCAACAAACATTTATTAAACACCTATTCTGTGTAAGTCATTATACTAGACACTATGTATTAAAAAAATAAATAAATAAAATTGACAATTCCTTTTCTCAAAAATCTTACATTCTGTGGTGTGTTTGTGTATATGTGCACATCTTCATAGTAATAACCAAATATATGTTTAATTGAAAAGAGGAGAAAGTACTAAGAAAGAGGGAAAGAGGGAAGGAATTAGGAAAATCCATTTAAGTATGGGATTTGTGTATGAATGCAGGAAATCCAAAGATTGAACACTGAGGTCCAGGATTTCTTCTCAATTAAGAGAAATGGTAGAGAATGGAAGTCATTTTATTAAGTCTTTAAATAAAGAGAATGTTAGCCTCAATTGTCCAGATATATTATGTAAAACTTTATTTTCTTAACCATAAGACCCAGGTACCTCAACTACTTTACTTGTGTGAATGGAAAGCCTTGGTGAAGTACCAATGTCAACTCTTGTCCGCATAGACTCTTCATTCTTCTTTGCACTCTCGAATTTCAGCAAGATTACGATTTCTTAAGGAGCAGATCACCCCAAAATTGTCAGCTCATGAAGATTATGCTTATTATATTTTTCTTAGAATTTACTCAATATATCCCAGGACTCCTGAAGGCAACATAATTATAGCATCATCTTTTTACCCCCCTTCTTTTTAGTTTTCTTTGTTAAATTCAAGAAGAAAGAGCAAAGCTTACAAATTGTCATTAAAGAAAAACTCAGCAGTTGTAAAATTCTCAAGGAATTATATATTCTTATTTCTGAAGTCAAACAGTCTTGTAAAGCTAGAAGAGAAGTCGAAGAAAGGTGCAAAAGTTGGGAAGGAATGTCCTATTGATACTAAGAATGAAACAAGAGATGGTCTGTGATGATACCTTTATCTTACCAAAAAAAAGAAATGTATTCTTTCTGTCAAAATGAGGCCGTATTTCAACAATACCCCTCTTCAGTTTGAAGACTAAGCCATTCAGGACAATGAAGTGCATGTAACTTAGGCAGAGATGTCCAACTGATAATAAGAATGCATTGCGAGATAAAATATAATACATGGTTCTTACCAAGGCAAACTTTCTTCTTCATGCAGTTTATGCTATTTAACTAAGTTGGAAGAAATAACATTTGAAAAGTATTTCACTTAAGGTGATGTGCTAAAAAGAAAAGAGCTATATTATGCATCATGAATACATATGTACACATCTAAATATAACTATGTTTTAAGAGTAGGTCAGGAAACAGTGAGATTAAACAGAAAGAAATATGTTCAAATATAGGAAGAACCTATTAATTTTTCATATTTTGATCAGTGATGAAGCCTTTTCAAAATAGATAATATACAGAATGGGACCTAGTTATTTCAAGAGAAATTCTGAATTTTCAGAATTTACTAAACAAAAATAGAGAATCATTTGAACCCAATCATGCCAGTTAAGTATTGACTATTTTGGCAAATTATATTTATGAGATGTTAAATGGGCCTGAACTTAAGAGAAACATTACAACGAGATGGACCCACATATTGAACCTTGTGGCCGAATGTTTATCATAATTAGGCACATTCAAAATATTTTGATAAATTACATACAAAGTAATTGTCATTTCTTTAATAGCACAATTAAATTCATTGTTATTCATTCTGTCATTTTATGACTTATTCTCTAAGCTGAATTAAGAGCAAATCTAATTTTTTATAATATATTTTCATTTTCATTAAAAATTAAAGGGCAAATTAAAATCAATTAAAACTATAAAATATGTATATAGGAGATGATTTTCCCAAGTCTAATAACTAACAGAAGAGACATCATAACAAAATTGAGAGAATACAGTTCTTAATATCTGAAAGATCTGGGTTCAAGTGCTGCCTCCAACACATCCTAATTACATCACATGCTGAGACTTCACTTCTGAAGCTACAATAATATGTTACAGATGTATTGACTATATGCATTGGTAGAAGTCCCCATACCAACAGTTCCCCAGAAACACATTACTAGTCTGGACCAAAACAAATACACAAGCAAGAAAAAAAAAATCCAGAAACAAAAGAAAATAATACATTCAGACTAGAGACATATTTGTTCTAATTTACTCTCAGTTCAAAGTCAATATTAATTGAAACTAAATCTTACTGATAAATTCAAGTTAACTCATATACTACTGAATGTCAAAAGGCAAAATATTTACTTTAGAGCAAAGTCTGAAAAAAAATTATGTCAATGAAAGCAGATGATTGGAGTGGCTTATGATTTCTTCATGAAGTATGCTTTCAAGATGTCTCTACATAACTGGTGAATTTTGTGTGAATTGACTAATTGTTTACTAACTAGCATTTTGAAAATTAAAAATACCAACATTTTAGTCTAACAATATATTCTTAATAATTTAATATAAATAAAAACAAACATGTTTGTAGATAAGTCATACATTAATAAATGTGTGATGGAGCTGAAAGAACATAGAATAAGGAGTTAAAATTAGTCCTGGCTGGACCACTGAGCCATCTGTGTGATCTTGGGAAACTCACCTAACCACTCTGAGCCTCTATTTCCTCATCTAAAAATTGGCAATGTTGATAGCTGCCTTGCCTCCCTTAATGGGTTATTTTGATAATCAAATGAGAAAATGTATGTGAGGGAGGTTTGGCAAATAATAAAAAAAAAAGAAAGTTCTTAGTAGTATGTTGAAAATAACTGTCCATGATTGTTATGATTGAAGTCCTGATTGTATCTGAAAAGAAATAGGTTTTCACTAATGCTACTGGAAGGGAGGAAGCACTTTTTTTTTGTTACAGAGGAAGAGATATCAGGTTAAATCTATTGGCAGAGACTATAATAGGAAGAATTATACAGAATAATCATAGAATGGTTAAAATATGCGTTAGCCTACATATTGTTGGGCCAATATCTTCAACCTCTCAGGGTCACAGTTTCCTTGGTTTTCTCATCTACAAAATGAAGTAGTTGGACTGGATTACTTCTGAAATATTTTTTTCTAGCTCAGAATCTATAGAATATATGAAATTTCCTTCATGGTCTTTTATATGCTTTATATATACTTTTGATACCTTTTGTAAACTTTATAAAATTTTCCTCTCAACAACAGTATCCAAGAGCACCAGAACTAATAGATTCATAATATTTTGTCAGATGATAAAGTTTTATATACAAAATCACTTACAAAACATTATATTTTTATAAGCATAGTCCACCTTGAAATTGGGGAATGTGCACCAAATTTACCTTGCTCATTCATACATCAAGAGTTTTCATTGTCATTGTATAATTATTCAGACTGGATTTTTTTCAAAAAGTCTTCAGCTTCCTTTTAACTTTTTTATAGTATTTAACCTCTAGAGATAATAAATACCTTCTTAGGAAAATAAAATGCTTAAGGAAATAAAGTGACATTCTTTTTCACAAAACAAAACAATTGGAAAATGTCATGATGACCTGATGACTGCTGCCTTTATGAGTGTTGTTAGTTTCATCATCTCTATTTAATAGCAGGGTAGAGAGTTTTATATCTATGTTCAGGTACCTCAGTGCTGAAATGTTAAAAAAAAAAAGTTTTAGTCTACATCATGAAGAGAAGAAAATTTATTTTCTGACAAGTTCAATTATGAAAACTTTTTTGCTTGTTGGCTTAATGAAAGCAGGTAGGGACCACAGGTTTTAGAGCTGTAAGGGATCTTAGAAATCATCTAATACAATTACTTCATTTTACAGATGAGGAACAGCTGAAGCCTATAGAGGTTAGGTGACCTAAGTTTTTTTTTTCTTTTCTTTTGTAAATTCTGTTTTTCTTCACTCTCTCTTACCAACCCAAAGCAGCTTTTGGCACAGTTCTGAAACAAAAATTGGTGTTCCATTTCCTTGGGAGATTATGGTGAAACTACAGAAAGGCCTAAAAAACTTACACAGAGCACGATCATTGAATGGTGAGCACATTTTAAGAGGTTTACTTATTTGACTTCAAAGATTCATTAGTGTCATAACTAAAAGAAAAATGTACATGGACACTAACTACTATATCTCTATCTATACACACACACATATATGCATATATATACGTTATATATGTATACATACATATACATATATACACATATACACACATCTCTATACACCTGTAGGCACACATATACCAATAATGATCTGTGTATATATACCTATATCTATATGTGTGTATGTTATATACACATCATAAATTCAAATGTGAGTATCACATTTCAAAAGTACATATGGCAAACTATTTTGTCGTATTGAAATATTAATATATATTTTAATTTGAAATAAATTCCATATCTTTTCAAGCTTGAGGATCCTTTACTTATACCAACTTTGTTGCAAAAGTGAATGTGTAACAAGATTTTATCTCAATGTTATAAAAAGAATATACCTTTGTATAATCCCAAACAAGGTAAGCCTAGGAGAGCAAAACTTTTCATGACAAAAAAAAATCTATATGTTTTCTAGGATGTTGGTCATAGTACTTGACTCAAGCAGAAAGAAGGAAAGGAAGGAAGGAAGGAAGGAAACAAGGAAGGAAGGAAGGAAACAAGAAAGGAAGGAAGGAAGGAGGCAAGGAAGGAAGCAAGGAAGGAAGGAAACAAGGAAGGAAGGAAGGAGGCAAGGAAGGAAGCAAGGAAGCAAGGAAGGAAGGAAGGAAGGAAGGAAGGAAAAAAGGCTATATAGGTAATGTTAGAGGTAGTCTTATTAAGTGGGAAATTATGAGTATTAGCTGGTGACATCATGTTGGCACAACATATGTGGTTTTTAGTATAAACTCCTCTATTCTGTTTGAATGTGTCTATCTGGAATGAAGACAAGTGCTTCCTTTGGGGGAAAAAAAAGAATTGTTTTGACAGAGAGGCACGAAGATAGATTTATTTATCAATACTTTTAGTTTGTACAGTTACATACATAATCCACTATCATTTCCCAACAGCTAAAGCTGGGAAAGTAATAGATGGATACATTTCACACTACATGCAAGTATTGATAATAAAAACATGAAAAAAAATGAAAACAAAGATTATGTTGTTTGAAGGTATTAAATGTATCCTATAGTCATTTAAAGGGTCAAGTTACATTTCTGTATACTAAAAATATAACTTAAAATGGAGCCTACCTTTATACCCAGGATAATAAAATAAAGTAGGGTATAAGACAATAAAATTATTCTCAGGATGTTTGTTCTATCTTGCCCAAGATATTTTCCAGACTAAGAATAGTTCCATGGTTTCTACTTGAATGGCGCATAGCATTCAAAAGGCTGGGCATTTATTTCTTCATAAGTTTACCGTGACATATTTTGCAGATCTGGACCCCACTCTCCTAAGATCATTCTCTGAGAACACTTGAATTTTTAGGCTTCTCTCAACCAATGTCACAATTGGTTAAAATGTAATCGCACTAAAATGTGCCTGTATATTTTTCACTCATAGAGTTTCATTTATATTTAACTATGTTTGTAGGGGAATATCATCAAATGATCATGGCTCTGCAAAGTTTCTCAAGTGATTTTGTTTGCAAAGTTAGATCAAAATCACAGTTATTTTTATTTTTAGAAATGGCCCTTTTGTCCATAAAAACTTTTCCCTTTTCTCCAACAAACTTCTTTTTTATCCATTCCATTATTTCCCAATCCTATCTTTCTTTCTTGGTCTTCTATTATTTCCCCACCCCAGCCATTATACTTCCAACCATTAGCATTCTTTCAATTTTCTTTCCCTTCCTACTTTCTTTTTACTTTGTTACCCGGTTTAATATACTTGGTATCAGAAAAGAGAGAAGGAAAGCAATGAGAAGCTCTAAAGTCTAAATTAGCAAGAGAAGATGTAACAAGTTTAAAGTCATGTAAGACAACACTATATACATTTATATGAATTTCCAGATCATTCTCCTGGGTGCAATCGGGGAGAGAAAAAGAATCTAACTAGAAACCAGGATTTGGCATTCACACAGAAAGATTTTCTTCAATGGCTTTCTCCTTTATAGAATTTAAAAAAAACCTCAAAGTTAGGTATAATAATTTTGAAATATGCTTCCAAACACCATGAGACCCGAGAACTGAGTATATACCAGTGGAAGCTTCCTCAGAATCTTTTCTTTCAAGAACAATGACATTTTTAAACATGATGCCTTTTAAGTCTTAATTTTAATCAAACAATGCTTTGATATGATATGACATTATGGTATGATGAATTGGTTGATTCTAAGTGAAACTGATTTATTCATCTCTTTTGACTGGAATGATTTGCAATGATGTTGCCTCTTTAAGAAGTGATGTACTCTAACCAGATTTGACAATAAGCAATATTTCTTTTTTGTTTAATTTAACCCTTCATTGTGACTAACATAACTGGGATATAAAAAAAGTAAACACAAATCTTAAAATAAAAGATAGGTTAATAACTACAACTGTGACACAGAGTTTCAAGCATAGCTTTGTAAGATATCAGAACTCATGCTCACAAATGTACATAGTAACTGAGCAAAACATCAGGTTGACAGTAATGTTGACATTTCTTTTCAATACAAAAAAAGTTTAGTAAACTGGCCATTGACCAACATATTTAGAGAGCATGAAAAAGGCAACAAGTTCTGTGGTGTTCTCATTGAAAACACATAGGTATTTCAGAAATATCCAGGTGTCTGATCTGTTCCTAAAGGGCAATGAACATGATAAGCCTGTTCAATAAGTTATAGCTCATTAACCTCTTTCTTGGGTCTGTCTTCTTATAGCTTCAGGATTTCTGAGTGTCATACGTCATGCAGAAATTGGACTATTTGACTCTTTAAAACCAGCCAGATTTCTCCTCTCTACTACATATGACCTATTCTCTTTTTGTTCTAGTAACTGGTTATGGTACTTTGTTTTTTTTTTCTTTTTGTTTTTTTTTTAAACAGGTTTAGGAACTCAAGTATAGCAGATAATGATGACAAAATAATCAATCTTTGACCATTTTTACTTATTCAAATGAATTTGACTCAGCTATACAATGGTACAAGGCTTGACTTGTAGACAAAAATGACAGGTTATTTAAACATCAAGTCAGTACATGAACTATAGAGGTATAAATAATAATGTATCATGTATATCTCACTCAGCTGCAGAATTTTACCTAGATATACACACAAACATATATATATATATATATACACATATATACACACATACATACTATATCTCTCTGTGTGTATATAGATATATTTATATCAAACTTTCATAGGTACACAAGTACACATACAAAGATACATGCAGAAATATCCAAAGTTTAGTTTCACACATAAAAGAAAACCCTTGACTTCTTTAGTCCACAGTTCAGAAGAAACTATATGGATTGGAGCTTACCATGTTTAACTTTTTTTTTTTAATTAATTCTTGATCTCTATAGACATTCATTCCCATCACCCTGGAAACAGCCGTATTCTCATAAACACTAAAAGACCAAAATTCCTGATCTCAATGAGGCTGAGGCTTTCTCAATGTGAGATTCAACCATAAACAGTCAAACAGTGATGGTCTGCTAATGCCACTCTTTTTTGTTTAGAAGACAGAATTTGGAGTGAGGAAACAAACTTCATTCTAGTGCCTAGCTTTGACACTACCTTGAACAGATTTCCTAAGAAAAATAGATGCCTGATCTTCACAATTTTAAATATTACTTTCAGGTAAAAGTCATGTGTACCTATCCTCATTAGCACATTAGTGTCCTGTTTCCAAATCAACTCCAAAACAACTTAAAACAAGTTCAGAAGTGATCTGTCAGAGGCTATAGTCTAAAGATGGAGTGATTTGTGGTTAAGTGACAGAGACCTTTTTTAAAAAAATTAAAAATTAATATTAGCAAATGTAAAGCAACCTGCCATGAGTCCTGAAAGAATGCATGCTAAACTCACTACTGGGTGCAGTAAATGGCATGTACGGATATGCTATAAAATCTATAAGCTTCGGGTGCTAACAGCAGGTTGGATAGAACCATCACAATTAATGCCTGTGTTCTTTCTTATAATGAAGCTATAATTTTTAGTCAATACATAATTGCTTTCACACAAACACAGTTATTAGATCACTCAATGCTACATTTTCCTTTTTGCTTGCCATCGGTGTATAGTTTATCTCTTTTTCTAATTAAACAAAAAGCCTCACCATTATCAGTCAACACGAGATCAGTTTAATGATAACACTCTAGATTTATAAATTACCCTATTCTGCAACTTTATAGTTAGCCACTATCACACACACTCCCAAACATGCTGCTTGCTTATTTTTTTTTAACTCAATTTCTATTGCCAAAGGTAATCAGACTTCCACAAAGATTCTAGGCTTTCCAGATAGAAAGTTTTGGAGAATCCACCTTTATTCTGATCTCATTTCCCCTCCCCCCCCACCTTGAAAGTTGGACCACTCATGGGCTATTGGATCTAAAGCAAGAACAAAATGCCAGGCAGGAAAGCCACTGCACTACCTAGTGAGTTTGACATCTCAAGGTATTAGAGGGGATGTTGCCAAGCTCCGACCTACGAAAAGGGGGGGAGAGGGGCCGAAGTTTAGGACCCATTCTGGTTGTGCTTTTGCCTCAGCTGGTCTCGAAGAGCAATTGCTCCCTATCTTGGCGACATAAATCTCGCTGGGACGTCTGTTCCACATACACTGCAGGAAAGGACGGGAGGCTGTCATCAGTCCCCGCTTTTCTCCCTTTCCACAAAGGTTGGTTGCAGCAGGTAAGGAAGTTCAATGTAGTGGTAAGTTATGGAGGGAAGCGCACAGAACCGCCTAACGCGGAGGTTTGGAGAGCCCTCAAAGCCTTGCAGTGCTCCAGGATTGCTTAGCAATAGCCAGCGAAAGGAGCTTCTTTAAGACGCGGAAATCTGATACTAACATCTGCAGCGTTCGGGTGCACGGGTGGTAACGAGATGCGAGGTCCAAACGCTCTCAACTGGGCGAAATTAGAAACGTTAAAAAAGAAAAAGAAAAAAACCTTTAAAGATAAGGCTTCTCGAGCTTCATGCCTGGGACACCTGGTTTCGAAAACCATCATTGTGGGGCGGAGGTGGGGGGAGAAAGGAAGGAAAAAGAAAAAGAAAAACACACAGACATTAAAAAACCCAAAAAAAATCCAGAAAAAATGTGCACCTTAGCATATCATGTCCCGTGCAGTGGGGTTGCAGGACTCAAGTTTCTCAATCACTTCTTCCCTAGCATAGCCTAGTAGGAAAGCCGGGCGAGAGAGCGGGAGAGAAGGGGAGGAAAGCATAATAAAGTATTCTCCTTACCTCGATCGGCTCCCACGGTCAGCACCTTAGCAATAGGCAATAATCCCGAGATTGTGACTAAGGCTAAGAGAAACTCAGACATTGTTGTTGCCGGGTAAGGCAGCCTGCGCTCGGGGTTGCTTGGCTGCACTCTCGGCCAGGCAGCGGCAGCAGCACTGAGCCCGGAATGGAGCAGCGTCATTTACAAATGTCACTGGAAATTCTTCTGCTAAATGAGCCCAGCCCGTCTGCCTTCTCCCTGCCTTCAGCAGGATTTGGAAGGTGTATGGATGTGTGTGTATGTGTGTGTGTGTGTATGTCTATGTCTATGTGTGTGTGTGAAAGAGAGAGGAGTGTGTGTGTGCGTGTGTGTGTGCGTGTGTGAGCCGCTTGTGTGTCTTGACTTTTCAATGCAGAGTACGTCTGATCTTACATCACGCAAGAGGGGCAGTGAGAGATGCCAGAGGATGGGAATTCACTGATTAATCACAGAATCTACCATACACCCCTTTGCTGTCCACATAAATCACATCTATTACTTAGTAAGAGGCATTTAACACAACAGGAAAATACCACCGCAAACTGAAAGCACTACAAATCACAATTATCCGCGTCTCCTTGAAGGGAAAGTAACTCCACGCCGTTCTATGGGGATTTGGGTATTTAGAAAAGGGGGAAATTTCTGCATTGGATTGAGAAAGCCAGCCTCTCCGTTCCACATTTAGCAGCCAGCTCGGAATTATCAGTTAGATCATTCAGATGCTCTCTCTTCTGGAAGTAGATCTGTCTCCCTTTCTCTAGTGGAAGCGTCATTCTCGAAAAGGAGGAGCAGCAAGCTGAGTAACTTAAGCCTTCTCTTAGGCAAATGGTTTCCTCTGCTAAAGAAGTAATTAAAACGCTTTGTAAAATATGCTTTCAACTTTTACCTCCAATTAGCCCTCTGGGCATAGAGGCATAATTCAGTAACTCAGCAAAAGAAATTTTATACATACACACACATATATACATACACATATACATATACATAGATATGTAAGTGTACACATATACACATATACATGTATGTATACACACATATATGTATGTGTGTATGCACATCATTAATCATTGTTTAATGGCGTGTACTTTGAACCAGCCATCTATTGGCTTCAATAAGTAAGTAGTAGTCAAAGAATTGGCAAGGATCTCTTGGCTTTGTGTGGTTTTGTTTTTTTTTAAGACACTCCATTATCCAAACTATTCCCATTTCAAAATATTTTTTTCATTATATGCAGTGCTTTTTTTTAATTTTCTATAAACCCTGTTAAAATGAGTCATTGGAATATTAAGCACTGATGTAATTAACTCTTAAATATACAGTGAGACTTGGTAAGTATGTAGATGAGTATCTAAACTATCCAGATTTTAGACTTCTTTATGTCAACTGAGCAGGAGATTTTAAAAATCCCCACAGTGCTGAGGTGATACTTTCTTCAATGAACTCTTCACTATTTTTATATTGTTGGGCATAAAAGTGGAATAGTAATTTTATACTAAAGTCTGAAAACCTGTAAAGACAGTAAGAGGAAAAACAGAAAAAAAAATATTAAAATGAAATAAAACAATAGAAAAGTTTAACAATTAGAGGAAGGCAATTAACAACATTATATTCATTTACTGAGTGTTAATCCAAACTGGAACCTTGAACTAGCTGCTAAGAATGGCAGAAGGACCAAGGAAACTCTTTAAAGTCATACAACTAGAAGAGTCAACAGATGAGCTTAAACAGGCAGGGGGAAATGATTAGATGACTACTGTCTCCTCACTTGTAATTGCTAATAATCTGTAAAATTATATCTTTATCCATGGTTATTTTTTGTATAAAACATGACATTTATACTAACAACCACCCTGGTACTTTATACTTTTATATTTCACTTGTAAGTTGAGGCATTTAGTCTCTATGGGTCTAGTTCTAGCTCAGAGTTAATTCTTCATTAAAAAGAAAAACAAACAAGTAAAAAACAAACCATAGGCCTAAAAATAAAACTTGTTTCACATATAATCTCTTTCGTACATCTTTATTTTTTTCCCAAAAATATCATGTAAGATAAATAAAATAGGTTGGCAGCACTTAGCAGTGTAGGTGGACTCAATCTAGTATAAACAGAAAAGGGTGGAACTTTTAAGAGAAAACACAAATGATGGGAATGATAGAGTCATAAGGAAGCATCTATAAGAATAATTCCCAACCTAGTTTAGTTTGTGACATGAATGTGAAACTGCTTGGATTCACTGAGCACTTTGGGTACATTTATGTACTCCCTAAATTCCTGTCTGGGCATTCACCAATGCAGTTATCCATTCGCCCTTTCCCCTTGAACTCTGGTTCTAAACTATTTTATAAATTCACCAGCTAACCTCTCTCCTCTCTATATTTCAGTTACTCAAACTTCTACACACTCATTAAAAATTAATAGGATAGTGAAGAAACCCAGAACAACGTGCCCCAACAAAGAGTTCTTATAACGCACCCAGATATGACAATACGTTGGGAAATTAAACTTCGGTTTTCTACATTGGCCATATATACAGTAGAATTCCTAAGTTATTTGTAGTAGCTCAAAGAGAAAATATATATAAAGATTAATAAATATGTAACTGTCTATCAAAAATGCATATTGAAAGATGTGAAATGCTATAAGCTGAATTAGGTTGCAGTATCAGAAGTAACAGGGAGCTGGCTAGTACAGTGGATAGAGTGCCTGGGCTAGAGTCAGGAAGACTCATCTATCTGAATTTAAATCTAGCATCAGACACTTACTAGCTGTGTGACCCTGGGCAAGTCACTTAACTTTGCCTCAGTCTCCTCATCTGTGAAATGAATTGGAGAAGACGATGATTAACCACTCCAGTATCTTTGCCAAGAAAGTTCCAGATAGGGTCAAGAAGAATCAAAAACAAGTGAACAACATGAGAAAAAATGAATTAGTCAGTCATGGGAGCCATATTTTCTCTGTTCAATTATTTTGGATGACATTTAGTAGGCTAGTGCTCTAATGCCCTAAATGAAAGTAAGTTAGTTAAAGATACACTGTGTCAACAGTTTCTGCCCAGAATAATAAAGAAAAATAAAATTCAGTTTAAGTAATCATATGCCAAATAGATATGCACAAGTCATACATATCTTATAGTAGTAGTATGTAATGATGATGCTTAAGTCCTTAGTTTTTAAATGTTCACTATTGAGAAAATAAAAGGTTACTTTTACTAGTTCCTTTTTTAAGATTATGTGACATATTACTAATGATTAAAACTGTACTTTTAATATAAATGTGATATCCATATTTTTAAAATAATGATTCTAAGGAGGAAGAGCACATGGCAAACATGGCATGCCCACCTCACAAGGTCATTATAGGGACCAGTCAAAAAGCTCTGGCAAAGTGATTATTCTTTGTCAGGCATGATGCTCAGCACTGAGGATACAGAAAGAGGCTAGACAGTCCCTGCCCCTAGAGAGCTCACAATCTAACAAGCAAACAGGTATGTGTAGACAAACTATATGCAGGACAGATAGGAATAATTGAAGAAGGGAAGGCAATAGAAGGAAGAGGGTTTTCAAAAGGCTCCTTGTAGAAGATGTGGTTTTAGTAGGGATTTGAAAGAAGCCTGAGAATCTAGGAGGAGGATATGAAAAGGGAGAGAATTCTGGGGAGATGGGCCAGCCAGAGAAAACACCCAGAACTGAAAGATAGAGTGCCTTGTTCATGGGAAAGCAAAGAGGCCAGTGTCACTGAACTGAAGAGTATATGGTGGGAAAAAAGTAGATGACTAGAAACTGATGGACTTTAGGGAGGATGAGTTAGGAAAGACTTTGAACATCAACAGAAGATTTTATATTTGATCCTGGAGTTGATCTAGAAAAAAAAAAGACAATACACATAAAACACTTGGTTAAATTTAAGGTGTCATATAGCTTCTAGTATTTTATTATTATTATTGTTATTATTAATCACAATAGAGACAATACTAATATTCAGTTATTGCAGTAATTGATTAGATATCATTTCTATCTTGCCTAGACTGGAAGTACAATGACTACTCACAGACTGATGATCCCAAGGGAAACTTTAACCTACTTCGATGTTTGTTTGTTTTTCTCTAACCTGGGCCAGTTCACCACTTTTCCAGTAGGGTGATGGCCCTCTACTCCTTGAGACTCAAAACAGTGGTGCTGAACTTAGTGTAGCCAGTTGATTGGCTTTTAGATCTATCTGAACTCAGAACTAGAGTTCAAGTCATCCGCCAACCACAACCTCATTAACAACAGGAACTACAGGTGTTCACTTTCATATCTAGCTCATTGGTTAAATTTTAAATAAAGAAAGTACCTGTGATTTCAGTCTTCTTCTTCTTCTTCTTCTTCTTCTTCTTCTTCTTCTTCTTCTTCTTCTTCTTCTTCTTCTTCTTCTTCTTCATCTTCTTCTTCTTCTTCTCTCTGTCTGATTTCATCCATGCAGGGAACTTACAAGTAAGAAAATTGTGTCTCTTAATGCAGGTTTACACCATTTTTGCAACTTAAAGTATTGGAGAGTTGCCTAAAGTATAAGATTAAATGACTTGGCCAAGGCCACACAGTGAGTATTTATGAGATTGGGTACTTGAAAACAAGTATCCCTAGCTTTGGAGTCAGCTGTCTATCATACTGCCTGTCGCCACCTACAATGAGCAAATAGATAGAAAGATAGATAGATAAATAGAGAGATAGATAGACATAGATATAGATATATACATATATACATATATATATATATATCAGTTCTGACACTAAAAAATTCAGTGTTTAACATTTAATTGAAATCTTTTATCCCCTCCCCAAATAAACACATTTTATTGGATTGTTCATATTTCATGCATGTCTTTCTAAGATTGATTCATCTAGCAAAATACCCTTTTGTAAACTTCAAGAAAGAAGTAAGCTATTAACCCAAGTTCAAGTTCAACAGTCAGGAAATTTATTTCTACCTTTTTGAATGATTCATTCTATCTCATTATGGTACAAATAAGATTGAGATGATTATATTTTAGTAAAAGGAAAAGAATGCCTTAAGTGTCTATGGAATTATTTCCATCTCTCATCACAATGATTATAATTAAATAAGAAATTAACAGTGAGCTATTGATAAAGAGAAAAATCTAGAGGTACTGTTCAGGATGCTTGTTCCAACAGCACATTACAACTTCTTCATCCTAATCAAAGTTATTAACACCGACAAGTTAAATAAATTAATTCATCAAGCTATAGAATATTATGAAATATCTTATTGAGATAAATTAAACAAAGTAGAACCAATCATTCTTACTTTCTGGTTTAGAACAACATAAGAATATTAATTATCAACCAGCAGCAATTCTAACATTAGCAATGAGGATGATATCTGAACAATGATATGATTAAAAAAAAAATACATTTCCTCCTGAACTGAACTGTTTTCCTTGGAGTAGTTTGTTACTACCAATAATAGCAAATTTCCTGTTGTACACTTGGAGGTCATAGGTTAAAAAAAGGCTTTTATGCTACATGTGCTAGGATTGAAACATTATCATGGAGGTAATATATGTGGGGAAGAGTTGGCCTAAGAATTAAAGTTGCTAGGAAAAAATATTGGCACTAATTGTGAACGCATTTGGGTGCCCAGCCAGCATTGATATAGGACAAGGAAAGTTTAAATTGACTAAAATAAAAAGAAAGAAAGAGAGAAGCTAAAAGAAACATCATCCAAATTCAGTGCTTTGAAATAGGAATATATTCATTGCAAAGGAAAATCTCTAAAGGGAAATTTCAGACTGATGGAATAACATGGTATTTTCATTTCCCAAACTCGTATTTCTGAGCACACATATAGCTTGAAGAGTCATTCTCCCTAAGTTTGGTGTGGTGAATTGTTATGTGCATACCAACTGGGATGGGTGAAATTGGCCCTGGCATCCAAGACTGATATAGCTTTAATATATGCAAATTGTAATGTATTTAGTGGTTTGTCAGGATGGGGGAAAATGGAGTATGTTGTAATTATCTAATTAAACCTGAAAAGTAAAAACATTTCCAAACAAATGAAGTCCTACACTTCCTTAAAATGTCATTCTACAATATTCTCTATCACAATTTTCCCCCAACATAAATCTCAGCTCTACTTTGATATAATTAGTATGCAAATGCTTATAGACACATAGACTAAAGTATCAGGTGATTGACAAGCACCACAGATAGTCAATTATTGATTTTCAGAATGGAAGCAAAATAGATTTTAATACTGATTTGACTATTTCAGATTTTTTCTGAAAGCTGTTTGATAAATTCTTGAAAGAGAGGAAAGGATTCCTCGTTTATCCAACCTTGCTGGACTACTTGAAAGAAGCAAAATATTCTTTTCATGAGCTTCTTTTCTTTATACTGATTTATTTCCAGGATAATTTCCAAGATAATGTAGTCTTAAAAAACAAACTTTAAATTGTTTCCCTTCTTATTTGAAATTGGTAAAGCAAGTGGTATTTATTGCCAACTATGCACATGTATGGCACAAATTAATAAAGTATGAAACTTCTTCCCATTCTTCATACATGTGGAAATTGCCCTTGGATGTCAATTACTGCTACTGGCAATCTCATGTTATGTATGTTTTGATTGTCCATATGTGCTTGCAAATCACCTCATGTCTTTTTTCAAGATGAAACACTCAGTCTACTGGATGCAAAGTTGGTATGAGCACTCCTATCATTATTGAGGACCTCGAAGCTAATCCTTGTGTTTTGAAGTTGTATTTCAGGAGGTCTTTCTGGTACTTCTACCCACCAAGTTGCAACCTTCTTTCTGTCATCATACAGCACCTTCTGCAAAGCAGAATCATAGACACATAAAATTATTAGACCTAGTGCAGAGCTTCAAGATTATCTAGCCTAGATCCTTCATTCAAGCAATTAAGGAAACTGAATCTCAAAGGCATGAAGTAAGTTCACTGAAGTCACATAGTTAATTATTTGTAGGACCTAAAATATGATCTAATTATAAGTGCAGTCACGCAAAGACCTCAAGTAAAACATCAGTACTAAGAGGCAGGGTATATTCTAGAATCTTGGGAGTATTCTTGACTTGCTACATTGGTATGGCTGCTAATGGCCAAACTTTTTACCATGTTTTTTTTTTCTTTCATCATAAAGTAAAGCAGATACTCTGCTGTGTAGACCTTCACTTGAGAGTAGGCTTTGTAACTTCATTGATGCCAGTGCTGTCTGTGCCCATGGATTTTTTTTTGAGTGATAGCTCTTCCTGCATATTATTTTTAGGATTTCACCTTGATATATAAAACCAAAATCTGGAAAGGCTGCTGAAACATAATGTGGTTCAGCCCCCTATCTTTATCAAATACCTTTAGGTGAATATTTTCCATAATATTTTTAAAGGGGTTGAGACTTCACTGCCTGCTTTGGTAACTGTAACAAGGGCATAACTGCAACACATTCCACTATATTATCCATCTGAAAGTTAAGAATTTCTTGATAAAATCTTTTTCCATTAAGATTCATTTTTTTTCTTGTTTAATATTATGATTTCTCATACTTACCACCTAAAAGTGATGTGTATTTTTGTGAGTGTCTAGGGATGATGTCAATAGGTATTATGAAAAAATTTCTCCTACTCCAGTTTTTCTTCATTTTATTATCTCTTCATCTCTCATTTATCTGCTGTTCCCTCCTCTGACACTATTCTTGCCATGGAAGTGTATGGGGGGAGGGAGAGGACAGGGGAAGGACCATGATTGGGGAGAGGGCAAGAAATTCTACACATTTTAATAACTATCTATGTACTTTTATTTTTCATCTTCTTAACATATGGAAAAACTTAGGAAATAAGAAGTTAGAAGTGTAATAATTCAGGTATTTATCTTTTCTCTTTATTACTTTTCTTTCATTATTCCTTTCTTTTTTCCATTCTTCTTCTTCTTCTTCTTCTTCTTCTTCTTCTTCTTCTTCTTCTTCTTCTTCCTCCTCTCTGTCTCTCTGTCTGTCTCTCTCTCTCTCTGTCTCTGTATCTCTCTCTCTCTGTATCTCTCTCTCTCTCTGTCTGTCCCTGTATCTCTCTTTCTCTCTCTCTCTCTCTTCCCTGGCCTCACTCCTTCTCTCTCTCATCAAAGTGGATAGTGGACTAATCTTCAAACCAGGAAGACATGGATTCAAGTCAGCCTCGGACATATATTGTTTGTGTGATCATAGCCAAGTCATTTAACCTCTCAGTGTCCCCAGGAAATGATGTAACTTGAAGAGAAGGTGGTGTTGGCCTGCACTGGAAGAGGATGTTCTTTGCCAGGAGTTCCAGTACAGTGCGGAGGTCATAGGATAGATCTTTCTAATTAATAGTAATAATTAATAATTATAATGATAATAACATATGGGGAGGGGCATGAATAAGGGAGCAGAGATGAATGGATGAGATTTAATATTATTACCAAAAATATGTGGTGCCCCTTATTTGAGCAAGTACTTTCCTGAAAAGAATCACTTACCAGGTTTAGTTTAAGAAGTATTTGTCAGAGCAATTAGTCAATAATAGTATTTTGTAAAATATATTCTAATGAAAATGTATGCAAAACCCCTAACTTTGCGAAGTCACTATAAGTTAGCTTTAAAAAAAATACTATACAACTAACTTTTTTTCTCAGTTCTTGGTTTTGTTTTTTTCTGGATAACAATACACACTTCTATCAGATAGGAAATGGTTCTTTTCCTCTTAAACATTTTATTAGGAAAATTATGCTTTTTAAATACAATAAAAATTCACAAGAAGGCCTTTTAGCTAAGGGTGGAATGTCCCATTTTGTGTCAGAATTTCCTTTACTAGTAGAAAAATGGTGACATTTGGACCTAGATATATTTATGATGATTTATAAAAATATGTGCTTTTATGTATGAATACTGACAAAGTTAAAATTACAGTTGGGAGGCCATTAAATGCTCTTACAATTTTCTGTTGCTAGATTCTGCACCATAAATAGCCTTTGCCAAGTGTACTAGTCACATACTTTTATAAATCTGAGGAGAGAATATCAAACGAGTGGGATAACTATAAATGTTACAAAATGCCCAATAGAAATAAGGGTGGAAACACAATGGGGATCTTTAATTAAAGTTTTGGAATATTACAATTCAATTTTCATTAATGATTAAGACAATTTAGAAAAGGGCATATGAGAGTATTTCTTTTAGAATGATAGTAATTTTGGTTTTTAAATAACTAAAATCATCTAAATTCAAGAAGAAAAAAATTGAAATGACAAGCAATTGCTTCCTTGTTGTTCTGGGTGTTTTAAGTCTGTGAGTTTTAATTATTATATCGAGTAAAAAAAAATTAAAATAGAATTTCTTTTAAGTGACTTTTGATACTTCATTTCATGTGGTCCTTTTAAAAAGAAGCATTCATTACAAATGGATTCTATAAAGTGTTTTATAATGAAACCTTGGGTTTCAGTTATTTTTAGTTGAGTTTATTATGGAAGTGTCATAGGGATAAAGATAGGCATAAGGACTCAATTTCATTAGTATAGCAAATTCCCAGTGGAAGGAACAACCTCTACCAAGGCAGTTCAGCAAACTTTCTGCCACTTATAGTCTTCGAGATTCAGATGCTGAGAGGACTGAGAGTTTAAGAGATTTTCCCAGATCACATAGACCTCTGACCTAGAGGCATGAATGGAACCCTGAATAGTGAATAGGAATGACACAAGCTTCCTCCACCTGCTCTGTGTCATAGCTGCTAGACTTTGTCTCTCTCATACCTCCTGGAAATCTTGGCAGCTCAAAAAATGAGCTGCCAAGTTAAATGTGGAGGAAATAGTGTCCTTAATTATCTTTTTAATTGTTTCCATCCTTATCTCCAAATGTTCAGCTATGCTACAGACAATCTGGAATACTTGTCTAGAGACACACCCTGCACTTCCCCACCCTCTTGCCTTAATACAAACTCATTCTTTGACTTAGAATGCCCTGCTGTTGAAATCCTATGTGCTATCCCACTAAGTCCTAGTCAAACTGCCTTTCCCAATCAGTTTTCCTTGATACTCTAATCAGATGCAATTCCTCCTTATCCTAAACCCCTATGCATCTTTGTTCATGATACTTTTGACACCTTACTTTTCATTAGAGGTCTTTGTGTACTTAACATTTATCATAGTTTCTAAGGTGCACAGACATATCAATGAGGCCTTTCTTGCATTTGAACCCCTTTAGAAAAGCTACGATATAGAAGCTACTCTATCAATATTTGACACCCTGAATATTTTGAATGACATGAAGTTGAATGACCTTATTGCTTATATTTGCGGATATAGATATTTACATGAACATAGGAATTGAAGAAATATGTCACCATGAAAAGTAGCATAATCAATGGAGCAGATGCAATTTTAATATTGCATGCTCTAACTACTAATATCTTGTATGGTGCTTTGAGTGATCTATGATCTCAAGTGTGTGTTCAGTCCTTCTCTCCCAGTGCTGCTCTGTGTTGCTCCATGTCCTCTCAGCCTTTGTAAATCTTGTATATGCTGCTCTGATCAAATTCCACATAAAGTACTTGCCCAATGCCCTAAAGGATTCACATTTGTTTGATTTTGTTTTTTGATAACAGCATGCCATTTTGGTTGAGAAATAACCAAATTTCTGTAAAATCTTTGCACTTGTTTCTCTGTTTAGAAAGGAAAATTTCCAGCTCATAATACTTAGATCACCAATGTAAAACACAACATCTTGCATATCAAGGCAATGATTTGGAGTCATGTACATGTATATGTACATATATACATATATGTACATATGTATGTGTGTATATGTCACACAGGTGATCCGAGAACAGTAACGGAAATCAAGACCATATGTTCTCAGTGTGATAATACTCTGTGGGACCCTTCAGTCTGAAATTCCAACTTCCTTTTTTATTTTGGCCAGATTAATAGCTATCTTACTTAATGATAGTCTGAAGATGTCCTGAGGGTATGTGGGAATCCATTTTTAATTGATTGATTATAAAATCAAGCAAAATAGAAAGTGACACATTTATATCACAGAATTTCAAAGCTCAAGGCTCTTCTTCTCCCCCATCCATGTGTAAACAAAACTCTATGATTGCATTCAGGTGCTATAATATGTTTTCATTTAGGTTTTGACTAAAGCTTATTCATCAAAGTCTAGTTCAGCTAAAGTAGCATCTGGTGTGAGGGTTAGTGTATCTGATTATTTATTTATTTATTATTTTTGAATGTGGACACCAAAGAATGATCCTAACTTGTTCCAATAGCTCATTTTTGTGGATGGAAATATAACGCTGTCCTCCTTAGCAATATTATTTCAGAAGATTTGAATTATCCATTATGATACACCTTAAAAAGCAGAGAACTGAGCACGACTTCTTTTTAGCGTTCTCCACAATTCAAAAGTCTCCACATGAGGATGATAATTATCCCTAGCACTGAAATATGATGTATTAGAAACCTTGTTTAGAATTTTGAAAGTGCAGACAAACTCAGTTGTCTACACTATCATGCTTTTATGCTTTTAAAATAATAAGGCAAAAAAAGGGCCAGGAAGATGTTAAAATGCACGTTTTAATATTCTTTTGTCTTTCATCAGAGAATAGTATAAATGTGACAAAGAGTATTTTAGTTTATTTTACTCACTTTTGTTCTCTATATAAAAGGTAATATGAAAATGTGCCCGAGGGTCTAACCCTTTTCCATCTAAACACAATCCTGACTATTCTGGAGAAAGAAACGTCTGTTTGTGATCTTTGAGTGCCCCCTATTGGACACTTTTCAAATTATTGTTTTATCGTACTGCAGAATAGATTTCTCAACTGTCTTTTAAACAAATCTCTTTTTAAAGAATACATTTTTGGAAGGATTAAAATGAGTGCATTTTCCACTGACAATGAAAAATCTTCATCTCAAAACATTTTTTGGACTTTTGTTTTGGTTTTTGTTTATATATGCTGTCCTTTTTGTAAGCTCCAGTTAATGTTTTTCAAGGTCTATATGTTATTAGATTCTTAAATAAATATTCCTAAAGAATAAAATTCTGCAGATATAGAACTTTTGTTTAAAATAAGAAGTTAAAATTGAGTAGATGCTCACCTGTACATAAAGTTGTAGAACTAGAACAGAGTTAGCGAGTATAAATCATTAGGTTGGACTCAATGGCCTGATAAGGTCCCTACCATCCCTGGAATAGCATATATTGTATTGGAAATGTAGAAGTCATATTGGGCTTATTAAAAGTTTGAATTTAAGTACAGTGTCATTTGTTTCTTGCCATGTTTTAGCTCATTTGATTATGTGGATTCATGTATTTTTATTTGCTCTTATTATAACCATACATGTAGCATAGGGTCTGGTATAAGCTAGATGAAAACAAGTATCCTTTCTAAAGTAGGTTAATGCATTGTTGTGGGTAAGGTAGTCCATCTAAAGATACCTAATAATACTGGGATCCAATTTTAAATGAATCCTTTAATGTGGGCTATTATATAGTGCTCTATGACTAAAAAAAAAAATTGTCTGAGTAAGAAAAAAAATGTTTCTGGTATAGTGGACATACATAGTTGACTCCAGGTTGGTTTATTTCTGAATAGTGAGTATAGGACTACTCAAGGGATATAGAGAAGAATTAAATCTAAATTTCTTAGAAAGTGAATATAGTAGAAAAAAAAAACTTCTCAAATGAGATGGCATTTTGTGGGGAGTGGAACTTAGAGAGATCAGGCTGAATCATAATAGAAAAGAAAGGGGAAATAAAAAAAAGAAAAGAAGGGGAGAGCTCTCTTCAGGTAAGGGAATTAGTAAAGGAATGTCTAAAACACATTCCAATAGCAATAAGCAAATCAATCAGGCTAAAGGGCAGGGTTAGTGTATAGAAAAGTTGGGGAATTTAGAAGTAGTTGGAAAGTTAGGCAGAGACCAAGTGTTCAGTGTCTTGAATACCTGATAACTGAGTCAAACAAGAAACATTTGTCTTTATTATGTATCAGGTCCCACTTCGAGTAGCACTTGCCATACAAAGAAAGACAAAAACATGATCCTTGTCCTCAAGGAGCTTACATTCAGGAGACAACATGCAGATATGATAATAACATTTAGATAGCATTTTATGGTATGCAAGAGACCTTACAAACATCACATTTTGTTTTTACAACAACCCTGGGAAGTCGGTATTATTATTATCTCCATTTCACGAATGGGGAAAGTAAGGCAGGAAAAGGTTAATTAATTTCCCCATGGTTCCCCAAGTAGAAAGAGACTGGATTTGAAATAAGGTTTTCCTTGTTGTAGGTCCTATACTTTAGCCATTGTGTCACCTAACTGCTTACACAGAATATAAATGAAAGGCAATCTCAGAGGTAAATCATTGGGGATGGGGGAGGTTGCAGGGTTATTGGACAGATTCAGAAAGTCTTCTGAAGAAGGTAATATTTTAGCTGTATTTTGAATGTAGCCAAGGAAGAGAGAAGTGAAAAGAAAGAACACTATTGGTATAAGAGATTGGGGCAGCATTTGAAGGGAATGGAGTAGATGGAGTAGAAAGATAATATTTTGTGTAAGAGACAGACAACATAGCTGGATTGTAGAATACATAGAGGGAAGTAAAGCATAATGGTCCTGGAAAAGTAGTCATGGATCAGTTGTGAAAAGCTTAAAATGTCAAATACGATTTCATATTTTGACATTCAAAGATGATATGTTTGAGGTAATAAAGAGTCACTGGAATTTATAGACTGTGTGTGGGTGAGGATTTAGGGAAGGGCAGTATCAGAGTAAGACCTGGAGTGATAAGGAACCTGAGGCAGGAAGACCAACCAGAAGTATATTACATTAGCACAGACATGAGATGATAAGGGTTTGTGCCAGGTTAGCTGTTGTATGAATGGAGATAACAGGACAGATGTAGACAGACAGACAGGTAGATAGATAGATAGATAGATAGATAGATAGATAGATAGATAGATAGATAGACAGAAAGACAGAAAGACAGACAGATATATAGATACACACATACATTGATAGACATGGGAAAGAAGCTGTAAACTTATGAAAAAATATGGAAACAGATTGGAAGAGTTGAGATTGGCACTGAAATTGGGAGTTTAGGTGACTAGGAGGATGGTGGTACCCTTACTGATCATAGAAAGAAGAGAGAGTTTGTGTGGCAAAGATGATGAGTTTTTATTAGAACATATTAAATACTCATTGCTTCTGCTGTGCCTTCTGGACTCCATGTTGTATGGCTAACAAACTTTTTTTTTTTAAATTTTTTTTATTTACTCATTTACTTTTAATTTACAAGATTCAGTTCCACAATCACTTGAGTTTCAGATTTTCTCCCCTCCCTTCCCCCCCCCCCC
>CM053582.1:256584209-256599626 GCA_028627135.1 Pseudochirops cupreus
GATTAGGCACTTCTCTGGGCTGGGAATCTGTCACTCTCTGTCTCCCAATGGGTTCTGTCACTCTTAAATCCGCTCAGATTTACTTTTGAGTTCCCAAGGACGAAATTCTTGGGGAGCTTGGAGAAGTCACTGCTTACTCTCCCATGGCTAACAAACTTTGATAAATCATTTTTCTTTCCTCATCCCTCAATATTCTTGTCTTTACTGAGATCCGGATCCCTCTTCATGACACAGCTTCCTTGGAAATCCTTTCCAGTATTGACTGAATTTTCACTCTTACCCCTCTACTCCTTGGTCCTGGTGGGAAAATGATAACATTCCTTATATCGTATTGCCACTTCCAGAATCATCTCCCTCTGCCTCAATCACCTCTCTTGATCATTATTCAATCCATATGTATCATCTAATAAAGATGACAATATTTTTTTTTCCTATCAATCCCATGAAGATGTTCCTTTTCTCAATTATATCAATCCCTGGTTCTTAGTCTTTTATCCCACTTCATCTTCTACCTTCATACTAGGAGACTTCAACACACGTAATGACACTTTCTCAAGCATGGTAACATTCCAAGTTCTTTAATCTATTTAATTTCCATGTTGTATCCATTTACTCCACCTCAGCTGTTCTTATTTGTCCTTCATTCTCAAAGAGTTCCATGACATTAGAGAGGTGGTGCCATGACATGCAAGTGAACTGGATTTAAGTGAGGGAGGGCTATGAAAAATCACCAGCCTCATTTTCTCCTCTGCAGCAATCTGGGTCCACTGGCTAGATACAGATCCAGATAACTGGAGGTGGCCCTGGATACAGTGGGAGACCCTGGTCTTTTTAAACTAAGATCTTTAACAGGTCTCAGTTTGACTGAGGCAGCACCAATTCAGTGATGAAAGTGAGGCAAGAAATCATTTCAGCTGCACATAGGGATGATTATATCATCTTGTCTTCACTCACAAGAGTTCCACTTCAATATTCATGAACTCTGAAATTCCTTTATCTGATCACTAGCTCTTTGTCATTCCATCTTTGATTTTGCCTCATGACCTGTTCTAACAACTAAGTCCACTTCATTCAGTTCTTAAACCATGTTACTACTCTTACAATGGCTAACACCCTTCTCCTTTCCCTGTCTACATCTCTTGATGACCAAATCAACTCTACACTATACTCTATATTTGAATTCTCTATTCTCTTAGCCTATTGCTGATGAAACCTTGCCAAGTCCCAAAGTTGAATAGCTGTCATCACCTGCCACCTTTGCTCCTATTTATGTGCAACTGAATGGGCTGAAGAAAATCACAAAACTGTGTTGACTGACCACAAATTGATGCTACATGTTCTGAACAATGCCTTCACTACAACAAAATAATTTTCCTACATCTCCCTAATTGACAGTCTATCCTATTTACAACATCAGCTTTTTGATACCCTTACATCCCTCTTCAAACTGAGAATCCTGACCTATCTTTCACTGAAAAAAAAAAATTGTTAAAAATTCCCTCTCCTTCCCTCCTCATTTCACATGACTTAAATGACTTACCCAACCATTTGTCCTTCAACCTATCTCACATGAAGAGATGATCTCCTTGTCAAGGATAACCCCTCTACATGAACCTTTGATTCAGTTTCATCCAAACTTCTCTACCAACTGCCCTCTCTCATGCTTATTCACTAATCACCATTCCATCTCTGATTACTGGTGACTTCTCTGCTGCCTACAGATACATCTATGTCTTCTTATTAAAAATCTTTACTTGGTTAGGCTTTCCCTGATAATTATCATGCTATGTCTTTCTTGTGTTTTGTAGTTAAACCTCTTGAAAAAGCTGTCTGCTATTAGTGATTCCACTTTCTCTCCTCTCATTATCTTCTAAACTGATTCCCAATCCTATCATTTCACTGAAACTACTCTCTCCAAAGTTACCAATGGTCTCATAAATGTTCAATCTAAGCAGCATTTTTTCATTCTTCCTGACACCTCTGCAGCCTTTGACACTTGATCATTTTCTTCTCCTTGATAACCTCTTCTTTCTTGGTTTTTATGGCACTCTTCTTTCATGCTTTTTTTCCCTATCTGCCTGATCCCTCCCCAGCTTCTTCCAATGGATCTCCATGTAGTTCATAATCACTAAGCACACGTGTCCTTCAAAACTTTTGCCTGTTCATTTTCCTCATCTCCCTCTATACTATACTACTTAGTTATTTAATTAGCTCCTCTATATTCAATTATCATCTCTATGAGGACAATTCTCAGATCTATTTATCCAGCCCTAAACTTCACTTTGCATCTCCAATTTCCTATAGGGTATCTCGAGGACTGGATGTCCCATAGTTACCTTAAATCCAATGTATCTAAAATTGAACACACCTGTTGGTCCGTCACGTCTGACTGTATGTGACCTCCATGGACGCTAATGTACCAGACCTTTCTATCTTCGACTATCTCTCAAAGTCTGTCCAAGTTCATGTTTGTTGTTTCCATGGTACTATCTACCCACCTTATCTTCTGTGATCCCTTTTTCCTTTTGCCTTCACTCTCTCCCACATAGTGGTCTTTTCCAGTGAGTTCCATCTCCTCATTATGTGAACATAGTATTTAAGATTCAGCTTCAGTATTTGACCTTCTAGTGAAAAGTCTGAATTGATTTCTTTAAAAATTGACTGATTTGATATCCTTGTTTTCCAAGGGACTCTCAAAACTCTTCTCCAGCACCACAGTTTGAAAGCATCAATTCTGCATTGCTCAGTTTTCTGTATAGCCCAACTCTCACAGCTGTACATTGCTAGTGGAAAAAACCTAACTTTGACCATATGGAGCTTCACTGGAAAGATGTTTCTGCTTTTTTAGTATGATGCTCAGATTTTCCATGTCTTTCCTTTTTCTTTTCCCCCAAACACTCTTTTCTTCCAAATCTTCCTGGTACTGTTGAGGGCACCACCATTCTTCCAATTATATAGACTCACAACTTAGATTTCATCTTCACCTCTTCAGTCTTGCTGAGCACACATCTGCAGTCTGTCACTGAGTCCTCTCAATTCTACAATTCAACCTTCATAACATCTCTCATAAAAACACCCTTCTGTACTCTGAAACAACTGCTACTCTGGCACAGACCCTCAGTATCTCACCTCTGGATTACTGCAATAGCTTTCTGATTGATTTCCCTGCTTCAAGTCCTCACCCCAGTCCATCGTGCTCTCAGCTGGCAAAGTGATCTTCCTAGTATGCAGTTCTGATAATTTCTACCCTCTACTTCAGTGGATCCCTATTATCTCTAGGATCTAATATAAAATCATTGTTTTGGATTTTAAAATCTTTGCAACTTGGTGTATTTCTCACTTCTCAGTCTTCCTACACTTTACTCCTTTCCTTGTACTCTACAACATATGGCAACAATTGTTTCCTTGATATTCTGTGTATATGACACACCATTTCCCCACTCCACACCTTTTCACTGGATCTCCTCTATGTCTCAAATGATCCCCTTCCTCATCTCTATCTCCTAGATGTCTTTTTTCAACTTTCAGCTCAAATTATACTTTCTGCATGAGGCTGTTTTTAGTTCCTCTGAATGTTAGTGCCTTCCCCCTAAGACTAGCTTCAATATAACCTACATATTCATAATATTTAGTTTGCATGTTTTCTTCCTACTTCTTAAAGGCAGGGACTGATTTTGCTTTTGTATCTTCAGCACCAAGAAGAGTATCTAAAACATAATAAATACCTAGTGAAGTCTTCCTGACTAGAAACGATCATTTAATCCAATGAAGCTGACAAAGTAATCAAGTGAGTTAGCCTAGGGTGAAAAAGATAAAAAGGTGCAGAGTTTTCAGGGACAATTACTGTTAGTTGATATAACTTGGAGGAAGATGCAGCAAATGAGACTTAGGACATGCAGTTAGAAAGGTAGGAGCAAAATTAGGAAAGAATCATGCCACAAAACACTAGAGAGGAGATGGTATCCTGGAGATAAATCTAATCAAAGACCACCATCAGCTAAGGAGAGGTTAAAATGATGAGGATTCAGAAAATTCCACTAGTCTGGCCAGGCTTAAATATTTGGAAGCTACCCCATATGCAATAGGAAGCCATAGAAAAGTTTTGCCCCAAGAGACAGTAAATGAATATGGTACTATATGATGACTTACTGTATTTTTAGCACATAATTGTTGTAGATTTCATGCATTTTTTGTAAAAAGTGGAGTACAACCACTATGTGAAGCTTTTAAACAACAGTGCTAGTATTACTTAAAAATTGTTTATTACTAAACTGTCTTTGGTGCAAGATTAGAATGCAAGGAATACTCATGAATATATGTTAAAATTGAGAAGATGCAAGTCTTACAATATCATGTGATTTACTCAGGGCAGCTTCATCTGCTGGCCTGCTCCCCTTGAATCTGATTTTTCATTGGGTTGAATGATAATACCATTCATACTGCAATGCTCTAAACAAACTGACGATGCAGGTACACTCAGAATTTGAGGCTTGCAACTTGCAGTGTTTAAGAGATAAATGTGTTTTCAAATGTGACTGGTGAATACATTGCTTCTCTGTTTACCTTTTAATTTGTGTGATGAACAGTATTATACTATGCAAGGATTACATGACTAAAGGCTATAAACCAATTTTTGGGCTGAAAAAACAAGTTGTTATGATTATGTGGTGCCAATGTGATTATGTGGTGAAACATGGTAGGGTAAAAAAGGGGAAAGAAGGTACGGTGGATAGTTAGGAGGTTATTACAATCATCATGTATGAAATGAGAGCTTGACCTAAGGCAGTCTGAGTAAAAAAGGACAGATAAATGTAAGTGGAATTTTGTTTTGTTTTGTTTTATCTTGGACTATGATACCACTGATGTAGCGAACTACTAATGAGGAAAATTACCTCCCAATACAGATCAGCTCCTTGGATAGCTGTCTTCAGTGACAGGGAGGAGGGTTAGTCTCTCTAATGACATATATTTGTGGCTTTGTGGCCAAGAACAAATCATCTCATTTGTCAATACATTAGGCAATTCTCTTGAGAGATCTAACAAAGGAAAGGTCACTAGCACTTGGTGACAAACTATTTATAGTGACAAAGGTTGGGGTAGAGAGAGAGAAGGAAGAATATAGGTTGACTCTGAGGTGTGGAAATGGATGACAGGATAGAATGTGAGGTTGTGATGGGGAGCTTGTTCTCTGTGGGGTGGTTGATCATTTCTTTTTCACTCCTAAAATACTCTTGCATGCGCAGCAACATCAATTCTTCACCACTGTGACAGGGAGGGTTGTTGAATATTATACTGGGTTTCCTCAGCTAAATACCACCTTTCTTTGGGATCAAATTGAAATGTATGTTTACCAGCTTTTCCAAGCCACCTATTAGATAAACATATTCAAAAAAGAAGGGTAATGTGACCTGCTGTGAAACCTTCAATCCAAATAAAAAGTGAAAAGAAGCAAATCTCCTAGTGACTTTCATGGAATTGCCTTAAAGGTAATCTTTTAAGTCACACATCCAATCTTATTCCCAAATACTGCTCAAGCTTCATCTTTATGTTAGGTAATTTCTTCATTTTAGCATGAATGTTCATCCTTCATTCTTGCTTTGGATGCCTTTCCTCATGCTTAAAACAACCCCTCTTCTTTCCTCAAGTCTCCAACTCAAAATATAATACTTCTTCTCACTACATTACAGCTAACACCTACAGATTAATAACCAGTAATAAAGTCCAATTTTGGAAAGAAAAAAAAACTACTCCTAGATGTGAGTGTAAAATTAGTAAAAAATAAATAAATAGAAATGAACAATTTTAAGAGTAATTTGTGCAAACCATAGTGTATACAGACACCATCTTCTTAGAATCCCCAGACAAATGTGTAGATCTAACTGGAAATTTATAAGAAAAGTAAGCAAGGAGATCAGAGAAGTTCCCTAAGTATGACTTATTGGACATTAGGTTATGGCTTTATACAGGTTAAACACATTACAAATATTTGTTAAAGGAAATAAAAAACACTAATTAGGTGGGGCCAAAGAAATCAGGACCCTTTTCAAAAGACTCAGAAATCAGTGATCCAAGGTCAATTAAATATATCAAATAAAGGAAACCAAAATGAGATTCAGAGAGAAGACTTGATGATCACTCCCTGTTTGAAACATTACTAAGGAATTAAAAAGGATCTACGGGAGACTGAATTGTGAAGTATTTGTTGAAGAAAGTGGTAGGAATTGATTCTAGCAGTGGGCTAAGTGAGGGATATTATTAATTTTCGTACCAGGGAAGTTTGTGAAATCTTGAACAAAGTACAGAATCACTGAACACTTAAGGCATTAAAGTCCAGTACTACATTTTTCTCTTATTTCTTCAGCATAGGTATTTCTTCCATTAATGCAGATAATAACCATTCTGTGCTGTGGCACATGTCCTTTGAGCACTGCTATGCCTAAGAACAAAAACAAAAACATTGCCCTACAAGTGACATGAAAAGAAGGATGGACCTGTGTAAACTTGGTTAACTTTCAAGACATTTTAAAAACACAATAAAACATTGGAATGGGACTTAGGAGGAAGAAAAAAAAACCACAATAACAACAACAATAATAATAAAACATTGTGTATGAGAAAGAAACAGAAACAGACACAGACGACAGAGATACGAAGACTGAGACAGAGAGATAGAGAGGCAGGAAAAAGTCCTAACCCATTGAAATTCTTAAGGGACTTAGCAGATTTAAAAAAGGCAGGGGAATGAGTAACTGCTTATTTACATTTTCCAAAAGACTTTTAAAACCTTTAAAATGGTTTAAATTAAAAGGTCCTAATTTTTCAATAAATTAATGGGATAAATAAAAGTTTGTGATGGTTTGGGGAAATAACAAGTAATGATGGAATTACATAGTATTTTAATGTTTGCAAAAATGTTTAACATATGTCATCCCTTGATTGTTTTCCACTTTATGTTGGCATTGTTTAGTACGGCTCAGCAATGATTAATTAAATATCTCGGGAATGGAAACAGTAGACTCATGTGGTCTACAGAAGATCAGACACCTAAACAACTTAGAATTAGAGAGTATTAGATTTTAGACCAGGAAGATTCTGTAGAAATCCCTTAATCCAATTCTAAAATTAGAGGATGTTATAGATAGCAGGGACCTCAGAGGGAATTTAGTCCATATCTGACTGAGAAATTCTTCTACTACTTTTCTAGCAGGTGGTTGTCCAATTTTTTACTTAAAGGCATCAATCTGAGGAAAACCCACTATTTCTTGAGGCAGCCAGTCAACAAGCTTGCGTTATGCACTTCATTTGTGGCAGGAACTATGTTAACTTCAGGAGAAAGAAAAGAAGCCAAAAATGACCCCTCCTGTCATAGAGTTTATACCCAAATAGATGAAACAACATGCAAAAAGGCAGGTATGATAGAGAGAGAAGATGGAAATATTTTTAGAAAGAAGTTTCCAGTTCCCCATTCCAAGAGCAAAAACTGGTAGGGAGTTTTTTTTTTTTCTTCTTATGTCAAAGTAAAATCTGTCTCTCTGTCACTTCCACCTATTACTCCTACATCTGCCCTTTGGAACCAAGTACAGCAGTTTTATTCTCTCTTTTGCATAATACCCCTTAAAACATTTGAACATGATTATGATATTCTCTCTAAGTCTTCTCTTCTCCAAGCTACATATGATCAGTTCTTTGAAGTGATCTCTGTAAGACATAATTTTGAAGCTTTCACCATTGTGATCAATATCCTCTGGATGTTCCAACTTAAAATAAAGTACCTAGAACTTAAATATATTAATGCATGTTAACAGGTGGAAGTGAACAATTGGTCTTTTCCCTGGTCCTAAACACTGTTTCTCAATTAAACATAAGATCATGTTACCATTAAAAAAAAAGTACCTTAAAATTATTTTAAACAAATTGTTATATAGTCATATTGCCCTTATTGTGAATTTGTAAAATTGATTTTAGTGAAAATGTTTGTGTATATATTTTATACATGTAAACACATAAACACATATACATACATACATACATACATTGATGTCTGTGAGAATGCCTGCATGTATACCAAGTAGTGAGATTACTGGGTAAAAAAGGAATGGCACAGTAAGTTACTTTTTATTACAAAATAGCCAATTGAAATCCAGAATGATTAAATCATTTTACAGGTGCACCAATGATATATCAGTGTGCGTATCTTTCCAGAGTACTTACAACATTGATCTCATGTTTTAACATCTTTGGCAATTTTCAGGAAAGCAGATGAAACCTTAATTGCTTCACCTGAATTTTTCTTACTATTAATAAATTAGGTTCATGTTATCACATCAGTATTTAAAGTCCACATAGCTTGTCTTAAAAACTCTGCTCTTAAGGTTTAAACACTTTTTTCTTGGGAAATAATTTGTGGTATTAAATGTGCTAATTTGCTATATAATTTGCATCTATGCCTCTAATTAGTGATATTGATGCAAATATTTTGGAATTCTACCTTTTTTTCTTCTAAATATATCTTTAATTTATTGATGCAAAACCTTTTAAATATAAGGAATGTATATATTTTTAAATTCTTTCTTCTATTCCTTGTTTGGATAAGAATATAAACTGTAGGAGCCACTAGGTGGTGCAGTGAATAGAGCACCACCCCTAGGATAACGAGAAACTGAGTTCAAATCTGACCTCAGACACTTAACACTTACTAACCACATAACCTTGGGCAAGTCACTTAATCCCAATTGCCCTGCTTTCCCCTCTCCAAAAAGAAAAAAGAATATAAAGTGTTCTTACCTTTGACTCAGAAAGATTACTACTAGTTCTATATGCTCATAAAATAAAGAGGAAGATCACCCATATATACAAAATATTTTAGTACTTTTTTCTTTGTATAGCATAGAACTGTAAACTAAGGGGATAGTCATCAAGCAAATCCAATATTTCAAAAATGGAATGTTATTGTGCCATAAGAAACCTGAAAATTTTGTACAAACTGATGCAAATGAAGTGAGTCGAGCAAGAACAATTCATACAACACTAACAACTGTGTAAAAGCAGAAATTTTAAGTGACTTAAGAATGTTTGTTAATGCAATGACCAAACAGCCTTTCTAGAGGACTGATCATGAAGCATGCTTGTTGCCTCCCAAAAGAGAGGCAATGGAATAGAGTCATATAAAAGATATACTTTTCCAGAAATGGTGAATGGGAAATTTGTTTGATTACTCCTATTTATTCATGTATTTTTTTTTTTAGCTATGGAGAAGAAATTGGGGATAGAGGAGAGTAGACAAAAAAAGGGAAAGGAAACAAAGAAAAGTGGGTAATGAAAGCATTTTTAAATGTGTAGAAGTGAAAAGAAACAATACCAGAAAGAATTCCAGATATGCAGGATAACTTTGAAAGTTGAGTTAAAAGAATTTTAAAATAAAAGCAGCTTCATTCACAATTCTCTTTTACTCTTCCCCAAATATGAAAGTTAAAATTATACTTAGTGACTAAGTTCATAATATATTTTTATTGATAACTTTTAATGGAATTTTCTGTATTCATATTGTCGATGGCTTTTTTTTAAATCATTACATATCTTCTACCAATAACATATCTTGAGGATTGATGCTCCACTCATTTTAAAAATTGGTCACTTGCAAGATAAATGTCTATAATAATGTGGTCTAGGTATTCTTAACTTTTTTATTAAATTTTAAAAATTTTTTCAAATTAAATTTTTTCTAAAAAAATTGCTTCCACCTCTAACTTCCTCATTAAAAAAAGAAGAAGAAAAGACAAACCAAACCCCTATAGCAACTTGGCATAAGGAATATTAATTCCCATATCTTTTTTTTGGTAAATATTATTTTATTTTTATTAATTTATTTTTAGTTTTCAACATTTGGGGGACAGAGTTAAGATGGCGGCATAGAAACACTAGAACTCCATGAGCTCCCCCCCAATACCACCTCAAATACCTATTAAATATGATCCTAAACAAATTTTAGAGCTCCAGACTCTACAAAAATGATGCAGTAACAAAGCTCCCACTGAAGGCAGCCAGACAGGTGGTCATCACAGCGTGCTGGAAGCAGAGACAAGCCCCATGTGGTTTCAGCCGCAGGGCATCCAGGAGAAGCTGGGGTGTAGCATTCAGGAGAGTGGATCATCAGCAGCTGTGGCAATTTCAAGAATCACTAACCCACAAGAGCCAAGGACAAAGGGAAAAAGTTAGTGGAAATTGCCTAAATTTGGGGAAGAGGGACCAGACAAATTGCCTCCAGAACTAGCAGCAGTCTGAATTGGCAGCCCTGCAGCTGCCTCCACATGGCTGCTTCAGAAGTTCCCAGCCTGCAGATTGCAGGAGGTCCAAGTGATCCTTCAGAGGCTAAGTGCTCCTACCTAGAGCTGCCTAGATCAGATTGTGGTCTTGGGTGATGGTCCTGAGGTGCATTTTCAGTGAGCCAAAGCCAGTGGGGGCTACAAAAAATGGCAGCCTCCTAATAGCTCTGACAGCTGTGAAAACCCTAGTGGTTTGGGACAGAGCTCTCCCCTCTGAAAGCAGAGTTTTACTACTGAGCCCAAAAGCCAAGTAATTGACTGGCAACATGAGCAGGCAAAGGAAGCAAAGCAAGCTTAGCAACCCAACTTTAGATTCATTTTTTGGGGACAAAAAAGACCAAAGCATGGAACGGGAGGAAGACAACACAGTCGGAACTCCCACACCAAAAACTTCCAAGAAAACTACGGACTGGCCATAGAGGGGCTTGAAAAGGAATTTGAAAACCAAATAAGAGAAATGGAGGAAAAATTGGGAAGAGAAATAAGAATGTTGCAAGAAAATCATGAAAATGGAGTCAACAACCTGACTCAAGAAAATAACACCTTAAAAAATAGACTAACTCAAATGGCAAAGAAAGACCAAAAAGCCAATGAGGAGAAGAATGCCTTAAAAAGTTGAATTTGCCAGATGGCAAAAGAATCTTAAAAGCTCACTGAGAATAATTCCTTCAGAACTAGAGTGGAGCAAATGGAAGCTAATGACTTTATGAAAAATCAAGATAGTATTAAACAGATCCAAACAAATGAAAAAATAGAAGGCAATGTGAAATATCTCATTGAAAAAACAACAGAACTGGAATATAGATCCAGGAGAGATAATTTAAAAATGATCGTATGACCTGAAAGGCATGATCAAAAAAAGAACCTAGAAATCATCCTTCAAGTAATTCTCAAGGAAAATTGCCCAGATATTTTAGAACCAGAGGGCAAAATAGAACATGAAAGAATTCATCGATCACCTCTTGAAAAAAGATCCCAAAAAGAAAACTCCTAGGAATGTTATAGCCAGCTTCCAGAGTTACCAGATCAAGGAGCAAATATTACAAACTGCCAAGAGTAAATAATTTGAATACCGTGAAAACACAATCAGGATAACACAGGATCTAGCAGCTTCTACATTAAGAGACTGAAGGGCCTGGAATATGATATTCCAGAGATCAAGGGAGCTAGGCTTAAAACTGAGAATCACCTACCCAGCAAAACTGAGAATAATGTTTCAGGGGAAAATATGGTCACTGAATGAGGTAGAGGACTTTCAAGAACTCTTGAGGCAAAAACCAGAACTGAACAGAAAATCTGACATTCAAACAGAAGAAGCATAAGAAGGTAAACATAGAAAAGAAATCACAAGGAACTCATCAAAGTTGAAGTATTTACATGCCAACATGGAAAAATGAGAATTGTACCTTGTGAAACTTTTCTCAGTGTGAGTGAGGATAGGTGAAGGGAGTATAAATGTGTGTGTGTGTGTGTGTGTGTGTGTGTATGTATGTATGTATATGTATGTATGTATGTATACATACACATATATCTATATGGGAGGATATATATGCATATGAATACATATGTGAGTGTGGGTATTTATGTGTATGTAGACAGAGGGCACAGGATCAATTGAGTATGAAGGGATGATATTTTAAAAGGTGTAATTAAGAGGTGGGACAGGAATAGAATGAGAGGAGACAGGGAGAGACAGAATGGCATTAATCATCTTTTATAGAAGAGGCAAGGGATAATGGTCACAATGGAGGGGAAGAACAGGAAGATAAAGAGGGAATGGGTAAACCTTACTCTCATTGAATTTTGCTTAGGGAGGGAATGACGTACACTTCTGTAAAGGGACAGGTACAAAGTAGAGAATAGAACAAGTGTAGGGTGGGATAGAAAGGAAGGAAATATAGTCAGTGTTACACAATGTGTTCATTGTGGAGATGTGCTGCGTAACTACACATATACAGTCTGTATTGAATTACCTGTCTTTCCAGTGTGGGTGGTGACAAAGGAGGAATGGAATGAATCTAGAATTTATAGTTCTAAAATCAAAAGATAAAAATATATATTATTACTAGGATTATTTACATGCGACTGGGAAATAAGATATACAGGCACTGGGACAGAGTGATCCATCTTACCAGAAAGTCAGAGGGATGATGGGGGAGGATATAGGAGAGAGCAGATTGGGGAAGGGGGTATACAGTGGGATTGCTATTTTGAGGGTGGTGGGTAGGGGAAAGATAGGGAGAAAATTTGTAAATAAAAATCTTGCAAAAATCAATGACATAAACCAAAAAATAAAGAAAATTTAATTTAAAAAATAGTTTTCAACATTCATTTCCACAAGATTTTGAGTTCCAAAATTTCTCCCCATATCTCCCCTCCCTCCAACTCAAAATAAGATACATTCTGATTACTCCTTCCACCATTCTTGCCTCCATTCTATCACCTCCCCCTCTCTTATCCCCTTCCTCCTTGCTTTCTTGTAGGGCAAGATAGATTTCTTTAGCCCATCACTTGTATATCTTATTTCCCAGTTGCATGTAAAAACAATTTTTAATATTTGTTTTTAAAACTTTGAGTTCCAAATTCTCTCCTTCCCTCCCTAGCCACCCTCATTGACAAGGCAAGCAATTAAATATAGATTATACTTGTATAGTTAAGCAAAACACATCAACAATAGTCATGTTGTAAAAGACTAACTGTTCCCCTCCATCCCATCCCACTTCCCAATTTATTCTGTTTTCTTCTTTGACCCTGTCACTACTCAAAAGTGTTTGCCCTATCTCAATCTGCCTTACCTTCTATCATCCCTCTGTAATGGTAATTTAATTTGAATTTGAAAATCTCTTTGTGTTGGCAAAGGTAGCAGGTACTTAACACTTAGTAATTTATCAAGCCTGTGTTTGGGAAAACAGAAGGTATGAACTCCTGGTTCCTGTTGCTGACATAGAAGGAAGGGGTTGGCTGAAACAGGAAGCTAATGCTGTGTGTATATATAAAAAAAACCCAAAACAGAGAGAGAAAGAGAGAGAGAGAGAGAGAGAGAGAGAGAGAGAGAGAGATTTTCTTGGAGCAGGCTCAGTGGAGGCTGAAGAGGAGCTGAGGAGGCTGAAGAGGAAAGCCCCTCCCAGGTTTGAGAGAATGATTTTGATCTTGAAAACCTGGATGGAGCGATTTTGATTTTAGGAACCAGCTGAAACTTCTGATGAGTCCAAGGTCCAGCCAGAGTTGCTGAAGATTTCTGAGAGCCAGTCAGAGCTGAGGGCCAGCCAGGAGTTGTTGAGACTGTTGAGGGCCAGCCAAAGTTGCTGAGGCTGCTAAGGATTTCCTAGGGCCAGACAGAGCTGCCAAAGACTGAAGAAGCATGACCTTGATGCTGGTACTTTGGCGTCATCTCTTGGTGGCTTTGTTAAGCCTTGTCTTCCTGGAAACAGAGACTGTGAAGGATTTGAGATGAACTGGACACTGTGACCTCTGATGTGGAGCAGGAATTGCACAGAGAGCTGAACAAGGACCTGGGAGCTGTATACCTTTGAATCCAGGTGACAATTTCATGAATCTAGTTAGGGTCTGGGACCACGGAAGGGGATCCATGGAATCTGAGGGACCACCCCAAGTCAAGATGAGAAAAGGCTTTACTTGGATACTGTGTACTGACTGAGAAATTGTAAATTTACTAGTGACCTAGGGGTAGAGGGTCTGTGTATTCTCTGATGATTGAATAGTGAATAATGAAGGGTGATTGACTGACTAAATTATTGTACTTAGTGATTGATGACTGCATAAGGAATTGATTTGTAACCTAGTATGCCCCATGAATGAAAAACTTTGACTATTTTACTTTATGATTGAATTAAGGATTTTATGAATGCTTGAGTTACTAAATGATTGTTCTTTATTCAAAACTTTGTGTCCACTATAGTGGAAACTATGTGACCATTTTCTGGATTAATTTGTTGTTAATGCTGTATTTTGATGATCTGTGATAAGTTGTAATATTGTGAATGTTGCACCTTGAGTTCTGTGAATATTTGGTTTTGATTTGTTATGGAATAGAGTTCACTATACCGTGTATAGTGAACCTTAAAAGCTGTTTACAGTAGCATGCTTCTGGAAAGCTGTTGGTACATTACATTACACCCTCACACTCTTAACCCCCTTCCCCCCACTACTTTCTTGTAGGGTAAGAAACCCAATTGAATATGTATGTTATTCTCTTCTTAAACCAAATCTGATGAAAGAAAGGTTCACTCATTCCCTCTCACCTCTTCTTTTTTCCCCCTCCATTATAAAAGCTTTTTCTTGCCTCTTTTATGTGAGATAATTTAGTCCATTCTATCTCTCCCTTTCTCCTCCCAATATATTCCTCTCTCATCCCTTACTTTTGCTTTTTAGATATCATTCCAACATATTTAACTCAATGTGTGCCATTTATCTGTCTATCTATCTATCTATCTATCTATCTATCTATCTATCTTCTCAACAACTAGCATAATACTGAGAAAGATCTCACATATTACAAATACCCACACTCCATGTAGGAATGGAAACACTTCAATTTTAATCAATCCCTTATTATTTCTCTTTCCTGTTTACCTCTTCATGCTTCTCTTTTTTTTTTTAAATTTTATTTTAGTTTGCATCATTCATTTCCACAAGATTTTGAGTTACATATTTTCTCCCCATCTTTCCCCTACCCCCCACCCCAAAACAGCCATCCCAGTGTATCCTCCCTTCCCCAGTCTATTCTCTCCTATGTCTTCCCCCCTCACCCCTCCGACTTTTCAATAGGGCAGGATGGATCTCCCAACCACAGTGCCTGCATATCTCAAGTTCCAGTTGGATGTAGCTAATAATGATAATAATAATAATAATTGCATATATATATATATATATAGATATATGTAACTTTAGATTCTAGATTCTTTCTCTTCTTCCTTGTCACCCAACCCCATTGGAAGGACAAGCAATCAAATATAGGCTGAACATGTGAAATTACGCAGAACCTCTCCACAGTGAGCACACTGTGAGAGTCTGATTACATGTCCCTTCTTCCTATCCTGCCCCCCCAACTACTCTCCACCCTGTCCCTGTCCCT
>CM053582.1:256600126-256621176 GCA_028627135.1 Pseudochirops cupreus
AAAAAAAAAAGAATAAAAAAGATATTGTATGGAAGATGCATAATTCTTAGATTATCTTGTCACATTCTAACTTCAAGTTCATGCCCTCCCACACCCCAAATTTAGAGGTGACTACATACCTTAGTGGTCAGAACACTGGGCAGGAAAATCGGAGTTCAAATCTGGCATTAAATATTTACTGGCAATATGATTTTGTACAAGTCATTTAACCTCTGTCTGCCTCAGTGTTCTCAATTACCAGATGGCCGTAAAGAGAGAACCTATCTCCCAGGGTTTTTGTGAAGATTCAATGACATAATATCTTTGAAAATATTTAGGGCAATGCTTAGCACATTGTGGGTGTACAATAAATAGGTTTTTTTTAATTTTGTGGAAATATCATTGATATTATAATGAGATTCTTTTTTCATAACTTTCTTTTTGTCTTTTCATTTTTCGATTTCAGTTCTCTCAATTTCTGAAAGAAGCTACTCATGATATTATAATTTTTTCTCAAAATTTGTTTAGCCTCTGATTAGATTTACTTATGTATTTTCTTTTTTTTTCTTTTTTTCTTTTTACTTTTTGGAGAGGGAAGGCAGGGCAGTTGGGGTTAAATGACTTGGCCAAGGTCACACGGCTAGTACTTGTTAAGTGTCTGAGGGCAGATTTGAACTCAGGTCCTCCTGACTCCAGGGCTGGTGCTCTATTCACTGTACTACTTAGCTGCCACCTGGTGTATTTTCTAAAGCTTTAATTTTTGTAATTTTTAAAATATTCTTCCTTGTTTCCTTAATAAGTTTTGAACCTTTCTAAGATTTCTGGGAATTCTTTCACTGTCATTTCAGGAATGTTACAATTTTTTTTTATGTTATTGTCACTTTCCAATAGATTTTGGCTCAATTTTGTTTTATTTTTTGTAAAGTACTTGCCTACTGATATAAATCATTTTAGTGCCTTCTTACACAGTTGGCTTTTTTTTCTCCCAATCTCTCTGTCATTTTTGTCTCTTTGCTGATAATGTACTTACTCTAAATTCTTCCTGTTTAGAAGACCCAATACTTCTATGCCCTTCAAACAACTGATCAATCAAAAGTATTTATTATATACCTATTATGTGTCAGGTACAATGCTAGGCACTAGGAATATGAGTACAAATAAGAAAACAATTCTTATTCAAAATGACTTACAATATAATGTGACAGACAAGTACATATATATTATAAACAGAAAGTAAATATTTATAAAATAGTTAAATATAACACTCTGGGTGACAGAACACTAGAAATTGGGGGGGCGGGGATAAAAAAGCCTTCATACAGAAAATGGTGCTTGAAATATGTCTTAAAGGAAAAGAGGTTCAGTGAATTAAAAGTAAGGAAGAAGTACATTTTGGGCACTGAAATTGCAAAGGCACAGAGGTGTAACATGAAATGCTGTGTATAAGGAACAGAGAAGAGTTTGTCTAGGTAATGGAACGAAAGAAAAGGACTAATGTCCCATGAGGGTTGAAAGATATCATGGGTCCATATTGCAAAGCACTTTAAAATCTAAAGAGATGAATTTTTTATCTTACAAGTATAGGAAGCTGTCAAGCTCATTGAATCATGGAGTTACGTAGTAAGATATGAATTCATGGAAAATTATTTTGGCAGAATTTTAGGACAGACTGGAGTGATGGGAGACTTGAAGTAGGGAGACCAATGAGGCTGAGGATGCTATTAAAATAATCTAGGTGAGAGGTGTTAAAAGCCTGAACTAAGATGTTAGCTTTGTTAGTGAAGATGATATGAATGCTAGAGATATTATGAAGATAGAGAGGATAAAAGTTGCCTCTGATTGGATACATAGAATAAGAGAGAGTAAGAACTGTAACATAAAGTTGAAGTTATGCCTCAAGGAAGGATGGTGGTGGCTATGACAGAAATGGAGAAGTGAGGAAGTGGAGAGAGCTTAAAGAAAAAAAATGTATTTTTTAAATACATGTTAAATTTTAAATGATTTAAGGACATCAAATTTTAAATGTTCAATAAGAAAAATTTGATGTGGAATGGAAGTTCGGGAGAAAAACTAGGGTTGGATGTGTAGAACAAAGAATCATTAATATCATTTATTTAATTCTGGCATTAAAAAAGTTTGGGTTTCAATGTTTTTTTTTTCTTTCTTCTACTTTACCTATTGAGATGGCAAGCAATATGACATTAAATATACATATGAAACAATACAAAACAAATTTCTATAATAGCCATGTTACCCCACATAAAGAAGAAAAATAAAGAAAGGGACAAAAAATATTTCAATTTGGACTTAGAATTCATCAGTTCTCTTTATGGAGGTGGATAGCAATGGCAATTACTAAGACTTTTGGAATTGTCTTGAATCATTGTATTGATTAGAGTAGCTAAGCTTTTCACAGTTGGTAATTTTTCAGATATTGCTGTAACTGTCTACCATGATCTCCTGGTTCTGCTCAATTTATTTTGTTTAAGTTCATATATGTCTTCCCAAGTTTGTCTTTTTCTTTAATTTAATATTTTATTTTCCCCAATTGCATCTAAAACAATTTCAATTTTTTTCAAATATTTTAGTCCTAAATTACCTCCCTCCCTTCCTACTTTCCCATCCTCATTGAAAAGGCAAGCAATGTGATATAGGTTATACATCTGCAGTTATGGAAAACACTTTTCCATGTTAGACATGTTATGAAAGAAAACACAGACTAAAAACAAACAATCAGGAAAAATAAAGAAAGAAAAAAAGAAAAAAGTATATTTCAATCCGCACTTGGATTCTATCAGTTCTTTCTCTGGAGATGAATATTTTTCATCATAAGTCCTTCAGAACTGTCTTGGCTCATTATATTGTTGAAAATCATTAAGTCATTTGTATTTGACCATCATACAATACTGCTGTTACTTTATATAATATTCTCCTGGTTCTGTTAATTTGACTTTGCATCAAATCATACAAATCTTTCTACATTTTATTGAGAACACCATGTTCATAACTTTTTATAGTAAAATTGGCTTCCATCACAATCATATACAATAGCAGATTCTACCATTTCCCAGTTGATGGCCATCCCACAATTTCCAATTCTTTGTTACCACTAAAAGAGGTGATATAAATATCTTTGTACATATAGGTCTTTTTCCTTTTTTTTTTTATCTCTTTGTGGTACAGACCTAGTAGTGGTATTGTTTGGTCTTGCACAGTTTTATAGCCCTTTAGTCATAGATTCAAATTGCTCTCCAGAATGATTGAATGAATTCACAACTCCACTAACAATTCATTAGTGTTCCAATTTTCTTACATCCCCCAAAATATTTGTCATTGTCCTTTTCTATCATATTAGCTAATCTGAAAGGTGTGGAGTGGTACCATACTTTTGTTTTAATTTGCATTCCTCAATAATGATCAAGAGTTTTTTCATTGCCCTAAAGATAGCTTTAATTTTTTTGTTTGAAAACTGCCTGTGAATATATCATTTAACCTTTTATCAATTTTGAAATGACTTGTGTTCTTATAGATTTGTCTCAGTCCTCTACATATTTGAGAAATGAGGCCTTTATAAGAAAAACAGTTTGATTACAATATATTTCCCTCTATCTTATTTCCCTCTGATTATCCTTCTCTGTCTCTGTCTCTCTCTGTCTCAGTCTCTTTCTGTCTCTGTCGCCCTGACTCTGTCTGTCTGTCTGTCTCTGTCTGTTGGTCTCTTTCTCCCTCTTTCTCCCTCCCCCCATATACACAAGCAAACAAATAACTTATCGAGTCTCATGGACTTAACTATCACCTCTATTCAAATTACTCCCTGATCAAAAACAACATTTTCCTTTAGGGTACCATAGAAAATTAAGTAACATCAGTAATCAACCTATGCGTACCAAAAAAAATGGTAGCATACCCAAATTCTTAAAGAAAAAAGTTAAATGAATTACAGGAGGAAATAGACATTACAATTATATTAGCAGAGGACCTTAAATTTCTGTTATCAAAAGCAGATGTAACCAAAAAATAATTAAGATAGAAGTGAAGAAGATGAATAAAATTTTAGAAAAATTAAATATGACAGACTTTTGAAGAAAAATGAATGGTAATAAAAAGTAGTATATATTTTTTTCTCAACTGTACATGAAACATTCAAAAAAATGATTATGAGGGCATAAAAACCTCACAAACAAATGTGGAAAACAGAAATAATAAAAGTACCTATTTCAAAACATAATGAATTTTAAAATTACATTCAATAAAAAGCATTGAAAAGCTAAATTTAACATTAATTACAAATCAAATAATCTAACCCTAAAAAATGAGTGGGTTAAAAACAAATCATAAAAATAAACAACAATTTCACTATAGACAATGACAACAATGATGTAACACATCAAATTTTGTCAGATTCAACCAATGCAGTAGAGAAAAAAAAGCTCAACACTTATTCCAATAAAAAAGACAAAGCAGATCAACGAATTGAGGACACAACTAAAGAAAACAAGAAAACAATAACATATTTAAAATCCAAAATTAGACATCAGAATAGAAATTCTGAAAATTGAAGAAGGGATTAATAAAAATGTAAAGTCAAACCAAACAAATAAATTAAATTTAGACCTGGTTTTATGGGGTGGAGGGAAAAATAAATAAATCATCAGTTAATTTGACCAAGTGGAAAAAGTGTAAAAAAAACCACTGAAGAAAATTCCTCAATAAGCAAAACTGGCACATGAAGAAAGAAATTCAGAAATTCACTGAAGAAAAGAACTTGAAAAGTAGAATTACCAAATCAGAAAGGTGGTATAAAGACTCACTGAAGAAAATAATTCTTGAAAAATATATATTTGGACAATCAGAAAATAATAATTCCATGAGACATCAAAAAACAACTAAATAAAATCAAAATAAAGGAAAAATGCAGAAGAAAACATGAAATATTCACTCAGAAAAAATAATTAACTTGGAAAATACATCCAAGAGAGATAATTTAAGAATCATTGGACTATCTGAAAACCATGACCAAAAAAAGATTGTAGACATCATCTTTCAAGAAATTATCAAGGAAAATAAAAAGAAATTGAAAGAATCCACTTTCAATCTTCTGAAAGAGATATAAACATGAATTCAAATTTCACTTTTCCCAGGTTACAGAGAAAATATTGCAATCAGTCCAAAAGAAGATATTAATTATTCTGATATACTGTAAGGATAACAGAGTCAGGACAATAAAAGATTTAACAACATCTACATTAAAGAATCAGAGGGTTTGGAATATCATATTCCAAAGGGCAAAGGAACTCAGGTTACAATGAGAAATTATTCACCAGAAAAAGATAGTATGATACTTCTGGAGGAAAAATAGATATTCCTGATAAAAAGACAAGAGATGAATAGAAATTGACTTTCAAATATAAGATTCAAGAGAAACATGAAAGAGGTAAAAAGGAAAGAGAAATAATTTAATAATGCTAAAGTATTTATATTCCTCTTTGGAACATATTTGCAAATCCTAAAAAATTTATTATTATTGTTAGAGTATTATTATTAGGATAGTAGGATATATAGAGAGAGAGCCTGGGTGTGAGTTGAATATGATGGGATGATATGTAAAAAAAAAAAATAGAAGCATTAGATATCTAAAAAACAACAGAGGAATGCCCTGGGAAAAGGTGAAGGTAGGGGTAGATTGGGTAAAATTATTTCACATAAAAGAAGCAAAAAAAAAAAATATTTTACAATGAAGATGCAGATTGGAAACGTGGGGCAGGGGGGAGCACTTGTAGCTTACTTTCACCAGAATTGAGCCAGAGAGGGAATAACATACACCCTTAGTTGGGTACAGAAATATATCTTATTTAACGAAGAGTTAAAGGGATGAGAAAAGGGTTTCAGGAGCTGATAGAACAGATGACAGAGGCAGTAGTCAGAAGACAAAAAATCCTTTAATAATGAACAGAGAGAGTGAAGATACAGAGACAAAGAGGAGAGGGAGAAGGAGAGGGAAAGAAAGAAGGAGAGGGAGAGACAGGAAAAGAGATACAAAGAGAAATACTAGGACACAAAATTGGGGAAAACCCACATTTATAGGATATGATGGTGATGAGCCTGCGAAAGCGACTGAACAGGAAAAATAAAACATATAGAAAGGGGACTAGGAGATAGTAATGTTAAGAAAACCCAGAATCCTTGTTAAATTTTCCAATATTCATTTGTGTACTTGGCATTATAGAAAATCAATTTCCTTCTGAAGATAAAAGCAAATATTTTGGACAGCCATCCAGGGAGACCCTTAAGGTCTAAGCAAGATCCATTCAATACACTTATGAGTTCAAATGTTCTGGTTTCTTTCTTCATTTCTGCAATTTCTCTTACCCAGACTGGACCTTGAGGTGTAATCCTGAGTATGATCAATGGCCACAGCTGAGAAGATTTTCTTCAGAAGAATTTGCCATCTTCTCCATCCTTCTCTCTATAACTTTACTAGCTATTTTTCTCCTTTTGTATTAATTTATTTTAATCAGCATTGAATTTCTGTTCTCTTTTCCTCTGTACTTTCTTCTTCTCTGGGCATCATATTCCTCCATATGGATCATTTTTCTTTCTTCTTAAGAACTGACTCCAATAGGATTCATCCAACTTACATTGGCCCTGTAATTGTCACTGAGATACAACTAGTTTAACTCCAAAAGTTGTGAGCCCAAAGTTATCAGCCACATAGATTCTGGGTCTGCCTCTCGTTAGTACACTGACCCTAAAAGGGGTGACAAGGGAAAGACCAGGAATTATGTGGCTTCAACTTGTCCTGAGTGAATTTCTTTCCTTTTATCTGAAAAATAAAATAGTTTTACTTGAAAATAAAGGTGCCTGGAAGTACAAACATAAGAGTTATAGGACTACCTCACGTAGTTGTCTGGCAGGGAGAGACAGAGAATAACGATAGTTCTCATAAGGAAAGGGTGGTGAATCTGTTTTTAGTTTGCTATTGTTCATTGCTATTTTCTTTTCTTTTTTATCTTGTCATACAGAGTTGGGAACCTGGGACCAAAATCTACATGTGGCCTTCTAAGTCAGTGGTTTTCAATCTTCCTAATGCTGCGACCCTTTAATACAATTCCTCATGTTGCGGTGACCCCCAACCATAAAATTATTTTTGTTGCTACTTCATAACTCTAATTTTGCTACTGTTATGAATCTATCTGATATGCAGGATGTATTTTCATTGTTACAAATTGAACATAACCCAAAGATTGAGAATTGCTGTTCTAAGTCCTTGGGTACAGCCTTTTGACTTAGTTCAAGTTTTATAGAACAAATCCTTTTATTAAGGTAATTTGTTCTACTTTGATTCAGTCAAATGACTGCACTTGAGTACCTAGTGTGCCACATGTGACTTTGAGGACACAAGTTCCCCACTACTGCATAATGAGTTAATATTCTTGGAATTAGTGAGCCTTCTGAATTTCATGTTTTCATATGCCATTTTGTTTTTGTTTTTTGCTTTTGTAGCCAAAGTTATACCAGAGTGGGACAGCTCCCACAGTAGAGCACTTGACAAGTGACATTTCCACTCACTGAATCTCCCCAACATGCTCTTAAACTCATAGCTCTTTAATTCCCATAAGTGAACAATCACCATGATTCAAGATCACTAACCCAAGTAATAACTACAGTTTGTGGAAAGACCAAGCTGATCATTTACAAAGAACTAGAATCTTGCCTTTGGGACCTTGACTTATGATAAATGTACTTTTACCTTATCTTGCCTCCATGTTACTTTCCAGACATTTCTAACCCATGCTAACACACATGTACCCCCATCTCACTAATTTCTATCCCAATTTTTTTTGTATTTCCTTCCTTAGTTATGATGTAAGTTTCTTGAGAACAAGGACTACCTTACTTGTTTGTGTTTGTATCATCAACTCTTAACATAACTCTTATCATCCACAGAGTAAGAGTTTAAGAAATTTCGCACTATAGCTTCTAGGCTCCCACCATTGTGTTTCTCATTTATGCAAAATCATTCACAATGATATCACTAAGTCTTAAATATGAAATGTTTACTAAGATATATTCTTGTGGAAGCAGGAATAGTTACAATGCCACAGTTACTCCAGACAAAACCAACAGTGATAATCAATACAACAAAATTAGCATACAAACCTGGATCACAATCTCTTTCCAATAGTCACAATGTCTTTGGGGGTTATGGCGGCATGTGGGGGCACATACTTAGATAAATTTATGAGGGAGTACTATGCGGGGAGACAAAATATACACTTAGGAAATCAGATATCCTTGGATTCTTCTGGAAAAATTTAAGACATGCAAAATCATTTTTCTGTTATGTAATTCTTTTATTGTTCTTGTTACTCTGCCATTGGGCAAATGTTCCTCTTCTACCCAAACTGATGAAACAGTGACAATAGCTCATCATCAATAAGAAAAGGGAACTGAGGAACTATTACTTGATCATAAAACTAAGCTGTTCCTTTCAGCCACAGAACTACAAAGTTCTTCAGATTGGCTCTCTGGTAAATGCAAACAAGACCAGGCAAATCTTCACTCAACTGCCTTTTGCATCTAGTCGTTTCTTAATAACTTATTACAACAAGTACTATGCTTCAGGATGGCTCCCTGGATGATATAAACAAAACCACTATGTTAAGTTTGCTTTCATTCCATACTTAAAACAAAACAGATGAAAAACCTGTTTTCATTCCTCTGATGTTCTCTTTAATGCAAGATAAGGTAGCAAAGTAATTATTTCTGAGAAGATTTATTTCTCCCAAACTGTAGTTGGCACTACTGGGTAAAAGACAAAGCTACATCAGAGGTTAGCTCTCCTCAAATAAGGCCCCCCGTCTCCTCAAACAATCCACAAAGCAAGGATTTTCTTTCAAAGAGTAGCCTCCCAAATCCTGACAACTGAATGTTCTCACTAACATATTCTTAACTACTCGTCTGCCATCTTAAGAACTCTCCTGCTGGATTCTTCAGTATTTCTAATGCTTCAATGAAGAATTCATGGCTGTCAATGACTTGAACTTCCTTATGAAATAAAATCCACAAAACCTAATTTTCTATAATTTATGAAAAATATTCATTATTCAATCTTCAAATAGTCAGTTATTTGATTTACCGTTTTGTGTATTTTAACTTCTCAAGTTCTAAAAACAATCACCTGTCAATGAGTTGAGGGAATACAAACGGCCTGAGGCCTCAGTCATTTCTTTGCCTTAAAACAAACTCTCAGTCCACTCTCTGGTCCTCTTCATACCTTGTGACTTCCCATAAATTGCTTGCCAAAAATAGATTTTTAGTGATTTCTTTTGTTTTACACTACCTGGATTGTCCATTGACTCCTCCTCTCCATACCAGAGAACCATCCATTGTAACAAAATTGATGAAAAAAGAAGGAAAAATGAAATAACTCAGTCAACACATTCAAAAAATCTGCTGTTATGTGTAATATTTTATACCTGTTGATCCCTACCTTTACAAAAGAGTGGGGGAAAGTGTTTTCTCCTATCTGATCTTGTATTAGAGTTTGTGATGTTTTCCAATGTTTTCCAAACATGGATTTTAATGATTTCTCTGTGCACCAAAATTCTTTTTCTCTTCCCTTCAGTAACCAAATTGTACAAAAATGAAAGGATCAGTACTTTCTACCTTTCCGAATTTGATTTCTTACTTTTCCTTTACACAACAATTTATCTCTCCCCCCCACAAAAAAAATCATGTTCTACCCTTTTTAGCAATCATACTGTTTGCATAAAAATAAGTAGTAGTACATTCTACTTATATTATCTGGTGTGGTGAGGAAATCACTCTTAAGAAAACTCTCACTATCCTCTTCACAAGATTTTTAGAAGTTTAATTTTTAGAACAATTTCTAAGACTAGGCATTTTTTGACTATTACATTTCATCTTATGAGATTTGGCCTGATCATCTAACCTGTTGAGTATTTTTGAATCCTGATACATCCAACATATTAACTGCGGCTTCTAGCTTTCTATCATATGCAAAACTTACAGTCATGTCACCTACTGTGTGCTGGTATCCAAATCACTAAGAAAAATTTAAAAAGACCACACAAGATCAATAGCATATCTCTGAGAATGATGCTAGAGACTTCTTCCTATATTACATAGACCTTTTAATAACAACTCTTTTTTATTATGCTTTCCTTTCCTAGATGTTCAATAGCCATAATTTTAATAATATATTCTAGAATTTATCTAGGCATCAAAGTCAAATATTTTATGGCTATTGGGACAATGGATAGAGTGTTGAACTTGTGATGAAGAAAACCTGAAATTGAATCCTGCCTCAGAAATCTACTAGGTATGTGTCCCATGGCAAGTCACTTAACCTCTCTCGTAGTTTCAGTATGTTCATCTGTGAGATGGAGATGGAGATGGAGATGAAGATGATGATGATGATGATGATACCAACTTTCACGCTTGTTGCAATGGGAAATTAATCATATATAAAGTGCTTTGCAAACCTCAAAGACTATATGAATTTCAATTTATATCTTATATGTATATTTGCATGTGCATGCTTTTTTTCCCATGGGAGATCACTAGAGTGCAAGCTCCATTAGGCTAGAAGCCTTATTTTTTTTCTCCCACTTTTTAAAACCTTCATGTTTAAAACAGTGCCTAACACATAAAAGTGTTTTGTTGTCAGACTGACTTACTGTTGATAGTTTGTAGACTCTACTCTCTGTAACAGAGAGTAACAGTAACAGTAAGTAACACTCTTCTCCAGCCTTTGACAGTACTCCCATTCTCTGTGATATTTCAAAGATCATTGCTAGATCAACAATCACATTTGTCTTTTTTTCAGTATGTATGAACATAAGGACCAGGAAAGTTGAATACATTGAGAGCATTTATGGGTTCTCTTACAATCTCCTTTCTTGAGATCAACTCCTTATTAGCCATTTATGGTTTTTTTTCCCATCCAAATATATTTCATTAGTAGAGAAAATTAGTTGCCTTCTCTATATTATGTATTATGTTTTTTCTTTCTACTCTGAGTAATGATCCTGCCGCCTTTTTTGTTCTTCTACTCAATATAGCTAAAGAACTCTCTTTGTTAGTATTTCTCATCTGCCATATGTAATTCTAAGATCTAATCTTGTTAAGATTATTTTTAGTGGGTTATTCTGTGATTTTTCTTTTTCATCCTCCATTGGTTTTTCTTATTTCCATCTGCTTTACTTGCCTTTCAAAATCTATATCGGTCACTGAATCTCTTTGTATCTTCATTTGTCTCTTTCTCCTTCAGAATTTTTGAGAACTTTCCCTTTTAGATGTGTGAATATTTAAGTCTTCAGAATTCCAATTTTGATAAATGCCTTCCCTCCTGTTCTACTTCCTTTTTTACAATTTTAGTCCATGGAATACTAAACCCCTGTCCTGAATGATTCAAGATCTACTCTTTCCAAATCCAGTTTGCATTCCCAAACATATCTGCCTTGCCATTCTTCAGCACTAGTGATTCTGAGTGACAATTTCCCTTTGAAGTTTAAAGGAGTAATTCTCATTATCATGTTCTCCAACCTTTAAAGAAAATGATCGTTAAGGCAAACAGAATTTATTAACTGCTCTGCTTTTGACAGAAAGCAAATTCTACCTAACGTTTGTTAAATTGAAGTGCTCAGTTACTACTATGTGACGTGTCCATGCCAAGATTGTGATGTTTCTTGATCTCATCTATTTCTTCATCTGTATGGGAGGTCTACAGTATAACATAAGCTCAGTTTAGCTATTCACACAAATGCTCTCTACTATGCTTTCCCACTATATTTCCTGGATTTTTCCCCACCAGATACAATCCTTGGACTTGGACCCTCAATCATTATGCTCCCAGAAAATGTCTCCACCACTAAACTCATCATGCAATAAGATTACATCAGCTTTGGTTCTCACACCACTTTATTACTCTCAATGCCCCCTGCTCATCTTCTGTGGTGTGGTTGGGGCGGGATGGAGGGCAGGACAAAGAAATCTTTCCCCAACCCACATTTAATGAGTGTTAACAAACCAGCAGACTCTTCATTTCCCACCAGTTTTACTCCTTTGATTGGACTCCTGATCTTAAAGGATAGCTCTTTTCTTATTATTTGTATCTCCAGTGCTTAGCAGAATACTTGAAACATAATAGGTACTAAATTAATGTTAATGACTATTGACTATTTGTTCATATCAATGTCTTTTTTTAAAGCATCCCCCATTTTATCCCCCCCTTTGTTAGGAAAAAGTCATAGGTTTTTGGAGTCATATTCCAGTTATGAATCCTTCCCAACTAATCTCACTGAAAATCTGTCAGGTCAAATTCACTTTCTTCCTTAAAGATTCCAGTTTTAACTTGTCTGTTATTGTTAGTTTATTCATTTGTACAGAAACATATACTAGGAATTACTACTGGTTCCTTTCTTGGGTTTGATTTTCTGAGATTTTTTTGGCATTTATGATTTTCTTCTTCATATTTGAAAATCTTCTCTATGATATCTAACTTGGAAGATACCTAAAATTAAGTAGTTCTCATTTTTCCATAGTAGAAAACAGATTTCTGGATGTATTAAATAAGGAGATTTTAGCCATTTTTGTCTGTGTCATAGGCCCCTTAGAAGTTTAGTTGAAGCCTATAGACCCCTACCACACTGGTAAATTTAGGATATATTATATTTTTATTAGCAATTGGGGAGAATAGTTGGTTTTCTTTCCTATCCGAGTTCATGGACACTTTGGAATCTCTTCATGGAATGCTTAGAGGTCTCTAGATGACATATTAAGAATCCCTGGAATAAAGCATTTTTCAAAAGAAACATAGCTAATTAGTGGAAGATTTATGTCTCCAGTCTCTTCTCTTGGCCTGTTTAGGGATCTTTAGAGCTTTTATATCACATTGTGATTCTATTGAGACATTAAGTATAATTGAATAAGAAAGAAAGTTGTCAGTATAAATGTCCCTTTCTTATTAAGCATTAGGACCTCTTAGCAGGGGCAATGACCAGTTTTCAATAATGGTTCTAAACTGTCAAGATAACTTCCTACCATGTAAGGATGTGTGGCAGATTGATTGACAAGCTTATTACTGCTCTGAGACATCCCTAGCAAGAACTAGATTGAAACAGAGTATTTGGCAATTATGATGTGTCAGTGACTAATGAGGCATTCTCTTATTGCAAAGAAGAATCCACTCAAGGAGACTTGACTAGCAAGAATAAAGTTTCCCTCTCCCCCAAACCAAAATATTTAGTATGACTTCAAGGTGACAATGATTGCTCTACTTTTTTTTAAAAAAAATCTATGAACTAAATCTGGCATTTTATCATCCAGATTAAGTAATCCCTAATCTAATGTATAAATGAATGGCTTTGATTGACTGTAAAAGATTCTTGAACTTCTGGAAGCCAAGATGTCAGATTAAGAAGTTTCCCTTATTGACCTCTGAAAGTGTAATAGTAATATAATTTGAATTCGAAGATGCCTTTGTGTTGGCAAAGGTAGCAGGTACTTAGTACTTAGTAAGTGATCAAGCCTCTGTTGGGGAAACAGAAGGTATGAATTCTTGTCATCTATTGCTGATGTAACGGGAAGAAGTTGGCTGAAACAGGAATCAGGTGATTCTGTGTGTATATAAGGAAAAGCCCCAGAGAGGGACAGTCAGAATTTCTTGGGACCCAGTATCTTGAGGCAGAGCAGCTGCTGGAGAGAATTGAGAATTGAGAATCGAGGGAGACCTTCTTGGGGCAGGCTCCATGGAGGCTGAAGAGGAGCTGAGGAGGCTAAAGAGGAAAGCCTCCTCCCCCCCCCGCCCACTATGCTTTCCCACTATGTTTCCTGGATTTTTCCCCACCAGAAGCAATCCTTGGACTTGGACCCTCAATCATCATGCTGCCACTGGGGAGGCTGAAGAGGAACCCAGGAGGCTGAAGAGGAAAGCCTCCCCCAGGCTGAAGAGAATGGTTTTGATTTCATAAACCTGGATAGAGTGATTTTGATTCTGGGAGCCAGCTGAGATTTCTTCTGGATCTGAGGGCCAGCCAGAGTTGCCAAGGGATTGAGGAAGCATGTCTGTGATGCTGAGACTTTGTATGTTTGTGGCTTTGTTGGGTCTTGACTTCCTGGGAGCAGAGACTGTGAGGGATTCGAGATGGACTAAATATTGTGAATTTCAGTATGGAATGGGAACTTCCTGGATAACTGGACAAGGACCTCAGATCTGTCTGCCTTTAAACCCAGTTTGGTGAATCCAGGTAGGATCTGGCACCATGGAAGGGGCCCCATGGAATCCAAGAAATGACTCCAAGTTAAGTGGAAAGAAGACTTTACTTGGATTCTGTGTACTAACTGAGAAGATTATAATTTACTACTGACCTAGGGGTGGAGGGTCTGTGTATTCTCTGGTGATTGAACAGTGAACAATGAAGGATGATTGATTGACTAAATGATTGTACTTAGTGATTGATGACTGAATAAGTAATTGATTTTTAACCTAGTGTGCCCCAGTGTGTGGAAAAAATTGACTATTATACTTTGTGATGGAATTAAGGATTTTATGAATACTTGAGTTACTAAATGATTGTTCTTTGTTCAAAACTCTGTGACCATGGTGGTGGAAACTATGTGGCTATTTTCTGTGATAATTTGTTGTTAATGCTATATTTTGATTATCTGTGATAAGGTGTAATATTGTGAATGTTGTACCTTGATTTCTGTGAATGTTTTGCTTTCATTTGTAATGGAATAAATAGTGTTCACTATACCATATATTCAGAACCTTAAAAAGCTGTTCATAGTAGCATTCTTCTGAAAAGCTGCTAGTGCTTGGCTTTACAGAAAGCCAAGATAATACCACCCCAGGAAAAACCCTGGAACAACTGAGTTAGCAGAAAGATAGAGTGCAGTAGACACCAGCTCAGAAAACCACCACATGCAAAGATGTGCAGGCATCCTCCAGTAGCCAAACCTCCTGGTACTTCAGCACATCTCCAGGAAGCACAACTGCAGGAGGTACATCTCCAGGTTGGCAGGCATCCTATATCACTCAAAACTTTCTATTCTTTAAAGAAGTCCAGGTAAGCAGGCATTCTACAGGGGCCAGACTCCCCACCCCCACCTTGAAAACTTCAGTGTTGTTGACCCAAGCTCATCACCAGGTAAGCTGCCAAACCCCTATAGGCTCCAGCTGCCAGCACCTGAAGTCTCAGCATACAAAGCCAGTGACCAGGCACCAGGCTCCCAGAACAAGAAGTATGGGTCAATGTCCCTGATGCTATAGAAAGATAGCTTAAATTTAATAGCCAGAAAATAGGCAAACGTCATGAGCAAAAAGCAGAAATGGGGGTAGAGGAGATCAAGTCACAAATTCAGAAGAAAACATTGTCAATACACCCACATCTGAAAACCTCAAAGGAGAATATGCACTGGTCTCAAGCTCAAAGAGCCTTCTTGGAAGGGCTCAAAGATTTTAAAAGTCAAATAAGAGAGGTAGAACAAAAACTGGGAAAAGAAATGAGACCTATGCAAGAGAGAGTCAATAGTTTAGAAAAGGAAGGACAAAAATTGACTGTCTAAAACAAGTCCTTAAAAATACTATTAGCCAAATGGGGGTAGGCGGGAAGTACACTGGAGAAAATAACTCCTTAAAAAGTAGAATTAGCCAAATGGAAAAGGAGGTAAAAAATCTAATTGAATAAAGCAATTTGTTAAAATTAGACCTGGGCAAGTATAAGCTAATGACTCTATGAGATATCAAGAATCAGTCAAACAAAAACAAGAGTATGAAAAAATAGAAGAAAATGTAAAATACATCACTGCTAAAACAATTGACCTGGAAAATAGATCCAGGATAGACAATTTAAAAATTGTTGGTCTACCTGAAAGCCAAGATAAAGGGAGAAAAAAAACCTGGATAGCATCTTTCAAGAAATCATCAAGGAAAACTATCCTGAGAATCCACTGATCACTGCCTGAAAGAGATCCCAAATTGAAAATGCCAAGGAATACTGTAGTCAAATTCCAAAATTACCAGGCCCAAGGAGAAAATACTGCAAGCAGCCAGGAAAAAAAAATATTTAAATAGTATGGAACCATAGTCAGGATTATGCAAGACCTTGTAGCTTCTTCATTAAAAGATCAGAATCCATGGAATATGATGTTCCATAATGCAAAGGAGTTTGAATTACAATCAAAGATCAACTCCCTTGCAAAACTGAGCATAATCTTTCAGGGGAGGAAATGGACATTCAGCAAAATAGGGAATTTGCAAACCTTCTTCATGAAAAGACCAGAGCTCGACAGAAAATTTGATCTTCAAATAAAAGACTCAAGAGAGGCACAAAAAGGTAAACAGTAAAGAAAAAAAAAACAAACAGCAATATGGTACACAATAAGGGCAAATTGTTTACATCCCTATAAGGGAGATGACACTTGTAGCTCTTGAGAAGTATATAATTATTATAACATTTAGAAAAGATATACATAGACAGAGGGTGTGGTTATAAGTTGACTTTGATGTGATAATTAAAAAAAAAACTAATTTAGTGGTGATAAAGGATTGTCCTGGGAGAAGAGGAAAGGAGAGGAAGAAAAGGATAAATTAAGTCACGTGAAAAGGCACAAAGACCTACTATAATAGAGGGGAAAAAAGGCAGGAAGATGAGCATTATTTGAATCTTACTCTCATCAGATCTGGCTGAAAGAGTGAATAACATACCCTACAGGCAGTGGGAGAGGAAAGGGGAAAGAAAAAGTAGGGGGCTGATAGAAGGGAGGGCAGGTTAAGAGAAGCATTGGTCAAAAGCAAAACTCTAGTGAGGAGGGAAATAGAGAAAGGAGAGAGAAAAGCATAAAGGAGGGGAAAATAAGATGGAGACAAAGACACAGATAGTAATCTTAACTTTGAATGTGAATGGAATAAACTCTCTCATAAAAAAGGAGAAGATGATAGAGTAGATTAAAAGCCATAAATCTACATGTTGTTTACAAGAAACACTTTTGAAGCAGAGCAATACACACAGAGAAAAGATGAAATGCTAGGGCAGAATATATTATACTTCAGCTGAAGTAAAAACAAAAAGCAGGAGTAGTAATCCTGACCTCAGACAAAGCAAAAGCAAAAAATAGTTATAATTAAAATAGATAAGGAAGGAAACTACATTCTACTAAAAGGTATCATAGACAATGAAGTAATACCATTACTAAATATATATGCACCAATGGTAAAGCATCCAAATTCTTAGAGGAGAAATTAAGGGAGTTACAGGAAGACATACACAACAAAATTATACTAGTGAGGGACCTCAACCTCCCCCCCTCTGAAATAAATAAATCTAACCACAAAATAAGCAAGAAAGAAGTAAAGGAGATAAATAAATTTTTAGAAAAGTTAGCTTTGGTTGACCTCTGGAGAAAATTTAATGGGCACAAAACCATCACAATCCAATGTAGAAAACAGATATAGTAAATGCATACCTTTCAGGTCATGAAGGAAGAAAAATTGCATGTAATAAAGGGCTATGAAAAGACAGACTAAAAATTAATTGGAAACTAAATAATCTAATCATAAAGAATGAGTGAATCAAACAAGAAGTCATATAAACAATCAATAACTTCATCCAAGAGAATGACAATAATGAGAAAACATAAAAAACTTATGGGATGCACTGAAAGCAGTTTTGGGGGGAGTTTTATATTTCTCAATGCTTACATAAATAAAATAGAGAAAGAGATCAATGAATTGGGCATGTGACTACAAAAGCTAGGAAAAAATATATTTAAAAATCCTCAGTTAAATACCAAATTAGATATGCTTAAAACCAAAGAAAGATTAATAAAATTGAAATTAGGAAAACTGTTTAACTAATAAATAAAACTAAGATCTGGTTTTATGAAAAAATATGCAACAACAATAACTTGATTAAAAAAAGAAGAAAAACAATTTACCAGCATCAAAAATGAAAACAGTGAATTCATCACCAATGAAGAGGAAATTAAAACTCTAATTAGGAGTTACTTTGCCCAACTATATGCCAGTAAATCTGACAATCCAAGTGAAATACATGAATGTTTATAAAAATATAAATTGACCAGATTAACAGAAGAAATTGAATACTCAAATAACCCCATTTCAGAAAAAAAGAAATTGGACAAGCCATCAGTGAACTCCCTAAGAAAAAAATCTTCAGAGCAAAATGGATTTACAAGTGAATTCTATCAAACATTTAAAGAACAATTAACTCCAATACAACATAAACTATTTGGGAAAATAGGCTAAGAAGGAATCCTACCAAATTATTTTTCTGATACAAATATGGCTCTCATGCCTAAACTGAGAAGGCCAAAAACAGAGGAAGAAAAATATTGATCAATTTCCCTAATGAATATAGATGCAAAAATTTAAAATAAAATATTATCAAAGAGAGTATGGCAATTTTTCTCAAGGATAATATACTATGACCAGGTACAATTTATACCAGGAATGCAAGGGTGGTTCAATATTAGGAAAACTATCAGTATAACTGACCACATCAAAAACAAAACTAATGCAAATTATATGATCATCTCAACAGATGAAGAAAAAGCATTTGACGAAATAAAACACCCATTCCTATTAAAACAGTAGAGATCACAGGAATAAATGAAGTTGCCCATAAAAGATAGGAAGCATTGATCTAAAACAATCAGCAAGCATTACATATAATGGGGATATACTAGAAACATTTCCAGTAAGATTGAGAGTGAAACAAAAATATTCATTATCACCAATGTTATTCAATAAGGCACTAGAAATGCTAGCTTTAACAATAAGAGAAGAAAAAGAAATTGAAGAAATTAAAACTGGCAAAAAAGAAATAAAGCTATCAATCTTTGAAGATGATATGGTATACTTAGAGCATCCTAGAAAATCAAGTAAAAAATTACTTTAAATCATAAACAACTTTATCAACGTAGCAGTATATAAAATAAACTCACACAAATCATCAGCATTTCTGCATATTTATAACAAAGGCCAAAAGCAAGAAAAAGAAAGAGAAATTCCATTTAAAGTTACTGTAGACATTATAAAATATTTGGGAATATAGCTGCTAAAACAAAACAAGGGGGAAGGAGGGGGCAGAGTCAAGATAGAGGCATAGAAGCAGCAAAACTCCATGTGCTCCCATCATAACCACCTCAAATACCTATAAAATATCACTCTAAACTAATTTTAGAGCTCCACACAAAGTGACAGAGAAACAAATCTCCCACTGAAGGCAGCCCAACAGGCAAACAAGAAGGGTTCATCACAGCCCCCTGGGAGCAGAGAAAGGCCCAGCGTGAACCCATAGTTTAGCCCCAGGTTGTCCAGGACAAGCTGCAGCTGCAGCAATCAAGAGAGTGAATCACCAGCAGCTGTGGTGGTTTCCAGAATTATCAACCCATAAATGCCAAAGACAAAGTAAAAGGTCAGTGGAATTTGGCTGAATTTTTTTTGAGGGGGGGTGGAGAAGCAAGTCTGGCCCTCTGTCCCCAGAGCTAGAAGTGGCAGAAGCTGCAACCCTGCAACCACCTCCATGTGACTGCTTTAGAGCTCCTGGCCTGAAGATTGCAGGTGGGTCAAGTGACCATTCAGAGGCTAAGTACTCTTGCCTTAACCTTCCTGGATCAGGATTGTGGTCTTGGGTGGTTATCCTGAGGTGCATCACCGGAGAGCCAAAGCTGGTGGGGGGGGGGGGGAGGGAGAGGTAGAGTTGGTGGCCTCTCAATACCTCTGGCAGCAGCAAAAATTCCAACCATTTGGGACAAAGCTCTCCCCTCTGGAAGCAGAATTCTACTGTGGCAAAGAGCTCAAAAGTCAAGTAACTGACTGGCAACATGAGCAGGCAAAGGAAGCAAAGCAAGCACAGCAATCCAACTTTAGATTCCTTTTTTGGGGACAAAAAGGATCAAAACATGGAACAGGAGAAAGACAGTAAGAACTTCTGCAACAAAGGCTTCCAAGAAAAATATACAGGCCATAGGGGAGCTTAAGAAGGATTTCGAAAACCAAGTAAGAGAAGTAGAGGAAAAATTGGGAAGACAAATGAGAATGATGCAAGAAAATAATGAAAAGAGAGTCAATAACCTGACTGAAGAAAATAAAGCTTTAAAAAAAAGATTAACTCAAATGACAAAAGAGGTTCAAAAAGCCAATGAAGAGAAGAATACCTTAAAAAGTCCAATTTGGCAGATGGAAATAAGAATCTCAAAAGCTCACTGAAGCAAATAGTTTCTTCAGAATTAGATTGGAGCGAATGGAAGTGAATGACTTTATGAGGAATCAAGATAGTATTAAACAGATCCAAACAAATGAAAAAAAATAGAAGGCAATGTGAAATATCTCATTGAAAAAACCACTGACCTGTAAAACAGATTCAGGAGAGACAATTTAAAAATCATTGGACTACCTGAAACCCACGATCAAAAAAAGAACCTAGAAAGCATCATTCAAGAAATTCTGAAGGAAATTTGCCCTGATATTTTAGAACCAGAGGGCGAAATATAAATTGAAAGAATTCACCAATCATCTCCTGAAAAATATCCCAAAAATAAAACTCCTAGGAATGTTATAGCCAGGTTCCAGAGTTCTCAGATCAAGGAGAAAATATTACAAGCTGCCAAGAAGAAACAATTTGAATACTGTGGAAACACAATCAGGATAACACAGGATCTAGCAGCTTCTACATTAAGGGATCAAAGGGACTGGAATATGATATTCCAGAGATTGAAAGAGCTAGAATTAGAACCAAGAATCACCTATCCAGCAAAATTGAGTATAATGTTACATTCATGGTCATTCAATTTAGATGGAGGACTTTCAAGCATTCTTGATGAAAAAACTACAGCTGAATAAAAAGTTTGACATCAAATACAAGAAACATGAGAAGGTAAACAGGGAAAAGACATCATAAGGAACTTATCAAAGTTGAACTATTTACACGCCTACATGGAAAAACAATAATTGTAACTTACAAAACTTTTCTCAATATGAGGATAGTTGAAGGGAATACACACACACACACACACACACA
>CM053582.1:256621676-256638513 GCA_028627135.1 Pseudochirops cupreus
GGGGTGATATCTTAAAAGGTGAAATTGATAGGTAGGAGAGGAATAGAATGAGAGGAGACAGGGAGAGACAGAATGGGGTTAATTATCTCATATAGGAGAGGCAAGGGATAACTGTCACAATGGAGGGGAAGAGCAGGAAGGCAATAGGGAATGGGTCAACCTTACTCTCATTGAATTTGGCTTAGGGAGAGAATGACATACACTCTAAATTGGGTATCTTGCCCTACAGGAGAGCAGGGAGGACGGGGGTGAGAGTGGGAGGATGGAGAAAAGGCAAGAGTTGGGGGAGGGTTCTTAGAAGCACACACTTTTGTCAAGGGAGACGGACAAAGTAGAGAATAGAACAAGTAGGGGGCAGGATAGGATGGAGGGAAATATAGTCAGTCTTTCACTATTTGTCCATTGAGGAGATGTTTTGTATAACTACACATATATGGCCTGTATTCAATTGCTTATCTTTCCAGTGTTTGGGGGGGGGGGTGATGAGGGAGGAAGGGAAAGAATCTAGAATTTAAAGTTTTAAAATTAAATGTTTAAAAAAACATACACACATATAATATATATATACATATATATATATCATTGAATATATCATATATATATAATTTTTATTTATATACATGATTACATGTATATATGTATATATACAAATTAAAAAAAAACCAGGAACTAAATGAATGCAATTACAAAACACTTTTCATACAAATAAAGTCAGATTTAAATAATTTTAAAAATATCAGTTGCTCATGTGGAGGCCAAGCTACTATAATAAAAATGACAATTCTACCTAAATTAAATTGCTTATTCAATGCCATACCAATCAAAGTACCAAAAATTATTTTATAGAGCAGAAAAAAACAATAATAAAATTCGTCTGGAAGAAAAAATGGTCCAGAATATCAAGGGAATTTAATGAAAAGAAATTCAAGGCAAGGTGGCTTGGATCTTAAATTGTATTATAAAACAGAAATCATCAAAATTACTTGGTTCTGGCTAAGAAATAGAATGGTGAATCAGTTGAATAGGTTAGGTACAAAAGTCACCAGTAATTAATGACAACAGTAAGCTATTTTTTTTATAAACTCAAAGACTCCCCTTCAGAGATAAAAAGTATTTGACAAAACTACTGGGAAAACTAGAAAATAGTATGGCATAACTTGGCATAAATTGAAATCTTCCACCCTCTACCAAGGTAAAGTCAAAATGGGTACATGATTTAGATATAAAAACTGACACTGTAAGCAAACTAGGAGAGTAAGGAATATTTTACCTGTCAGACTTATGGAGAAGCAAAGAATTTATGACTAAACAAGAGATACAGAAGATTATGAAATGCAAAATGGATGATTTTGATTACATTAAATGGAATTTTTTTTTTACACAAGCAAAACCAATGCAACAAGGATTCAAAGGAAAACAGAAATCTGGGAAACAGTTTTTACATTTAGTGTCTCAGATAAAGGCCTCATTTCTAAAATTTATAGATAACTGAGTGAAATTTATAAGAATATAAGTCATTCCCCAATTGATAAATGATCAAAGTGTATGAGCAGGCAGTTTTCAAAGGAAGAAATTAAAGCTACCTGTAGTCATAAAAAAATAAAAAAATCTCTAAATCACTATTGCCTAAAGAAATTCAAATCAAAACAACTTTGAGATACCACATCACATCTGTCAGATTGACTAAGAGGACAAAACAGGAAAATGGTAAATGTGGGAAAACTGGAACACTAATCCATTGTAGGTGGAGTTGTAAACTGATCCAATGATTCTGGATAGCAATTTAGAAGCAAGCCCAAAGGGCTATAGAACTGTGCATACCCTTTTACTCCACAATACCACTTCTAGGTCTGCATCCCAAAGAAATCACAAAAATGGGAAAATGACCCACATGTACAAAAATATTTATAGTAGTTCTCTTTTGTGGTGTCAAAGAACTGGAAATTGAGGGAATGTCCATCAATTGGGGAATGAATGAACAAATTGTGGTGTATGAATGTAATGGGATACTATTATGTTATAAGAAATGATGAGCAGAAAAACTTGGAAAGATTTATATGAACTTACAATGAGGAAAATGAACAGAACTGCTCTATTGTATATAGCAATAGTAACCTTGTGAGATGACTGATTTTGTTAGATTTAGCTCTTCTCAGCAATGTAAGAACCTAAGATAACTCCTAGACTCATAATGGAAAGTGCCATCCATATCTAAAGAAAAAACTTTGGAGTCTGAATGCAAATCAAAGCATAATATTTACTCTTTTTCTTCTGTTGTTTTGTTTTTTCTTTCTCCTGGTTCCTTCTTTTGGTTCTAATTCTTCTTCACATCATGACTAATGTGAAAATATATTTAACATAAATGAATATAATATAATAACCTAATATAAATGAATATAATAAATGAAATGAGTCTATATCGATTGCATGCTGTTTTGGGGAGAGAGGAGAAGAGAGGAGGGGAGAAATTTAACACTAAAAATCTTAGGGAAAAATCTTCTTAGGGAAGTGAATGTTGAAAATTATAAATAAATTAATTAACTATAAAAAAAGATTCTAGGAAATATTCACTCAACCATATAGTCAGTATCAGTTACATCAAATCAACATGATAGTAACATTAACATGATAAAGGCAAAATAAAAATTCTGTATCACATATTAATGAAATTTATTCAAATTATAAATGTCTGAGTATGTTGGTTTTGTTCAAACCTAGTACATGATTAGAAATAACTTCACTCTCTTCCTCTAACCCATTAATTGTTTTCATAGTCAAAGAAAAGAAACCTGGAGGGAGCCTTTAAAGGTCATCTAGGCTATGCCCATAATTCCAACTGATGCATAATTAAACCAACCCAGACTACTGGTGAAGGAAATGGCTAATCACTCCAATATTCTTGTCAAGAAAACCCCATGGACAGGATGGTTTATGGAGTTCCAAAAATTCAGACTTGACTGAACAACTGAATGACAACAACAACAAAAGCAATGTATATCTTTATAATTGAGATTCCCCCATTTCCCCATCTTCCAAGGAGGGAGAGTCATCTGATTTTTTTGGTTTAAGGGAATATTAATGATTACAGAAAACTTCAAATTGGTTTAAGTAAATAAATATTTATTAAGCAAACATTATGTATATGTTTCTTGAAATAGAAATGGAGGGAAAACATAGAATCTGATCACCATAAGTTTAAAATTTCAGCACAGTAGTGTGAGGTGGGGAGAGGTAAGATGGTGGGGGGAAAGCAGCAACTTGCCTGAGCTCTCCCCTATATACCTCCAAACACTTTTAAATAATGCCAAAAAATCATTCCTGGAGAAGCAGAATCCACAAAAGGAATGGGTGAAATAATTTTGTAGCCAAAGAAAACTTACAAAGTCAGCAAGAAAGGTCTATCAAGCCTGGGTGAAAGTGGAGTACAGTCAAATGCAGGCCAGATCAGCACAGACCTGGCCCCAGCAAACCAGGAGCATGCCTTGTGAGCCACTGAATCAGCTTTCAAAGCTCTTGGTCCATAGACAGTAAGGGGATAAAACAACTGGTCAGAAGATTGCAAGGGTCTCTTTACTAGTACTGAGGAAGCACTCCATTGCTTTGCCCATAATCAGATCTGAGTTGCAGTCCTGGGTGACAGTTGCAGAATAAATAGGAGCACTTGTACATTACAGGTTGTGGTCACAGTGTAGCTTGGACCCTCATCACAGTTTCAGGGCAAAAAAAAAGAGGGCTTGTGCTCACTCACAGATTAGAGCACTAGGACAGAAAAGAAGCAAACACACTTCTCCTGAGATCATACAACATACCACCTTGGATGAACTAAAAACTTACATGTCCCTAGAAATACCTCTGAAAACAGCTGTACAAAACCCCCGAAGCTTGGGATAGTGCATTATCCACCCTTGAAACATAGTCCTACTTTAACAAAGAGTTAAAAGTCAAGAAGTACACTGGGAAAATGAGCAAAAAATGGAAAACAGTCTGATCATAGAAAGTTGCTGTTGTGACAAGGAAGATAAAAACACAATCAGAAGATGGTAACAAAGTCCAAGGTCTTATATCCAAAGCTTCCAAGAAAAAATATGAATTGGTATCAGGCCCCAGAAGAGCTTTAAAAGGATTTTAAAAATCAAGTAAGAGAGGTAGAGGAAAAATCAGAAAGTGAAATCAGAGAAATGCGAGAAAATCATGAAAAATAAGTCAACAACTTGGTAAAGGAGAAACAGAAAAATTCTGAAGAAAATAAAACCTAAAAAAACAGAGTAAGTCAAATGGTAAAAGATGTAGAAAAAGCCAATGAGGAGAAGAATGTTAAGAAAAAAAAAACAGAATTGGCCAAATGGAAAAAGAGGCACAAAAAAATTACTGAAGAAAAAACTCCTTACAAAATAGAACTTTCCAAATGGAAAAGAACGTACAAAAGCTCATTGAAGTAAATAATTCCTTAAACATTAGAATTGTGCAAATGGAAGCTAAAAATGTTGTGATGAATTAAATTTACAAAAACAGAAGAACGAAAAAATTGAAGACAATGTGAAATATCTCATTGGAAAAACAACAGATATGGAAAACTGATCCAAGACAATTTAAAAATTATTGGACTACCTGAAAGTCATGATAAAAAAAAAGAACCTACATATCATCTTTCAAGAAATTATCAAGGAAAACTGCCCTGACATTTTAAAACCAGAGGATAAAATAGAAATTGAGACAATCCACCAATCACCTCCTGGAAGAGATGCCAAAATAAAAACTGCCAAAAATATTGTAGCCAAATTCCAGATTTCCCAGGTCAAGGAGAAAATATTGCAAGCAGCCAGAAAGAAACAATTCAAGTATAGTGGAGCCATAGCCAGGATGACACAAGATTTAGCAGCTTTTATATTAAAGAATCAGAGGGCTTAGGATATGTATTCTGGAGGGCAAAATTATAAGGGATTTAATAAGTTTAAACTGTACTCCAACATGGAAAGATGACACTTGTCACTCAAAGGAACTTTCTCATTATTATGGTAGTAAGAAGAAGTATATATAGACAAAGGGCACAGGTGTGAGTTGAATGTGAAGGATAGTATCAAAAAAAATAAAATTAAGAGGTGAAAGAGGAATATACTGGGAAAAAGGGAGCAGTAGAATGGGATAAATTATTTCACCTAAAAGAGATAAGAAGTACCTTCTACAGTGGAGGGGAAGAGGATGGACGTGAGGGGGATTGAATAAACCTTACTATCATCAGAATTGGCTCAAAGAGGGAATAACATACATGCTCAATTGGGCATAGAAATCTATCTTACCCCATAAGAAAAGAAGAGTAGAAGGAGATAAGAAAAGAGGGGTGTATATGACAGCAGGGAGGGTAGATTGAGAGAAGGGTAGTCAGAGGCAAAAATTTGAGAGGAGGCAGGATTAGAAGACAGAGAGAATAGAATAAATGGGAGAAATAGGATAGAGGGAAGTACAGTTAGCAATAGTACCTGTAAAAAATATTAAGCAAGTTTCTCTTATAAAGGTCTTTTTTCTTAAACATATAGAGGACTGAGTCAAATTTATAAAAGTAAGAGTCATTACCTAATTGATAAATGATCAAAAGATATGAATAGTTTTCAAATGAAGTAATCAAAGCTATCTATAGCCATATTTTTTGAATGCTTTAAGGCACTATTGATTGAAGAAATGCAAATTAAGATAATTCTGAGGTACTACCTCATACCTATTAGATTGGCTAGTAGGATGGAAAGGAAAATGACAGATGTTGAAGGGATTGCAGGAAAAATGAGACATTAATGCATTGTTGGTGAAGTTGTGACCTGATTCAAACATTGTGTAGAGTAATTTGGAAGTATGCACAAAGGGCTATAAAACCATAAAACCCTTTGATCTACCAATACCACTTCTAGGTCTGTATACCAAAAGAGATAAAAAAAAAAAGAAAGAGGATTTATATGTACAAAAATATCTACAGCTGCTCTTTCATGGTGGCAAAGAATTAGAAACAGAGGGGATGCCCATCAATTGCAGAATAGCTGAAAAAAATTGTGGTTTGTGATTATGATGGAATACTATTATGCTATAAGAAATGATGAGAAGGATGCTCTCAGAGAAAAACTTATAAAGCCTTGCATGAACTGATGCAAAGTGAAATGTACTATGTACAAAGTAACAGCAGTATTGTAAGATGATCAGCTGTGAATGACTTAGCTCTTCTCAGCAATACAATGATCCAAGACAACTCCAAAGGACCTACAATGAAAAATTCAATCCATCCCCAAAGAAAGAATTGGTGGTGACTGAATACAGATTGAAGCATACTTTCTTTTACTGAATTTTTCTTGTGTTGCTTTTTTTGTCTGTGATTTCTTTTACAACATGACTAATACAGAAATGTTTTGCACGACTACACATGTAAAGTCTATATCAAATTGTTCACCTTCTCAATGAGGGTTGGGTGGGAAGGGAGGAAGGGAGAGAATTAGGAACTCAAAGTTTTGCAAATAAATGTTAAAATTATTTTAAAATGTAATTAGGGGAAAATAAAATATTAAATACATTTTAAAAATAAATTTTCAGCAGGTGGAAAGGCCTAGCCAAAATTATTATGATCCAAAATATGATGAGATAACAAGTAAAGTCCTATGCATGAACTGTAGAGGGAAATTAAATTTTCATTTTAAAAATTCCTATCTTGATGAAGAGGGAATGTTAGAAAGGTCTTTTTTTCAGAGAGGAAATACTTAGGTTTGGTTTTAAACAAGGAGATTAATGTCAACACAGTGAGATATTAAAGGAGTGCAGTTCAATTATGGAAAACATTGAGGACAAATACACAGAGTTGGAAGCAGAGAGCATGAGAATCATAGCTTGGCAGTTATCTAGTTAGTCTGGAAAATCATAATACATGAAAATAATTAGCATGAGTGAGATTGTAAAATGTTTTGAATTCCAAGATCCCAAAGATTTTGTTTTGTTTTTGCTTTTTTTAACCATGATTGTTTTTGAACAGAGTAATGCCATGATTTGAGAGGTGTGTTTGAGATATTGTTCCACATGAATCAGAGGAATAGATTAAGCACAGGAAATAGTAAAGTCAGTAGACGGCATTTTTAAAAGATTGAAGAAAATTCAAAGGAAGTGAGAGACAGACAGAGACAGAGACAGAGAGACCTTCAGAGAGAGAGAAACAGAGCAAGACAGAGACAGAGACAGAGTGTTAGACAAGTTAGAGTAGCTACAATAATTTTATAAAGTAATTGGGGAGGTGAGATTAGGGATACAGGTTGATTGATAAGTTTTGCAAAGATATAAGACCATATACCATGTCATCTGATATTAAGGGAAGAAGAGGTCATATAAGGGCACTTAGAGGTCAAGAGGAGCTAAGGAAGGAAATTTACTGAGGTCAGAGAGCTACGATCTTCTTACTGTAGTAATGATATGATATATGCCCAAATGATATAAAATGGAATCACCAACATGGAAGATGCTGAGAGTATTTTTCAAGGTAAGTAGAAGACTAGAACATGTCTGCATAGTCTGCATTGGCCTACCACATGTTTTGAAGCAGCCTTTTTTTGTTTGGTATTGTAGGTTGAACTGTTACAGTCTTTAAAAATGTCCAGACTCAATAGCAGATAGGAATTTTTCAGGATTTTTGTCTGAGGGTGAATGTGGATTCTTCATTCATAGCTTCTGAGACCATGTATTAAGTAGAGAGGACCCTATGGCTTCTTTCTTTATCCCAAATTGAGTCCATATGGCTCCAAGAACTGAGCCTGAGTTTTGACCTTTTATTTCATTCATTTCTGTTCTAGATGCAGGAAATGGAGTTTCTGATCCACCCTTGGAGCTCAAGCTCACTCAGAATGTAAGCATCTGAGAGTTAAGAAAGACAGGCCTGATATTGTGGTTTAGGATTCCCAGAAGATCAAGGACCTGGGGACACCAGCCCATCTAGTTTAGGACATAATTTGATGGGACTGACACTATGTAGGAACTGAGTAAAGGTGTAAAACTAATCCTTTTTTTCTTACAAATGACACACATGAGGAGGATTATGCCCTGCAAGTGTTGGAGGAAATGATTATACATTTAGTTTTGCTATATCTTTGAATTGAATAGACTTTTGTGAAACATAATCTGATAAATAAATGGAATAGGAGCGTTAGTAGATGGGTGGGTGCCTATTAATGGAGTTGGTTGAGACGTAGCTAGTGAAAGTGTTAAGCACTGGCCAAAAAAAAGGAGATGATCCCTAACCCTTTCAGGGACCAGAGACTGGAGTGGGGTGGAGGAAGAAAGGATATATAAAATGTTATAGGCCTAGTCTTGAGAGATGGGGCCAGAGTAACTGTGTTACATTAATGAAGTAGGAGACAAAACTATCCAGTGAGAGAATAGGGAAGAAGAAAATCTGGATACTTTAGGGGGGAAAGTTTGGAACAGCTATGGTGGGGAATACAATGTATAGTTAGAAATGAATAATGTGACAGTCATGGACCAGAGAGGGTGAAGTTGAGTTTAGATTGCATACACTTGTGATAAATAGCATAACATTCTGACTCAGCAGAGTTTTGTGATTTCCTACAATAATGTGATGTGTTTCCACAAGACAGTAGGAGAAAAAAGTGACATAAGGGAAGAGTTAAAGAGGACTGAGGCTTAACAGTGCTGGAAGGTAGAAGATGCCTCAACTTTTGTGTTATTAAATTGTTCCAAGGTTCAACAATCACTTCCAAGAATTTTTTCTTCTTTTTTAATTCCCCTACGTTGTCTTGGGCAACCTGCATATTTTCTCTTATGTTTTACTCTTAGATATAGAGAATATCTATTTTAATACATTGCTTTTACCCAGTGGATTGAATGAAAGGAAAAAAAAATTCTAAGCCAGGCATACTGGCTAATGAGTGGACAAGGCCTGAGGCACTGAGACTGAAGACCTAGGAATATGATTTTAGAATTATAAAGTCATTGAATACCATCTTGCTCTTGCCTAGTTTGTAGGCAGACTCATTCTTTCACTACATTCTCAAAGCTCAATTACCTCATCCATTCATTAGGTAGTAGGCATTGCTTAGTATCTATATTGTATTTGCTCCATTGGGCACAAGAAAAATAGTGGAATACATACTCCCCATATCTAATAAGAATATACTTAAGAGAAATAAGGGAATAGCTAAGGGCAAAGAGCAGGTAAAATAATTCAACTGTTGCCATCCCCCAGATCTCTCTAATTCCTGAGAGGCCTATATGTTTACATGATAAGAAACTTCACCTAATGTATATTATGACCTTGAACCTTAGCTGCCAGAGAAAATTGTTTTTACTTTTTCAACACAAAGTAGAAAACAAAACTCAGGGTGTTAAAAGCTAGAATAGATATCGAGAGGTTATCCATACCATTTCCCCTGTCTCCAGCTGCCTACACACATCTACCTCTCGATCATTAACACTATTTCTCCTTCAAAAAAAATAACAGCAACAGTTGACATTTATGGGATGCTGATGTTTGCAAAGTACATCACTTATGTTATTTACTTCAGTCCTCTAAAGAGCCCTGTGAAGTATGTGGATGCTATTATTTAGGGTTGCTATTATTATGCCCATTTTATGTAGGAAGGAACTGGGTCTGAGAAAGGTTAAATAGTGGAGCCAGCTCAGAACAGCTCAAGAGAGAATTTGCAATGAGAAATTGGCCAATTCCACAAATGAAATTTTTCGAATTCATTTGTTGCTTTATTGCTCTTCAGACTTAAGAAAATAATGATGTTAATAATGTAGGTTAAATTTGAAAGTCATGTGTATATTATTTAGAAAGCCAGCTGTTAAACATTCATCAGTATATCCCTATGTATTACTTATATTTACTACAAGCTTAGCACATAGTAAATGCCTAAAAAATGACTTGTCATTCACTTATTTATACACATATATAAAATGCACATAAATGCATATGTGTGTATATATGTGAGCATATATGTATATAACATAGAAACACAAATATGTGTATATGCATATTATATATAGTTTGTATATATACACATAGTATATATGTTTATCTTTGTGTGTGTGTGTGTGTGTGTATACCTTTTATATAATCCCTTCATATGGGATTATATAAATCCTTATGGATTTCACTGAGGCGCTCAGTCTCTCAGGGATCAATGAAATTAACCAAATGAAATTTGCAAATATGGGCACCAGTATGAAACTCTTAATTTCTTTGTGCACTGTGAAATATATGTATATGTGTACAAATGCATATATATATATATGTGTTATTCATATATATATATATGTATATATATATATATATACACACACACATGTGTGTGTTTGTGTGTGTGTGTGCGGAAGGCCTCTTAGGGAGTTTATGTGTCATATGTCAATGGTTCTTACAAATTAATGAGATGAAGAAGAGATAGGTATAATTCTATTGATTTGATTTTAAGCTGTTGTTGTTGCTAAGTAATTTTTAAATCATGTCTGACTCTCCATGACTCCATTTGAGGTTTTCTTAGCAGAGATACTGGAACAATTTGCATTTTCTTCTCCATCTTATTTTGTAGATGAGAAACTGAGTCAAATACAGTTAAGTAACTTACTCAGCATCACATAGCTAGTAAGTGTCTGAGGCTGGGTTTGAACTCAAGAAAATGAATCTTTCTGACCCCAGACCTGGCACTCTATCTACTGAGCCATCTAGCTTCCCTTAATTTTAAGCTAAATTTCACTAAATGGAACGCAATTGATTTTATCTATTGTAAATATGTTGTCTTTGATCAGGTTGCTTTATGTATGTGTGATATCATGTCTTGTGAATAAATTCAGAAAAAAAAACAAACCTTGCAGATTCATTGTCTATGAAGGTAAATTATACACTGTTTAAATAAAATGTATTTTATAAAGGAATATCCAGATATGCTAAAATATTTAAATACTCAAATGGATCTATAATCTCATACATTGTGTTCTCCAATGAAGTAGACTATAACCATCGATGCCTGCCCCTCTCTATTACCTTCATCTATATCCACCCAAGTGTTTGCCACAGAGATATGAACAAATAAATAGAAGCCTTCTTTGCTGTCTCCTGAAATTGTAAGGAAGTAAGTGGAACACTCTGCCTCCTTACCTGTTGTTCCTGAATTCTAACCCATGAACAATCCATCTTCTCCTTCTATCACATATTTGCTTGATGGGAACTTTTATTCCTGTTCTTTGAAGTTCCTTATTAGTTATAGGATGTGGCCTACTCCTACTTACCATGCACCCCTCTGTTACTCCTTTTTGATATTTACAATTAATTTGAGACTTGTGTTCCATGTCTTGCTGGCATATTGTGAGATCAACAGAACATTGATTTGAAAAACATCACAGATGGGCCTTTGATTTTGAGGGAAAATTGTGATAATTAAATTTGTTTTTCAGTTTCCTAAAGGTAATTCATTCTGCTCTCTTCCACCTGTTCAACTTTGGGACCAACTCAGTGTTGATCTATGTTGTCTATTTCAGATAGAGATGTTGATATGTATCAGCTCTTCTGATCATGCACCCAAAATACGTGGAAAAAATCTGGACGACAGTCATTCTTCACCCACATGGTGGAAATAATGAGGGTGTTTTAACTTCCATCCACAACCCTGCTTGGTTTCAACTCCAAGAAACAAGACACCCCTCTCAGGATAAGTGATCACCTGAAATATTAGGATAAGCTGACCATTTGAAATCTTGTCACCATGCTTCTAATTTAGCCTTGGAGACTCAATACCAGTCCTTCAGTTTTCTCTCCCTTTTGTTGGAGGACTAGAAGGTAAAGCATTTAAAATTTAGCCTTGGATACTCAAGACCAATCCCTCAGTTTTCTCTCCCTCTGGTTAGAGTACTAGCAGGTTAATTGTTAATTAAAGCAATTAAATGCTTTAACTCCTCCCAAAATTTTACTTTATAGACAGCAGGAATTGGACATCCAAATAAAATTTCCAAATGCAGCTTTGCTTATTTTCAAGTCCAGGGGAAAAGATTATCCCCTCATACCAGGTAACCCCTGTTCTCACCCTCCCTTCCAACTTCTTTTGGTGTATTATTTCCCCCCTTTATTAGATTGTAAGCTTCTTAAGAACAAGACTGTCTCCCCTGGAGAGGGTTTGGCTTCAACTAGCTTCTTCAATTGGTGAAATATATAGGTGCAGCATTAACAGAACCATTAATTGTGTTTTCTCAAGGGCAGCTTCAGAGAAAGTTTACAAACAGCAGCATTTGCATTTACAACAGGAGCCTGTCAGTCAGTTCTGGTCACTAGCCAGTTAAGTAACTACAGTAGGGGAAGAAAGGTCCAATTCGTCTGGTTATTACAACATGACCAAAAAATCCTGTGGAGTTGGTAGAGAGTCCAGACCAAAACCACATATATGGGGAAATTTGAGAGAATTAATTAGGCTATTTTTTTTCTAGCTAATCCTAATACTTTACCTGAAGAAAACCTTTAACTTGGGGCCTGAAGCTGGATTTCAAGAGGTATACGAAATTAGACGAGAGGAAAAGCATCATTATGTCAATATAATTTGCTATCTTTGTAATTCTTTGAATTTTATTTTGTGCACTTTAAGGCAATCTTCTGAGAAATAGTTCATAGTCCTTACTGGACTGCCTAATGAATCCATCACACACACAGACACACACACACACAGACACACACACACAGACACACACACACACACACACACACACACACAAAAGGTTGAGGATCCTCAGTCTACTGAGACTGATTTCAGCTTAAATATTTTGTAAAGAGATAAAATCCACTTCATTCTATCTAACATATATAGCTTGTCTTTTTTTGATCAGACAATATTAAGCCTGCTTAACATGAAGCTAGGAGGCCAAATTTAAGAGCAAGAAAGCTGGGTAGAATGTAAGAAGCAAGACTACTGTCACAATATCAACTAGAATAAAAAATTAAATGTAAAAATGGTAAATTAGAGCACCTAACGAGTCATATGGAATTCATTATTAGTTTGTTATCCTTCTCTTCTTTTCAAACTAAGAAGTTTAACCTCTATAGTCTTTCTGTCAAGTCTATTCTGTCAAATAATCTTTTCTGTCTCACAAATCTTAAAGGGAGTAGTGGTGAATTTCTTTCAGAACCAGCAGAGACTCATTGAAACAATTAATAACAGGTTCCTTCTTCATGGGAAGAGGCTTTACTTTTATTATCTTCACATAATAGCTGACCTGTCTACCTATGCCAAATACAGCTGTGAAAATAGAAGGGTACTGAGTATTTTTATAGGATTTGTGGATAGGAGTATTGTTTAAATAAAACTGTGCTAGAACTGAAATAAATGACTCTTTCCTTGTCTTTCTTTTAGAGACAGGATAGGTTTGTCAGTCAGCCAGGTAAGTATCTGAGAGGATGATAGAGTACTGACACAGGGACAAGATCAATGAAAACATTAGTTATGGACCTGGGTGGAGAAAAAAAAGGTGTTACCTTCAGGGATAAATGGTTCCTGTTTTAAAATAATTGGATGGATTACAAAAGTCAGGGTGTAACATATACCTCAAGTTGGAAAAAAAAGAGCAGGTGAAGGAGAATTAGCTACTGTTCTTTTTATACACAGTCACTCACCTCAATTTACTTACTTTGAATGAAATCAGTGCAAAGTGTTATGATAAAAAATGCTTTTCAGTCACATCTTTTATCTCCAAATCTTAAATTTTCTCTTCCTTTTGCTGCACCAGAAACTTTAGACAGTTTTCACTACTTGAGCTCACAGAACTATTTGTCTGCTCCTGTTTAATACTCTTGGATATTACTGGCCAGCTGACAAACTCTGAAAACAAGGATGGCAGAGGTTTGATTTGAGAACAGCAGCACAGTTATCTGGTTGTGTTGGAGAATTTATTATACCAACACTTTCAGTTCCCACAGGAATGCAAGTGTTGTCATATTGTTATTTCCATATTAATTTCTTCTTTCTCTGGTATTCTGAGGATGTTCCCTGTCAACAAGCAAAATCCGAAAGTTTCAGGCAAACTCACAAGTTATCAGCAATTCATCATTTATTTTGAGTTAGGTTTTATCATGAGTTAAATACTCCAAAGTCTTAAAACTTTGACTATGATATCATCTGGATTTGCAATGAAAATTTCCTTGGAGCTCAGTCATTTAGTATAAATCCCTGGGAAAAGAGATCCAACACATAAAATGTTAATTTCTTTAAGTCTGGTAAAACATATGCATTTTTTTAATATATAAAAAGGAGGAAAGTATTCCTATAGCTTGTACTTCATCCTTCATAAGCCTCCCAGGGCAGCACTGTGTTTGGGCTTAGCCTGTTGTACAGTTAAAAGTGACTTTCTTATATAGTTACTGCCTCTGTTACATTGACTCAAGTAGTATATATTTCTAGTATTTCATTTGAAAGATTTGAATTGCTTCAAGAAAGGATCCCGAAGAATTTTACCCCACCTTTGTGCAGGGCAGCTTTTAAATTTTCCTTACTAAATCATAAAGATCTATCTAGATGATGCTTCCACAACTATCTTCAGGTTGTGTGTACTCTTAATCCTAACCTGAATTTTTCTTGCTGTACTTTAAATGAACAACAATTAAATTGGGAAAAGTTCTGTGAAAGACATTTGAATGATTGATATTTCAACAGATTTTCCTGTATGTTGTGGTAGACTCTCTTTCAGTATCACTTCTGCTCTTTATCGCTTAAATACTTTTGGCTAGTCATTTCAAAATGTAATAGTTTATTTGAGTTAAGAAAGGTTGAGGAAAGAGAGGAGTCATTTCTCTCTGTATTGGCAGTAAAAGTTTACTATAGGGGGTGGCCCTAAAGGTAGATCTTGAAAAACTGAGGGGCTTAAGAAGGAAGTAGTCAGGGAAAGGAGAATATTTTATATGGATGAAGAATGATGTGATGGGAAAATATGGTAGATCTCTGCTGTTAATCCCTTACCCAGTCTTCAAAAGCAGCTCAAGTGCCAACTCTTCTGTGAAGACTTCCTTGATAATGGCAGGTTAGGTGTATCTCTCACTTTTCTCATTCCTGTTGTCCTTAGTCTTTCTACCTCTCAACAGAATAAATGGTATATATTATTTGTAAGAATAATTTAGAAATGTACTATATCTGCATACAAAGTTATCATATTGTGTAATATTTATAAATTATTTTTCTTTAGTTATTTCATAACATATATATCTTATTTCTTTAATGAAGTACATTGTGCTAAATGTTGCACATTTTCTCAGTATCTTACACAGGGCTAAGCATCCAGTAGGTATTCAGTCAATGCTTGTTGATTTATCATACAACCTTCTGAATTACATAATCCCCATATTCTTATATTAAGATGAGAAAAAAAGATTAAAAAGGATTAGGAAAATGATCTACTATCAGAAATGAATGGATGAATGAATGGATAGTAAGAGAGATAAATAAACAGGAAAAGTGATTAACTCCATTTGCTCAGAATATGAGATATAGGAGGCCAGTAGCAGGAGAAAAAACTGGAAATAAAGAGTAGTCATTTCTGTGCTAAATTTCAGTTAAGGGAGCCTGGACATTTCTTACTTTACATTTCAGACTAAAAGACTGTCTTATGTGAATAGGTGATAGGTTATACAGAACTGTCTATTTAGTCTAAAAGTAGGTAGTAGAGAAAAAATGGTTATGAGAAGATCAAAGATAGCCCTAAGAGGAACTTCCCCCAGTCCTCAGTTCACAATAGATTTAAATAATGTTTGCGTGAAATTAAACTGGCAGCTATGTGGCACAGTGAATAGAGTGTGGAACCTGGAGTCAGGAATTCTCACCTTCCTGATTTCAAATATAGGCTAAGAAATATACTACTTGTATGACTCTGAGCAAGTCACCTTGTTTGCCTCAGTTTCCTCATTTGCAAAATGGTCTGAAGAAGGAAATGACAAACCACTCCAATAGCTTTGGCAAGAAAACTCCAAATGGGGTCACGAAGAATGGGATGTGACTGAAACAACTAAATAACTACTGAGTTAAATAGCATAAAAAGAAGTAAAATCCCTATCACTCTTTCAGAAAAGATAACATTTATATTTACTTATCTGTCTATCTATCTATCTATCTATCTATCTATCTATCTATCTAATCTATCTATCTATCTGTAGAAGGGGCCAGACTTGTATTTTATGAGAAAACTCCTACTAATCCATAGATAAGTTTTATAATGTAAGAGTACAAGAGTAATTTGCAGAGTCTTTGAGAGATTCAGTGGTTTATCCAAGGTCATACTACCTGTATGCAGGAATTAAACTCAGTTCTATTCTCTTCTCCTTTTGTTTCATTTTGTCATTATGAGGCATCTTTTCTCCTCACTGAAGTGAATCCATATAGATGCTCCAAACTATTGCTTAGATCTTCAATAACATATTGCTCCCACTATCAACTGCTCCCTACCTCAAACCTTCCTTCTTTTACTAATCACTAATCCATTCATTACTGCCTGCAAATATGGCCATGTATCTCTGTTATGGGAATCTGAAGATCTTCCCTTCCCCAAGGCCCTTTGCTAAAGTGGCTATGTGATTCTGAGAACCTTCCCCTAGTTGAAAATATACTCTGTGCCCTAATAGGCTGGATGCGGTCATGTGGAGCCTGTGGCGGGAGGCTTGTTTTTCGGGAATGCCTGCTGCCTTGTTGCTTTATGATTGGGCGGTGGGTCAAGAGGGCTGTGACGTTCTCGGAGCCAGGAGAAGGCTATATATTTGCCCTGATGTGAGGTTTTGCTTTGGGGCTCACTTTGAGAAGAGTTGTGTGATTTGGCCAGAAGAGACTCTGGGAAGCTGTTGAGC
>CM053582.1:256639013-256661916 GCA_028627135.1 Pseudochirops cupreus
TGGGAAGACTTATATGAACTCAAGCAAAGTGAAGTGGACAGAACCAAGAGAACATTGTACACAGTAATAGCAACTTTGTAACAATGATCAACTGTGAAAGACTTTTTCACTCTGATCAAAACAATGTTCCAATACAATTCCAAAAGACCTATGATGAAACATGCTATCCACCTCCAGAGAAAGTACTAATGGCCTCTGAATAAAGATTGAAGCATACTTTTAAAAACTTTGTTCATTTTAATTGCTTTCTTTTATTTGTGTTCTTTTGCAACATTGTGGATGCTGAAATATGTTTTGCATGACCTCACATGTAAATGGAAATAAAACGAATTGCCTTTTCCAGGAGGGGGGTAGGCAAGACAAAGGGAGATAATTTGTAATTCATAAAATTTTTGAATGATACTTAAAAATGCACATGTCTGTATCAGCAATGCAGTATTCACAATACCTACAGTAACTATAAATATGTTGATATGGTTATTAATCACGAAATGTAACAGGCTCTCTACATAAGAAATATAGCTAGAGCACTCACTTAAATACCAGAAAACTGAGTCCCAAAACCAGAAAGTGAAGCCAACACAGTAGTTATGAAGTTGGCACATGTAGTTAAAGTAGTAAACACCCACATTCTCAAGCCTTCAAACAGGACAGGCTACCTCAGGCAAAGATCCTTCTCTCCTCACACATGCAACTGCTCAGTGTCCAGGCAGCTTGCTCCCAGCAGCTCTGGCCCCGGCAGTTCCCATCCCAGGCAGTCCTTAGCAGGAGTTCTTAGCAGAGATTCTGGCCCACTCAAAGCAAAAGGAGTTCCAACCACAGCCTCTGCCTCTGCTGCTGCTTCCAGTCAGCACCGCACAGAGACTAGATTGGTTTTGGTGTTCTCTTGCTCCACCCCTTCCTGCTACATCAGCAAGTTCAAGGGATGTGGAAGATCTTCAAATCCCAGTATCATTACAATGTCAAACAAGGAGAGAGGATCTTGGAAGATGGTGGAATAGGTCAGAAAATCCCAAGCTCTCAAAATTTTTCTCCATAAAAGGATAGTATAGCATCTTAGGACCAACAAAGTGTAGGTAAAACTAAATAAGAATAGAGGCATAACAGCTTTCTTCCTTGTGACTATTTGAGGAGATCAGAAGGAAAGTTCCAAGATGAAGTTTGGTCCCTGGAAAGAGTAACACCTTCAGGCTAGGGTCTGCTGTAACAACAAGAGACAAACTGTTTCAACAAGCAGCAAATCCTGGGATTAGTTGGTTTGAGTGGCTACCTTAGCCTTAGTCACAGGAACTTTTACCCCTGGGATAGTGAAGGGAATTATTGGGCATGTAAGCCAAGGAAAACCAAGGGAACCTCTGTTGACAAGCAATACCAGACCCAGCTGTGCTACAAAGAGCGTCAGGGACAAGAAAGAATCAGCACAAGCCCAGTGAGTGCAGAAACAGTGGGGCAGAATGCCTGTGGTTGTGAGGGGAGAACTGAAGATCTGGGGCAAGAGGCACCATTCCCCATATCCTAGAGCTAAAGGTGATTACAAAAATTAAGCTATTATCCTAAAAATACACAGATAAAGGAGAAAGAATCCAACCATAGAAAACTATCATGGGGATAGAGAAGACCAGGGTTCATTTTCAGAGGAGGATATTGAAGTAACATCAGAATAACTTCAAAGAGTAACATCAAATGGCCACCTGCCCAAAAAGAATTCAGAGAAGATCTTTTAAAAAATTTAAAAATCAAATGGCAGAGATGGAGAAAAAACTAAAAAAAAAAAACCATTCAAGAAAAATAAGAAGATTATGAAAGCAAAGTCAATCAATTAGAAAAAGAGATACAGAATCTTAACAAACAAAATGACACCTTGAAAATTAGAATTGAGCAAGGTGAAGCCAGTGAAATTATGAGATCAAAAAATAATTAAACAAAATATGAATAACAAAAAAATAGAAGCAAAAGTGAAACACATCTTATAAGGAAAAAAAACAGATTTGGAGAATAGATCAAGAAGAGAAAACAAAAATAATCAGACTAAGGGCAGCTAGGTGGTGCAGTGAATAGAGCACTAGTCCTGGAGTCAGGAGGAACTGAGTTCAAATCCAGCCTCAGAGATGACACACTGGCTGTGTGACCTTGGCCAAGTTACTTCACCCCAATGGCCCTGCTTATCCTCCCTCCAAAAAAAAAAAATCAAACTAACTGAAAATTATGATAAAAAAGAATCTTGATACAATAATACAAGAAATAATGAAAGAAAAAAACAAGGGGAGAAGGTAGAAATAGAAAAAATACATCATTTACCACTTAAAAGAGATCCTATGAGGAAACTCATAGGAATATCATAGTCAGTACCAAAACCTCCATGTCAAGAATAAAATATTAAAATCAACAAGAATAAAATAATTTAAATATGATCATGCTACAATTATAATCACACAAAACCTAGCAGTGGAGACATTAAAGGACCACAGATCTTACAGCACTATATATTGAAGAGCAATAGAACTGGGGCTCCAACAGAAAATGACATACCCAGCAAAGTTAGCATAATCCTGAATGAAAAAAAAAAATGAACATTTGATCTACTGTCAGACTTTCAATACTTTGTTAAAAAAAAATCTGAACTTAACAGAACATTTGACATACAAGAGCCAAGAGAAATATAAAGTACATACCAAAGACTGACTATTAGGGGTTCAATTAAGATAAACTGTTTACTTTTTATATATATATATCATATGTCTAAGATTCTTATAATAATTGGGTAACTCATTAGAAATATTGGGAAAAATCTGAGCATGACATGAATTTAAAAAGTAAAACCATTCTGAAAGAGCTAAAAAGTACTTATTTTATTCAAATGAGATGCAAAAGGAAGAATCACTACAGAGGAATTAGATGGGGGAGGACAGCTGGTTCTTCTACTTGTCTTTTGTTGTTGTGTTTGTCCTTTGTTTTCAAAGAGGACCGTGGCATCAGGGAAATGATGACATGACTTGCAGTTGACTTTGATTTGAGTGAGGGAGGGCTGTGCAAGATAACTATCCTCATTTTCTCCTCAAGAACCATCTGGATACAGTGACCAGATATTCATCAGGATACTTGGAAATGACACAAGACGTGATGGAAGAGTCTGCCCCTACTTTCATCAGGAATGGGTTTAAGGTGGAATAATACATACATACATACATACATACATACATACATACATACATATATACACACACACACACACACACACACACACACACACACACACACACACATATATATATAAAACGTTGTTTAGATTTGTGAGAATTGGGGAAGCTAGGTGGTGTAGTGAATAGAGCACTGGCACTGGAGTCAGGAGGACCTGAGTTCATAACTGGTCTCAGACACTTAACACTTACTAGCCCTGTGACCATGGGCAAGTCACTTAACCCCAGTTGCCCTGCCTTCCCCCTACAAAAAGCAAAAAATAAAAATAAAAGATTTATGGGAATGAGAAGATAGGGGGGTGATCTTTGGGGGAGGGGGAGAGGCAAGTAATAGGAGGGCAAGGTAGTGGGTAAAAGTAAAGTAGAGGAGATAAGAGGGTTAGGAAGCAAGAGATATGCACAAACATAGAAACAAAGATCAGAAGTAGAATTTGTTTGGGAAAGTATATGTCTATATACGTATGTACATATGTATTTATGTATGTATGTAGCTATAGCTATAGAGAAACATATCCAAACTTAATTGTAGCCTTTGGGTGTGGGGGAGAGAGAACAAAGTAAATAAGTGCAAAGCAGAGAACAATAGAAAACTTAATAAAGAAGCAGAGAAAATATGGACAGTTTTCAACAAAAAGTGTCTTATTTATCACAAGGCTTTCTTGAAATGGAAATTTATTGTTGCATATTTTGAATCCTCTCATGTTCTGCTATGCACAACATATTTTTTCCCTTACTTTGTGTTTAAGCTTTATTTATTTAAATTTTTTAAGTTTATGATCTGTTTTTATTTTTTTTCTCTATTCTTTATTTGTGCCCTGGCTTTTGAGTCAAAAATGAAAATTTAAAATTGTACACGTAATAGAGAAGTATCTAACAAGATAAATTAAAAAAATAAAAGCCCCATACTTTCCAAATCCTGATTTCTCACTTGTGGACGAAGATATAAGCTTACATCCTTCCTATTTTTCTCTATTATTACTTCCTGTAGCAATGACAGTATGAAATATGTCAAATATCTCCCAAAGGTACTGCACAAAAAAAAAAAAATTCAAAAAGCCCTAAAGTGTCCTGAAGTGAAGCATGTCTGCTTCACTAATTCCAGAAGGGAAACATCTTTATTTTTCTCTCCTTCACATTTTAATATTTAATGCTTTTATTCCTTGTATAGGAATGGTTATCCTATTAGTTCCTCTAATTAGAGATTGCTCTGGCTCTTTTAAACACATAAAATGACATTCCATTCTGACGAATTAAAAAATAAGTATTGATCAGCAATGAAATAGCTATCAGGTTGATTGTTCAATTCTCCACTCTCACCTCATTTCAGGAATCAGTGTTTAAAATTTGAACCTGTCTAACATTGCAATTGAATGGGGAAAGAGAAATGAATAGTATAATCAGTTTTCAGGGTGACATTAGGTGATCAAAAAGAAACCCAGAAATGACATAATTTACTCAAAAGAGTTGAAGTTTTTTTTTGTCATGAGTTTTGTTCAATGGCTTTTGTGAAGCCTTGCTTCGACTCCACTTTCAAAAAGCAATAAACCAGAACTTGTTTGTACAAAGCAGATAGAAAGTTGATTCACTGGTGCTGGGCATTTTCCAAGTGTAATTCAGTATTTCTAAACTGTTGCATATGTAATAATGGCATTGCTGTTTAAGTAAGCATTTCGTTATATGGATTAGGCTCAACTTGAAGAACAAGAACTATATTTGCTAAGCAAGGAAGTGAATTAAGATATTTCCTAGATAATTTCAACAACCAAGGTCTTTGTCACAATTGCTCATATTCTTTCACTGAAATAATTCTTGGGCTCTATTTTTCAGATAATAGACTTGCCACTTCACTTTAAAATGTAAAGATAAGGAGAGGACTTATAATGTCATTTATATAGGGACATTATAGGTGAGGAAATTCCTTCTACTAATGTAGGTTGGTAATTTGTCTGCAACTGTGCCTAAAGTCACAGATCCAGTATCTGTCAGAAATGAGACTTGAACTATAATATTCCTGACTTGAGCCTGGCTTTGTATCCACTATGTTAAGTTACCTCATTAAAATATAGATCTGACCTATAAAATTATCTATATCTATATCCATGTATGTATGTATGTATGTATGTATCTATCTATCTTTCTATCTATCTATCTATTTGTCATCTATCTATTTATATTAATCGTTGGAATGAGCTGTTCACTTCCTTTTAATTAAATGATACTTTGGAAAACCTACACTTCCCCCCCTCCCAATTTATTAAATGATTTATTTTTAGTTTTCAACATTCACTTCTATAAGTTTTAAATTTTCTCCCTCTCTCATTCTCCTCACTCCTGAAGACAGCTTGCAATCTGATATGGACTCTACACATACATTCCTATTAAACAGATTTTTACATTAGTCATGTTGCATAGAGAATTATAACAAATGGGAAAAACCATGAGAAAGAAAAATAAAATAAAATAGTTTGCTTCTTTCTGCATTCCAGTTCCATAGTTCTTTCTCTGTATGTGGCTGGCATTTTCTGTCACATGTCCTTTGGAAATGTTTTAGGTCCTTTCATTGCTGTCTATCAAGACTGTCTATCAAGATCAATCTTCACAGACTGCAATTGTTACTGTGTACAATGTTCTCCTGGTTCTGCTTCACTCACTCAGCATTAGTTCATATAAATCTTTCCAGGTTTCTCTGAAGTCTGCCTATTCATCATTTCTTGTGGCACAATAGTATTCCATTACATTCAACTTGTTTAGCCATTCCTCAATTGATGGACATCCCCTCAATTTCTAGTACTTGGCCACCACAAAAAGAGCTGCTATAAATATTTTTGTACATGTGGGTACTTTTCCCATTTTTATGATCTATTTGGAATATAGCCCTAGAAGTGGTATTGCTGGGTCAAAGTGTATGCACATTTTTATAGCCCTTGGGGCATAGTTCTAAATTGCTCTCCAGAATGATTAGATTAGCTCACAGCTCCACCAACAATGAATGAACATCCCAACACTCCCACATCCTCTCCAACATTTATCATTTTTCTGTTTTACCATGTTAGTCAATCTGAAAGGTGTGATGTGGTACCTCAGAGTTGTTTTGATTTGCATCTCTCTGATCAACAGTGATTTAGAAAAAATTTTTATATGACTAAAGATAGCTTTAATTTCTTCCTTTGAAAACTGTCTGTTCATATTCTTTAATCATTTATCAATTGGGGAAGGAAGACCTATACTTTTATGGATGTCTGGTGTCTAATATGGGTATTGCCATTAACTCATGTTGTTCACAACTGTTATATTCCTTATGAGAGTAATTTTCATTAATTTCTATGCCCCTTCCCTCAAAAATATCATTACTTGCTGGCCCCCTTTCTGGTAAGGGAAATAAGAATATTTTCTCTGCTCATAGCCTCATATTGAAACTGACTTTGCTTTCATATTCGTTCAAATAACCATAAATAACCCTTTTAAGTAGATTTTGTTGTTGTTGTTGTGGAATCAAATCTGAAAGGTGTACTCAGTGTCTTCCTTTACTCCTCGTGCTCATTGAGCCTGCATATACAATCCATTGGCAAGTCTTGTTTTCTTTTTTTTTCCCCCACCTTCACAGCCTCTCTCCCAAACCCTTCTTCCAATGCATGCTACCAAAACAAATGCTAATTCAAGCACTCTTCACCTCTCTTCTGGGCACTTGGAATGTCCTTGTAACTTATCTCCTTGCCTCAAATCTCTCTCCTCTCAAAGCCATCCTCCAGACAAGTGCCAATGTGACTTTTCTATAGTAAAAGTTTGAATATGTCAAGCTCCTGCTCAGTGAGCTCCAGTCCTTCCTTATTAGCTAAAGGATGAAATATAAGCTCATTTGTTTGGCATTTAGAGCTATACATAACTTGGCCTTTTTTCTGTGTTTCTAGTCTTTTAATGTTTTATTTTCCTTCAAGCACCATATGTTCTAATATCACAGGCCTACTTGCATTTCTGCAAGAGGACACTTCATCTTCCATTTTTCCATGCCTTTGCAATGACTGATGGGATCTTAATAAAGCTGCCCCAGCCCTAATATTCTAACTTCCTTATGGGCCTCACTGAATGGTAGGCATGTCCTGATTTGACCACATAATTGGTCTTTTTTTTTCCTTGTAATTAATTTTTTATTTATTAATTTTTGGTTTTTGACATTCATTTCCACAAGATTTTGAGGTACAAATTTTCTCCCCATCTTTCCCTTCCCCCCACCCCAAGATATTGAGCCTACTGAACACCCCTTCCCCCAATCTGCTCTCTCTTATATTCTCCCCCATTCCTCCCCAATATTCTAGTAAGGCCAGGTGGATTTTTATACCTCAGTGCCCATATATCTTATTTCCAAGTTGTAATGGCAAGCAAAGAAGTAGTTAACACCTTGTTTCAGCTATTTAATTAACATAGAAATAGTAAACATCTTGTTTCAGTTCATGATTGTATCAAGTATTAAGATCTAAAATTTGTGAATCCCACTACTTGTAAACCCTAGTACTTGTGAACTTTTGCAACAGGAAGGGGAGGAGCTAATGAATATATATAAGGAAAGGCCCAGGCTGAAGGAAGCAGAACTCAGAAGGGATCTCTTGTGGTGGAAAAGGAGAAAACTTGTGGTATCCTGGCACTCTATGTTTGTCTATTCTGTCTTTGTTGATGTTTGTTTGTGATATTTTGGGCAGAAGCCTTGGGACTTTACTGGAAGCCTTGAAAGAGGATTTTCTGGTTGTCTGCTTACAGAAGTCCTGGAGGAGGGTTTTTCAGAGGTCCTGGGACTTTACTGATGATTTGTGTTGACCTTTTGGACCTTGTTTGTGGGTTTATGTTGACTTCTACATTGATAATTTGTGTTGGTTTCTCAAATCTTGTTTGTGGGTCTCTGTTGATTTCATAGGCAGATAATGAATTGATGATGGTGCTGACAAGGTGCATGAATATTATTGTGGCTTTGTTCAGCTTTGTCTTCTTAGAAACAGAAACTATGAAGCACTTGAGGTGGACTGGACACTGTGAGCTTCAGTATGGAATGGGAACTGGACAAGGAACTGGGGGCTGCCTGCCTTTGAACCCAGGTGACAGTTGTGTAGATGCAGGCAGGAGTTGGGACCATCGAAGAGGAACCATGGAAGCTGAGAGACAGCCTTGAGTCAAGATGAAAAGATCTCTTCTTGGGTACCTGATGCTGACTGAGAAGATTATGTGACCTTGGGGTGGATAACTTTGTCCTTTGTGTCCATTAAGGAGACATTACTAAATGATTGTACTTTGTTTAAAACTATGTGGCCACTTTGGTGAAAACTATGTGGCCATTTTAGTGATAAGTCGTTATGTCATAACAATGTGAATGCTCTACTTTGATTTCTGTGAATGTTTTGCCTTACTTTACTGATGAATAAATAGAGAGTTCACTATACTATGTAATCGGATCCTTGAAGCTGTTCACTGCAGCAGTCCTTTGGAAAGCTGCTTGTGCTTGGCTTTACGGCAGTTGCATGTAAAAAAACATTTTTTTAACAGTTGTTTTTAAAACTTTGATTTCAAGATTCTTTCCCTTCTTCCTTCCTCACCAACTCCCACTGAGAAGACAAGCAATTCAATATAGGTTGTACATGTGTAGTAATGCAAAATGTTTCCATAGTGGTTATATTGTGAAAGACAAACTATGTTTCCCTCCATCATATCCTACCCCTCTGTAATGGTAATGAAAATCTGAAACTCTTCCCTGCCCCTTGTATTTGTAATCAAAAAGGTATTTAGCACCTTGTTCCAAGTTCATGATTGTGTCAAGTATTAAGGCCAAGCACTTGTGAATCCCACAGTAGGACAGATTTGCTAATGTAAAAAGAAGAGGCTGGAACAGGGAGAAGCTAATATGTTATATAAAGTAAAGCTCAAGCTAGAGAGCCAGAATTTCTGGGAGTAAGCAGCATGGAGGCTAAGGAGCTAGGAATTGGGAAGAGAACTGAGAACTGAGAAGAATGAAGAAATGAGAAGAGAGAAGATTTTGATAACAGGACCTGTGGTGGCAGAACTTCTTCTGAGAACTGCTGAGAACTTCTGAGGGCCAGCCAGAGCTGCCAAGAACTTCTGAGAGCCAGCCAGAACTGCTGGAAATGAGAACTGAGAAATGAGAAAAAAGGAGAACTGGGAGGAAGCATAACTGTGGTGCTGGTACTTTGTCTGTCTCTTTTGATGTTACTTTGTCTCAGAATTTGTTGTTGGGGCTGTGTTGATTTCTCTGGCAGAAAGTGAATTGATGAGGATGTTGGCCATGTATTGGAATGTTATTATGGCTTTGTTAAGTTTTATCTTCCCAGGAACAGACACAGAGAAGGACTTGAAGTGGACTAGACACTGTGAGCTTCAATATGGAACAGGAACTGCACAAGAAGCTGGACAAAGAACGGAGAGCTGTCTGCCTTTGAACCCAGGTGCTAGTTGGATAGATTCATGCACTAACTGGGACCATGGAAGAAGAACCATGGAAGCTGAGAACCTTCCTCAAGTGAAGATGAACAATCTCTTCTTGGGTACCTGATGCTGACTGAGAAGATTATGATTTACTTTGACCTAGGGGTGGAGAACTTTGACCTTTATATTTAGATAATGATATTCAGGATTTCTTCAATTAAGAAGAAAGAAGACTTTTTGATTGAAGAGATTAAGACAATATGACCTAGAGGTGGAGAACTTTGACCTTTGGATTTTGTGTCAATTAAGGAGGCTTGAATCCTTAAGTTTGATTGAATTATGGACTTACTAAATGATTGAGCTTTTACTAAATGAATGTTATCTTTTGATTAAAACTATGTGACCACTTTGGTGAAAACTATGTGGCCACTTTAGTGATAAGTTGTCAAGTTATATTATTGGGAATGCTGTACTTTGATTTCTGTGAATGTTTTGTCTTAGTTTGTTACTGAATAGAGAGTTCACTGTACTGTTTAATCAGAACTTTGAAGCTGTTAACTGCAGCACTCCTCTGGAAAGCTGCTAGTGCTTGGCTTTACACTTTATACTTCTTCTATTTTCTCATTAGACCCTATTCCTTTTCAAAAATGTGTGCTTCTAACTACCCTATCCCCCAAACTGCCCTCCCTTCTATCATCCCCTCTCTTATACCCTTCCTCCCTACTTTCCTATAGGGTAAGATACCCACTTGAGTGTGTATGTTTTCCCCTCCTTTAGCCAAATTTAATGAGTGTAAGGTTGACACATTCCTTTCACCTTCCTGCTCTTCCCCTGTACTGTAATAGTTTTCTCTTGCCTGTTTTATATGAGATAATTTACCCTATTCTGTCTCTCCCTTCTTCTCCGATTATATTCCTTTCTTATCTCTTAATTTTGTTTTTTAGATATCATTCCTTCCTATTCAACTGATCCTGTGCTCTCTGTCCATGTATACATGTACACACATATACACACACTCACATATGTATTTATACAGACATACAACCTCCTATTCATACATATATGTATGTATACATACATATTCCCTTCATATGCATGCATAAATATTTCTTTCAACTATCCTCATACTGAGAAAAGTCTAATGAGTTACAATTGTTGTTTTTCCACGTGGGAATGTAAATAGTTCAACTTTAATAAGCTCTTTATGATTTCTTTTTCCTGTTTACCTTCTCATCCTTCTCTTGCTTTTTTTTTTTTTTTGCATTTTGGAGGGGGAAGGCAGAGCAATTGGGGTTAAGTGATTTGTCACACAGCTAATAAATGTTAAGTGTCTGAGGCAGGATTTTAACTAAGCTCCTCCTGACTCCAGTGCTGGTGCTCTATTCACTGTGCCACCTAGCTGCTCCAGCTTCTCTTGCTTCTTGTATTTGAAAGTCAAAATTTCTGTTTAGCTCTGGTTTTTTCATCAAGAATACTCAAAATTGGGGACAGAGCCAAGATGATGAAATAAAAGGAGGATCTTGGCTGAGCTCCTGCTCTGACCACCTCCAATACCTGTAATATATGACTCTAAACAAATTTTAGAACCATAGAACCCACAAAGTGACAGAGAGAAACAAATCTCCTGTTGAAGGCAGCCTGGTAAGCCAACAAGAAGGGTCTATCACAGAGGGTTGGGAGCCAAGCACAGTTATGTGTGAGCTACCCAGGCTGCTGCCACATGGCTGCCTCTGGAGCTTCTGGCTTACAGATCACAGGGGGACCAAGCAACCATTCAGAGGGTAATCATACTTGCTTTGACCTTGTAATTCTATGCACAAGCAGCTTTCCAAAAGAATGTTACAGAGAACAGCTTTTAAGGTTCTGATTATACAATATAGGGAACACTGCATTTATTCCATAAGAAATCAAAGCAAAACATTCTCAAAATATCAAGATACAGTATTCACAATATTACAGCTTATCATAGAAAATCACAATATAAAGTTCCCAACAGCTTATCATTAAAATGGCCACATAATCTTCATCAAAGTGGTCACAATAGCTTTTAACAAAAACCAACCATCTGGTATCCCTTAGGAAGTTTGACTCCTTACTCAGTCATTCGGTCATCTCAGAGTAAAATAGTCCAATAGTCAGTCTTCCACTCATTGGGCAACTAAGTTAACTCAATCAATCACTTATTTAGCAATCAGTTACCAAGTATTGTTAATCACTAAGTACAATCATTAGAAAATACACGAACTCCCCACCCCTACCTCACTAGGAAACCACAATTTCATCACAGCATTCAATACCCAAGGAGAGGTCTTTTCTTCATCTTGACCCAAGGCAAGTTCTCAGCAATCTCTGTTCCTGGGGAGACAAAGCTTAACAAAGCCATGCCATACATTGCCAGTGTCCTCATCAATACACTCTCAGCCTGAACAACACTCTCAGGACCCCTGAAAACATCAGCAAGACCCTCTTCCAGGATTTCTGTAAACATACATCAAGAAAATCCTTCTTCAGGGCTTCTGAGCCAACAGCAAGGATCCAGGACTTCTGCAACAACAGCTCTGTCATTCACCAGCAGAAGAGTCTGGCAAAACAACATCAAAATAGACAGAGAGAATGCAGGCAACACAGCCATGCCTTCGTAGTTCTTAGGCAGTTTTGGATGGACTGGGACCCAGAAGAAATGTCAGCTGGCTCCCAAAATCAAAATCACTCATCCCAGGTTTTTGAAATCAAAATCTTTTACTCCAGCCTACGGGGGACAATGAAGGGGGGGAGGGGAACTTTCCTCTTCAGCCTTCCTGGCAGCAGCAACTTCAGCCTTCCAGGTAACAGCAACTTCAGCCTTCACCAGATTCTGATCTCAGGAAATTCTGATGTTGCCTCTTGGGGGCTTTTCTTCTACATGCACAGCCTTGGCTTTCATTTCAGTCAAACCCTTCCTGTTATGTCAGCAACAGGATACAGGAGTTCACACCTTCTGTTTCTTTCACAGAGGTTTGATTAGTTACTAAGGGCTAAGTACCTGTTTGGTACTTTTTTGGTCTGTGCTCTGGTCTTTATCTAAGAAGATCCCTTGAGATCAGAAGTAATACAGCTCCTCTGGGATCAGAAACAATACTGCTTCTCAGAGTCCTTAATTCCTTTGGATTCCAAGTGATACTATTCCTCATAGTCCCTGATCCCTTATAACCAAAAGTGTACTCTTCCTTTGAACTGTGACACAGAAATGGGTATATATTATAAAAGAAGAGTCCAGTCTTGTGTCCACTGCTAATACAACAGTCTCCTGAAATCTCTTTCTGATCAGCTGTCAAATTCCTTTACCATTTCTGGTTCAAGAGCTCCCTAAGTGGTTACTGCTTTTATTGCTACCACCTAATCCCACTACTGGAATGGTACTCATGCAGACTCCAGGTGAGCCTCCACTCCCATATCAAAAAACCTCTCCTTCTGACCTCCTAGGTTGTTTTGGGTTGGAAGAATGTCTCACTCTTATTTTTATTGGATCTGCCACAGCAGAATTCAATTCAAGTTGTTATTTTAAAGTTGTTTAGAGGGAAATGTTTTGGAGAGCTCGACTGATTACTTCCTCTACTCTGCCATGTTGGCTCTGGCCCCAGAAATCCCAAATTAACCTTTCCAATAGAGGCACATTCCACCATCTATTTCCTCTGCTTTCATCACTCCTTGTTTCTATTTCCCTTGTCTTGATTCATGGATATCCCTTGTTGGAAAAACCAATATTCAATTCAAGTTTTCCTCTTGGGTAAGATACTTATGGCCTACATCCTACTACCTCATGAACTGTTGTCATCATTTCAAAATCTATACTCCTGATAGCCCAAAATAAAATTGCACCTAGTATAGCTGCTTCTTATTGCCAGGCACAGTTGTTTGGGTAGAACTTCTCTGTTCCTAAAAAAGTACTGGAAATGTAGCAAGACACAACTCTTAAGCAGGGCTTGAATGATGTTTTGCATTATAATTCTATCACACTCATATCTCTTTCCATCAGCTAGCCACTGTTATCTGGATTTTTTTTAATTCATAAGTTATAATTTATATAAATTAATGTATGTATATATACTCACATAAACACAAATTTTCTATATTAAAGTAAATTAAAATTAATTTAATTTTGTTAATATCTTGAGTACTGCCCATGATTGCATTGAAGATATGTGCCCTCAAGTTCAAAGTCCAGAGTTGTCAATTATCCAATGGTCTGTGAGGAGAGGCAATATCTATTTGTTTTAGGCTGTGCAAGAACAACAACAGTCATTTGACAGGCATATAGATATCATATCATCATCTATTTAGAGCTGGAATAAAATTGAGAGGCCATTTTGTCCACCTACCCCAATTTTTCAAATAAGAAAAATGTGGTTTAGGCATGTTTAACACCTACCCCAAAGTCACATAGGTAGTAAGTATTATGGCTTGGACTAGAGCCAACAACCTCTTCCTCCAGAGCCTTTGTTATTTCTACTATACCATACTTTCTCTCTCAAAGGAAATAAACTAGAATGTTTGATTTTCATAATTTTTATCCTTTTTGAAAGTCCTTTCAGATTTTTTAATTTACTTTGTAGTATCAAGGATCAAGCCCAGAAAGCTATTTTAAAGTTTACCTAATACAATTCCTTCAATTTACACATGAGGAAATTAATTCCTAGAGAGCTGAAGTGCTTAGTTCAAGATTATACATGTAGCAAGAGGCAAATCTGGTATTTAATATGCTTGCTTATTATGAAAAACTCTGGATTCAAAGTTGTAGGTCCTGGGTTCACAGAATTAGAGAATTCTAGAATTTGGAAAGGATCCAGTCATATATTTGGTCCAACCTATATATGATATATAATGTTCATAATGGGGCAGTTTCTGGTCTCTGGTTGAAGATCTTCATTGTGACTGGGACCAACTGCCTCCACAGGGGGCCCATTGCTTTTATAATAGCATTAATTTTTTAGTAAAAAGCTTCTGCTTGATATTGAAACTTGGACCTAGCTCTTTGATCCAATCCTTATGCAATATGAATTCAAGATTGTTTTTTGTCATTATAGGTATATGACTTCAGTTGGTTATAGCCAGTGATGGCTAAACTTTCAGTGTCTAGATTTATACCTTAGAAATCTGCAAATGCTACAAATTAGTGCTTGATTTATTGCTTTCTTGATTGTCTGGACACAAGAAATGATGGATAAAATGTAAATGATTCTTATTAAACTTCAAAATTTATCATGCATATATTCCCCCTTTCCAGAGAGCTTTTTATAAAAATAATTAACAATACATCTCTGATCACAACATATTTGAGCTTCTGTTTCCTTATCTATAAAATAAGTGGGGTGGATTAAATGACCTTTCAATTTCCTTCTAGCTCTTAAGCAACAAAGAGTTCCTGTAATATGAGGTTGCCTAGGTGTATGAGTAAGTGTAAGATAAATGAAATAAGAACATTAGGGAAATACTTAATGGTAGAGAACAGTAGATGATGCGGATTGTAGGAAAAGAACACTGTTGGTAAAGCAAAGAAGGAAAATGCCATGTACTTCACCAGTCATGACCAGGGATATTTTCATTTCAAACCAAAACAGTTAAGTGTAAGGGTGATGACTTGCACAATAGCTCTCTCCTAGTAAATCAGTTGCAACATTGTAGATGTAGATTTACAAAAGACTTTAGAGGTTATTCATTTCAGTACTGTCTCAGATAAAGACAATCCTTGCCCAAATAAAATAAGCAGAGATATCTCCAAGTAGAGACAAGAAGGATTTATTTAACTATTTCTTCTTGCAAGACAGGCAGTCTCACTACTAGAGGCGGTCTAGTAGGAGAGGAAAAATACAAAATGCAAAGCTTGATTATATACCCAAAAGAACGCCCCTTTCCCCCTCCCTTGTTCTGTCCTATTCCCATTAATTAGGAACTGAGGCACACATTCTTAACCGCAAAAATCTTCTGGCATTTGCAGATAAAATGTCAGTAATATATATAAAACAAACAAACAAAAACAAAAACAGAAGTGGATCATCTATTGGACATGAAAACAGACAAAATATATTACAGATATCAACTTAGATATGAAAGCAGAAGATAAATGTTCTAACAATATGAATATTGATATCAAAGCAGACAATATTTTATGAATTATGGGGATTTTAGGACATGGTGACCTGCCCGGAGGTCTGCAATAGGATTTCCAAATTTATATTTGTACAGGTCAGATGATGGTCAGTGGAAACAAGTCTGGGACATCCAGGCCTGCAGTTAAATTTTGCAGGGCCTGTGCTTTCCCCCCCTACACATTAGCTAAGCTTAGCAAAAACTTCAGCTTATGACCAGGGAAGCAAAGCAAGGGTTCCAGGCTCCCAGCCCAGGTTACTGAGTCTTTCTTACTTTATTACAATTCTATTTAGATTTCTGGAATGTTACCTGACAGGTTTTCACTTTTATTTCATTCACTACCCTCCCCAATTCCCATTTCATAATTTAATTGAGAAAATTGAAATCAGAAAGATTAAACGACTATCTTCAGTCATATATGCAATGGAGACTAAAGCCAACATTTACACCCAAATCTTCTGATACCAATTATAACACACTTTGAAATCAGTTTCTCTGATTTCCAAATCTAGTGTACTTTCTACTATACCCTAATGCCTTTTTTTTTTTACATTTGGAAACTGAGTGTCAGCAAGGTAAGTTGATTTGCCCAGAATTGCTTAGTAAGCAGCAGAACCAGGATGATAACTGTCTTCAGGTATATCAAAATCTGTCCATTTAAGAGAGATTTAATTTTTTTCTGCTGGGCTGTTTCAGGAGACAGGGTTCTTCTTCCTTGAAGGACGTCAAGGAAAATCTGGATAACCATGCTATTGGATATGTTTTAGAGGCAACTTTTTTTTTTATTTCTGTTTGGACTAGATGATCTTTGAGATTCTTCGAAGTTATAAAAATCTGGATAACCTCCACACCATAAGGAAGTACCAAAAGAACATTTTAATGGAGAAACAACACGATAACTTTTCAGAGAGACTAAGAGAAATAAGCCTTCCAAAAAGAAACCCAAACTAGATACAGAGATGATAGACTGAGAGGCCTGGCAGTAGGATAGTTGTTCTGTATTACAAAATTGTCTAACTTTAAGACGTGGTATTTGAACTTAAATATTTGAACTTAAAAATTTGAAATCCATCCCACAGTTCTATGAAATAATGAAATTAGTTCAGAGTAAGGTGTATTTGCCTTTTGGGTGAATTTGCACTAATCCCTTTAGTAGCCCTAATAGATTCTGAATTCAAAGCTTTATTTTTCTACAGCATTTCTTCCACTCACCTCTTGATAAAAGCATAACCACCCACCAATTGTAATTTCTTCAATATCTCTTAGGATCCTAAGGCATAAAGGATAACGAAAAATGGGAGTTGAGCTTTGATTGACAATGAATACCAAATAACATTTCTAGCTTTAAAAATGTCAGTGAGGTTTTGATAAGCAAAAGAAACTCTAGTAATCTCTTGAGTAGAACATAGTATAAAAATAGCATAAAATCCCCTAAATCTCAAAATTTAATTTATGAACAGGAAATAAAGCCTGCTACTGAAATATAATGTGTGTATCTACAATGTGACTTCCCACTAAATGCAGCATTGAGCAAATATTTTCAAATGGGAATTATTTATATTATGAGAGTTTGCTTTTATTTGGAAAAGAAACTCAATTCAAGATTTTGTCAGTGTGGGCTACTCCCTCTAGCTCTACTTGTCTGCAAGAAGCTAGTTAAATAGTAGGGAGTCATATGAGGGACATAGAAAGTAAGTGACTTGTCCATGGTACCATAGCTGGTGTCAGAGGCAGAATTTGAACTTTAGATGCTACCAATTCTAAGACTAGACTCTTTCACTATTCTATAGTGCCTCTCAGGTCTATATCTATTTCTGTATTAATATTCATATGTATCACCTGTACCTAACATATGTAACATTTATATACATGTATACATGCATATGTATATGTCTATATATGCATATGTATGTGTCTAAAGACACACACCCGTTCAAACTTGACATTTTAAGTTCTTTAAAATATGGCCCTAACCTATCTCTAGTTTCCTTACACATTATTTTCCTCTACACATGCTGTTTCTTATTTACTATTTACTTATTCTGTACACATAATGCTCCTGTATCTTTGCAATTGATTGACTCCTCTACCATTCACCCCACAACTGTAATGTGTTACCTCTCAACCTAGTTTTCTTCATGAATTCTTTTTTTGAACAAACCTTTCCTGACTTCCTGATTCACTAGTGATCTCCCATCTGAGGTTACCTTATATCTCTCTTATACATAGCCATCAGCCTCATTATGTCTATGTCATATTCCTCACTAGAATGCAAACTACTTGAAGTCAGAGACCGTTTTACTACTTTGTTTGTGTCCATAGTAACTATGAGGCAATTAATAAGTGCTTTATGAATCATTAACAGGTAAATGACAGATTGAATTTTAGGTTTAAATGCATATGAATGACCAAAATATGCTGATAGTTGTGAGATGTCTAAATGGCATGTACATGGAAAAAATGAAAACAGTACAGGTAAATATTGATTTTGTAAAAGTGTCTATAATTATGTAAAAGTAATAATCATATTAATATATCTGACAATTTGTAATGGGTAAATTCTCATAACTTGTGACTTATTAAGTCAGTAATCATTCATGCAGTGACAAATTGTTATGTAGCCATTTCCACTCATTACTTATATAGGCAATGGGTTTTTTTTTTATTTTTATTGTACAGCATTGATATCTAATGCTCAGACATTTTTGTGCCCTCATTTCCTGTCTACTCCAAGCTCTACAGTTGTTGAATTGCATGCTCTTTCCCTATATTTTCAGCCTCTTGAGAACTCTGCTGAGTGGAAAGCAAATCACTAGTCAATATCTGGATTTGGGCATTCTTCTGATTAATGAAAGAACTGGGACTGAACTTCCTTAGGCATTTCATGCAATTTACAAGGTTTATCTATCACCAGCCAATTTTAAATCTTCACAATTTGCAAGCAGCAGTAGTCCTAATTTTGACAGGTTATGCTACCACAACTATTCATACTTACCACTCCAATGAGTGCCCAATGGCATTCATCCCTATATTCCCATACCAATAATTCTTTCCTTTCTTTTCAGTTTGCAGTAACAGGTTTTGGGTCTAGAACAAGTAAAAACTAATATGCATTGCTTTTTGAAGCGGCAAAAAAGGTGGACTTCCATTAAAGAGGAATCATAGCATGATGGTCTAAATAGATGAAGTGACTTGTCTAAGGTCATGCAGGGAGTTGGAGGGGTCAAATTTAAATATTCCACTTCCCTCTCTCCTCTCCTTCTGACTTCAAATCTAGTGTTCTTTCCACTGTATTTTGGTGATTTTATTGGAATATTATTGCTCTGGAAGAAATTAACATTGAAGAGGATTATAGGGAAAATGTGATTTGCATGAACTAATAAAAACTGGTTAGAAACCCAGAAAAATAATATATTTTACATACCTTACATTTTTCTTAGTTTTTTTAAGAAATATGTATTTTAAATTAATCTGTCATTCCATGAACTCCCATCAAGTAAATTTGAAAAAGAAGAAAAAACAAAGCCTTCACTACATATACACAGCTGAATAAAGTGGGGGAAGGGAAGAGAACAAGCATTAATGGCCTGCTATGTGCCAGGCACTGTGTGAAGCATTTTATTTTACATAATTTGATCTTCTCAACAGCCCTGGAAGGTTAATGCCATTCCCCCTCTCCATTTTGAAGAAGAGAAAACTGAGAGTTTAAATGACTTGGCAAGTATTTTACAACTAGGGATTGACAGAGGCATAACTTGAACTCATTTCTTCCTGATTCCAGACTAAGAACTCTATATTCTGTACCTCCTACATACTATATATTTCTACACTAGCTATGTCCAAAAATACAAGATTCTTTATATATTGTAAATTCCCTTTTCTGTCAGAAGCCAAATGTCATGTTCCATCTTTGTTCTTTTAAACACTTATCAGAGTTCTTAAGTCTTTCAAAATTACTTTTGTCTATAATGCTGTTATCCTGTATAAATTATTCTCCTAGTTCTTATTCCTTTCACTCGGCATCACTTCTTAAAGGCTGTTCAGTTTTCTCTGAAATTGCCCATTTCATCATTTCTTTTTGTGCAATAATATAAAATAAGGTATATATGCCATAATTTATCTAATTATTAAATAATAGGACTATGGCTCCTTAGCTTCAACTCTTTTAGCTACTGTGAAACAAGCTATTATAGATATATTTGTACATATGGGTTGTCTTCTTTTTTTTTAAATCTCTTTGTGGTACAGGCATAGTAGTAGTAAACCTGGATCAAGAGTATGAACTGTTTAGTAATTTTCTGGACATAGTTTCAAATTTCTTTCCTGAATGGCTAGACCAGACTTATTTGACCTACCACACCCTTAAAAAAATTACTTAGCACTCTATGAAAATCTACTTTCTTTAACCTTTTAATGTTTTTTAAAAAATATGTATCATTTAAAAAAAAGATAAAATATATTTGTAAAAGATGCATCTTAAATTTAATAATTTATTGTAAATTTGTGGCTTTTTTCCTGCATTGAAATTTTGATGATGCAATATTGCATCATGCAACTGTATAATATTGTATAGTAAACAAGTCATTAGATGCACATATTGCTACCAATGCATGCTGCATTTCCAAACAATGTATGACACACTTTCCTGCCAACACTTGCTTGTTAAGATCTATTGATGGCCTTGACTATTGATCAGTTATAACTTGTATTTTGTGTGTTTATTTGGAAAATAATGTAATCACTATGACTTTAATTCTGTTACACAACAGATGAAATATGAACAAATGTTTTCTCAAAATTTTCTTCTCTTCTTTCTTTATGCTTCCACCACACCCTAATTCTTATTCAATGCCCCCGATTGCACCCGAGGCTACTACTGCCCCCCTGTATTGTTCCAGTACCCCCAAGGGCTACACAATTACAAAATGCTTTTCTCTGAAATAAATTCAGATCTAAACAACTGGAAAAAATTTCTATTGTTCATGGGTAGGCTGAACTAATATAATAAAAATGACAATTTTGCCTTAATTAATTCACCTCTGTTTATATTATAACCATTGTTGTTACTTAACAACACATATTAAAGGACTGGAGGGCTTGAAATATGATATTTCAGAAGATAAAGAAGCTTGAATCACAACTAAGAATCAACCACACGGCAAAACTAAGCATAATATTTCAGGGGAAATGGGGATATTCAGTGAAATAAGGAACTTTCAAACTTTCCTTGAGAAAAGATTACAGTTGAATAGAAAGTTTAATCTCTAAATACAAGATTCAAGAAAAGCATAAAAAGGTAAACAAGAAAGAAAAAATAACATGTTATTCATAAGTGACTTAATAAGGTTAAACTCTTTGTATTCCTACATGGGAAGATGAACTTTATTACCCATAAGACTTTTCTCATTATTAGGGTAGTTAAAAGGAGTAGATATAGACATAGAGTACATGTATGAGCTAAATATGAATGTGAAGATATCTAAAAAAAATTAAGGGTGAGAGAGGAATGTACTGGGAGAAAAAGAAAGGGAAGAAGTAGAGTGAGGTAAATCATCTGACATAAAAGAGGCCAGAAAAAGCCTTTTTTCCAGTGGAAGGGGAGAAGGGGCAGTTGAAAGGCAGTGAGTGAAACTTACTCTCATCAAAATGGACTCAAACAGGGAATTACATAAACATTCAATAAATTATAGAAATCTTTCTTACCTCATGGAAAATTAGGAGTGAAAGGGATAAGAGAAGTAGGGGAGGATGATTAAAGGAAAGACAGATTGGGGGGGTCATCAAAAGTAACACTTTTGAAGAAGGACGAAGTGAAAGGAGAGAGAGAATAGAATTAATGGGGAGATAGGATGGAGAGAATTACAATTAGCAATGGTAACTGTGGAAAAAAAATGAATCAAGTTTTTCTGATAAAGATCTTGTTTCTCAAACATATAGAGAGCTGAGTCAAATTTATAAAAATAAGAGCCATTTCCCAATTGATAAAGGATCAAAAGATATGATCAGTTTTCAGGTGAAGTAATCAAACTTAAATAGTCATAAAAAATACTCTGACTCACTATTGATTGGAGAAATACAAATTAATACAATTCCAAGCTATTACCTAATATCTATAAGATTGTCTAATAGGACAGAAAAGGAGAATGACAAATGTTGAAGGGATGTGGAAAAAAATAAGACATTTATGCAGTATTGGTGGAGGTTGTGAACTGGTCCAACCATTCTATAGAACAATTTGGAGCTCTGCTCAAAGGCTATAAACCATGCATACCTTTTGACTTAGTGATACCACTACTAGATCTATATTCCCCAAAAGATAACAAACACAACAAAATACAAAGGAAAATGACCTGTGTGTACAAAAGTAATTTAGCAGATGATTTCTGGGGGCAAAGAATTAGAAACTGAGGGGAAGCCTATCAATTGCAGAATGGCTGAACAAGATATGGTGTACTATAAAAACCTGGAAAGCCCTGCATGGGCTAATACAAAAGGAAATGATCTGTGTACAAAGTAACAGCATTATTGTAAGAGGATCAGCTGTGAAAGACTTGGTTATTATCAGCAATAAAATGATCCAAGACAACTCTGAACGACTTGTGATTAAAAATGCTTTCCATCTCCAGAAAAAAAAAAATTGATGACATCTGAATACCGATAGAAACATACTTTTTTAAATATTATTTTTTCTTGAGAGTTTTTTTTTTTCCTTTTCGTTTTGTTTTGGTTTTGTTTTTTCCAAATTACTTATTTATTTTTTTAGTTTTCAACTTTCATTTCCACAAGATTTTGAGTCACAAAATTTTCAGCCCATCTTTTCCCTATCCCTGCCCCCAAATAATAAGCCTACTGAATACCCCTTTCCCTAATCTGTTCTCTCTTACATCCTCCCTTCTCCCTCTCCCTAGCTTTCTAGTAGAACAAGATGGGTTTCTATACCCCAACACCTGTAAATCTTATTTCTCACTTGCATGTAAAAAGCAATTAAAGCAAAAAAAACCATTTCTTTTTATAACTTTGAGTTCAAGATTTTTTCCCTTCTTTCCTCACTGACCCTCACTGGGAAGATAAGCAATTCAATCCTATCCTGCCCCCGCCACTTATTCCATTTTCTCCTTTGACACTGTCCTTTTTCAAAAGTGTTCACTTCTAACTAC
>CM053582.1:256662416-256684920 GCA_028627135.1 Pseudochirops cupreus
ATTGATTAGAGAAATGCAAATCAAAACAGCTCTGAGGTACCACATCTCACCAGCCAGATTGGCTAAGATGACAAAACAGGAAAATGAAATATGCTGGAGAGGATGTGGAAAAATTGGAACACTAATGCATTGTTGGTGGAGCTGTGAACTGATACGACCATTCTGGAGAGCAATCTGGAACTATGCCCAAAGGGTTATAAATAATTGCATGCCCTTTGACCCAATAACACCATTTCAGGGATTGTATCCCAAAGAGATCACAGAAGTGGGAGGAAGACCCATATGTACAAAAATATTTATTGTAGCTCTCTTTGTGGTGTCAAAAAACTGGAAACTAAGGGGATGCCCAGCAATTGGGGAATGGCTAAACAAGTTGTGATATATGAATGTAATGGAATTACTATTGTGCTATAAGAAATGGGGATGAGATGGACTTCATATTTACCTGGAGAGGCTTATAAAAACTGGTGCTAAGTGAGAAGATCAGAACCAGGAGAAATGTGTACACAATCACAGACACATTGTATGTATGATGACCAACCTTGATAAACTGGACTCTTCTCAGCAATGCACAGCTATAAGACAACTCTACAAGTCTCAGGATGGAAGGAGATACCTACATTCAGAGAAAGATCTAGAAAGAACAGAGTTTAAATGGAGACTGAAGCAACCTACATGCTATTGCTCTTTTCAATGTTTGGTTTTGTTTCATTTTTCCCATTGTTCCCTCCATTGGTTACAACCCTTCTATACAACCAGACTAATATCCAACATGAAAGTATTTGCAGATTCTATACTTGACCGCATGCTGCCATGGGTTTTTTTTGGGGGGGGGAGAGGGAGGGCAGAAAATTTGAAACTCAAGGGACTCTGGAACCAAATCTTGTAAACTAAAAGTAAATAAACAAATCAATTTAAAAATTAAAAAAAAAAGGAAAGTAGGGGGGAAGGGAATAAGAGGGGGAATGATAGAAGGGAGATCAGATTGGGGTGGGTAGTTAGAAGTACACACTTTTGAAAAGGGACAGGGTCAAAGTAGGAAATAGAAGAAGTGGAGGGCAGGATAGGATGGAGGGAAATGTAGTCAGTCTTTCACAGTATATCCACTATTGAAATGTTTTGCATAACTATACATGTACAACCTATATTGAATTGCTTATCTTCCCAGTGAGGGTAGGTAATGAGGGAAGAAGGGAAAGAATCTGGAAATTAAAGTTTTAAAATCAAATGTTTAAAAATTATTATTATTATTATTATTTACATGCAACTGGGAAATAAGATATACAGGCATTGGGATATGGAGATCCATCTTGCTCTACTGGAAAGTTGGAGGGGGATGGAGAAGGTTATAGGAGAGAGCAAATTGGGGAGGAGGGTATTCAGTGGGAACACTGTTTTGGAGTAGTGGTTAGGGGACAAACAGGGAGAAAATCTGTAGCTCAAAATCTTGTGGAAATGAATGTTGTAAACTAAAAATGAATACAAAATTTATTTTTAAAAAATACATGCAGAAAAGACTTTTGACAAAATACAACAGTTGGGGCAGCTAGGTGGTGCAGTAACAGGTACTAGGTGGCACAGTGAATAGAATCCCGGCCTTGGTGTCAGGAGGACCTGAGTTCAAATTCAAACTCAGACATTTGGCACACTTACCAGCTGTGTGACATTGGGCAAGGCACTTAACCAATTGGCTTACCTTCCCCCTCTAAAAAAAAAGAAGAAAATACAGCACCACTTTCTATGAAAAACTCTAGAGAGTATATGAATAAAAATGGAGTTTTCCTTATAATAAAAAGCAGTATGTATTTAAAACTGTCAGCAGGCATTATATGTTATGGGGCTAAGCTAGAAGCATATCCAATAAGATCATAGGTGAAATAAGGACGACCATTATTACCACTGTTATTCAGTATTGTAATTGAAATATTAGCTACAGTAATAAGAGAATAAAAGAAATTAAAGGATTTAAAATAAGCAGTGAAGAAATAAAGACTTCACTCCTTGAAGATGATATGATGTTTTTCTTAGAGAATCCTAGGGAATAAATTTAAAACCTAATTGAAACAATTTATAGCAAAATTATAGGATATAAAATAAACCCACATAAATCATTAGCATTTCTATATATTATCTATAAAGCTAAGCAGCAAAAGATAGAGAAATTTCATTTAAAATAACTGTAGATAATACAAAATTGTGGAAGTCTACCTGCTGAGACAAATCCAGGAATTATAGGAACACAATTACAAAATGCTTTTCTCTGAAATAAATTCAGATCTAAACAACTGGAAAAAATTTCTATTGTTCATGGGTAGGCTGAACTAATATAATAAAAATGACAATTTTGCCTTAATTAATTTACTTTTCAAGGCCATACCAAATTACCAAAAATATTATATAGAGACAGAAAGAATAATAACAAAATTCATCTGGAAGAACAATAACCTAGAATATCAAGGAAATTATTGGAAAAAATGCAAAGGAAGGTGGCCTATCTGTATTAGATCTAAAACTCTATTATAAAGCAGCAATCATATTTGGTACTGGCTAAGAAATAGAGTGGTGAATTAGTGGAATAGGTTAGGTACACAAATCAATGTAACAAATGACTGTAGTAACCTTCTGTTTGGTAAATCCAAAGACTCCAGTTTCCAAACTGAAAACTCACTATTTGACAAAAACTGCCTTGGAAAACTGGAAAATAGTATGGAAGAAACAAGAAATAGACCAATATTTCACACCCTATACTAAGGTCTAAAGGGGTACATGATTTAGACATAAGGGATGATACCATAAGCAAATTAGGCGTACAGGGAATAGTTTACTTGCCAGATCTATGGAGAAGGGAAGACTTTATGACCAAATACAAGATATAGATATGCAAAATGCATAATTTTGATTACATTAGATTAAAAAGTTTTTGCATAGCCCAAAGCAATTCAACTAAGTTGAAAATGAAAGCAGAAAGCTGGAAAATCATTCTTACAGCCAGTGTTTCTGATAAAGGCATAATTTCTCAAATATATAGAGAACTCAATCAAATTTATAACAATACAAGTGATCTCCCAATTGATAAATGCTCAAAAGATATGAACAGGAAGTTTTTGGATGAAGAAATTAAAGCTGTATATAGCATTATGAAAAAATGCTCTAAATCACTACTGATTAGAGAAATAACAAATTAAAACAATTCTGAGGTACTCCCCTCACACTTCTTAGATTGCCTAATATTACAGGAAAGGAAAATGATGAATGTTGGTGAAGAAAATTGAAACTTTAATACATTGTTTGTGGAGTTGCGAACTTATCCAACCTTTCTGGAGAGCAGTTTGGAATTATGTCCAAAGGGCTATAAAACTGTATATAACTTTATCCAGCAATATCACTACTAGGTCTTTATCACAATGATATTATAAAAAGAGAAAGGGACCCACATGTACAAAAATATTTGTAGAAATCCGTATTGTGGTGGCAAAGAATTGGAAATTGATGGAATTTACATCAATTGGGGAAAGGCTGAACAAATTGTGGTATATCTTACAAAAATGATTGTTGAAGCTATCTTTATGCACAGTTTGGAAAAGGGCTATTAAGTGCAAGAAAAGGAAAGAAAAGAAAAGAAAAGAAAAGAAAAGTAAAGAAAAGTGATCACAAGGGGGGGAAATTAAAAAAAGCTTGGGAAGAATTCCATAAATTGTTGCAAAGTGAAATGAGCAGAATCAGGAGCACATTGTACTCTACAAAAGCCATATTACATAATGATCAACTGTGAATGAGTTAACTATTCTGATCAATACTATGATACAAGACAATTCTGAAGGACTTGCAGTGGAAAATGTTATACACCTGCAGGGAGGGAGCTGATTGAATTTGAATGCAGATCCAAGAGTACTTTATTTTTACTTTCTTTCTGTCTTTTGTGTGTGTGTGTGTGTTTTCTCTTGCAACACACCTAATATGGAAATACGTTTTATATGACTTCATGTATTAATCAACATCAAGTCTTTTACCTTCTCAAGGAAAGGATAAAAAGCAGGGTAGAGGGAGAAAATGTGGAACTCAAGATTTTTTTTTAAAGTTATTTGAGAAATTAATTGAGAAATATTTAAGGAAATATAAATATATTAGAAAAACAATAGAAATAATAATAATATAACAACTTAGGGACTAATGATGGATTTTTCCTAAAAGTATATAAAAGCATACGTACTAGTAGACATTTTTGAAAGTATAAGTTAGTAAAAGAATAAAAGTGACACTGGAGAAACAGGCATGAAGCACCATGGACTAAACCTCATAGCATCCTGGCTAATGGTGAATCTGTATTTTGTGTGACTAAATTATTGAATGGGTGGGTATATAAAAGTTGATAGGAGATTTTGTATAGTGTACCCAAATCAAATTCATGGTAAATATTGAGATGAAAATATTCTTCAAGAAGAAGAGAATCTACTAGACAATGAATGAAGAGTTAAATGGATGAATTGAAAGAGCAGAGAAGAAATAGGGAAATCTCAACTCAGTGTTTCAAGGGGATCTCACTGATGAACACTTCCATGATGGTGAGAGCAATTCTATAATGGAATATGAGGGCCTTAAAATGGCTATAATCAGAAATGATTTTGTGCTTAGAGAAACTACTAACTCTGAGAGAGTTTTGTGCCTCCACTGATAGCATTCTGCCTCAGGAGAAGGGTAATTAGAGCTATAAGGGGAAAATTAATGTACAGAAGGATGAGAGTGTATAGACTCAGAAAGATTTCATGGTAAATGGGAAAATGTTATCATGGAGAAATCAGAAGGTAGTAATTAACTATACAATCAAAGACATAGGAAAATATCTGTCCTAGGAATACTACTTCTATACTCTTTATCTCCACTAGGAATTGATCATTCTAAAAGCAGGGAAGAGGGTAATATTAGTAAGGCCATAACAGAGATATTAAGTAAAAAGAAAACTCAACATAAGTACAGTAGAGGCTTTAATTCTTCTCAATAGGAGAAGAGGGAGTTTGAAGAGAGAGAATGTGAACCTGGGATTTGCCCTCCTCCTCCAAGAAACTTTACTTCCAAGAGTAATGTGGAAACAGAAGATGGGGGAGGGGTGGGCAGTTTATATAAGGGACGTGGATCAAAGAATAGAAGTCTAGAATAGACAGAAATAGAAGAGAAATAATGAAAAGAATGAGACAAAGAAATCCTTTTTTAGAAAAAAATAGTGGAGAAAAATTTTAAAATACTAAAAAAAATTGTGAAATAAGAGAGGGAGGAAAATATTCCTTTATTTAAGAGAAGACAAGAGAATAGATTAAGTTAAAAAAGAAGAAAATAGGAATCCATATTTCATTAAAGTCCAAAATTTTGGAAATGAATAACAAATAGGGGAAGGGAGTGCTTGATGATTGCGGAAGAAAGTCTATGGGGATAGAAATGACTTAAAGTAGATTAAGCTAAAACACCTAAAGATACATAGGATTGTCTTTACCAAGCAGGATAAAGAAATCTTAATCCTAAATAGAAACTAATAGTAGTGAGTGTTAACTAAATTATCATAACTTTATATGTGAATGGATCAAAGCTAATAATACAAACAAGACTAATAAACTAAGAAAATAAAATATCTGTTGCTTATGTGACATAAACTTAATAATGACGAGCAGAGAATAAAAATGGGGGACTAAAAAAAATGACTGTGGATCAGATAGCTGAATACAAAAATGTTGGGGATTCAGCCATGCTATCAAACAAAGGGGAAAAAGCATAAAAAGAGATAAACAAGAAAACTCCATTATACTGAAACTATAGACAACAAAATAACATCAGTAATAAACCTACATGCTCCAAATTCTTCATCAACTCAATTCATAAAGGAAAAATTAATATGCATAAGCAATAATACAATAATGACAGGAGACAATGTCTCCCTCTAAAATTTGAATAACTTTAATAGAATGAGACATAAAAAGGACGCATGGAATTGAGTATATTTCCAGAGCAACAAGAGCTAAAGAATTATGGAGAATTCTAAATTGTGTTGCTAAAGGAAATTTATATTTCTAGGAGAAAATAAATGTTTGCCCCCAAACTGTGACATATTAGAGTACAGAAATATTGTGAATTAATGTAAAAAAGACAGAAATAGCAAACACACCATTAATAAACCACAGTGTAATAAAGTAGTAATTAGTAGAAGAGCACAAACAAAAACACAAACCCAAATGGAGACATAATAATTAAGTCCTTAATAATGAGCAAGGAAATGTACAAATTAAAGAAAATTATTGTGTGTCAAAAATAATGATGATGAAATAACATACCAAAAAATTTTGGACTTTGGATAAACAGAACTTAGAAAATATCAGATCCCTAAAAATGTACTTTAGCAAAATACCAAAGAGGAGAATTAATAAACTGAATACAGATTTCAAAAAATGAAAAACTCAACAAATAAGTAAACAAAAATGATCATAATATATGAGATCTTGAAAATCAGAGGAGAAATAGAAAATTGGAAATCAGAAAGACTCTTGAAATCATATCCCAGATGAAAAGCTGGTTCTTTTAAAAGACTAATAAAATTTATAAACCCTATCTGATTAAAGAAATTTGAAAATCAAATCAGCAACAACAGCAAATACTTTGACAATAATTGAAGAAGATAAAATTATAACAAAACCATAAAAAAATACAAATTATTTGAACCTACTATCCTCGTTACAGACTCTCAAAAAAAAGATTAAATAGAGGAATATTTTCTTTTTAAAAAACTAGACATTTCTCTTGGCTATCGTACGTGAAATATTCTATTATGCCCTGCTGTTGCTTTGTGTTTTTTTTTTCTTTTATTAACAAAGTCTTGAAAGTCTGACAGTTGATCAGATGTCCATTTTTTTTCCCAATCAGAATAATGTTTAACTTTGTGTGGTATGATATTTTCAACTGGAGCCCTAGTTCTTTTGCTCTTAGATGAAAAGAAAAGACCTGCCGTCTCTACTGCTGAGTCTTGTGTGATTCTAACTGTGGCACAATCATATTTAAATTGTTTTAGTCTTGATGCTTTTAATATTATACCTTTGAGCTGGAAGTAGGAGGGGCAGAGTTCAGAATTTGACTATGATATTCTTAAGTTTTCCTCATAGGATCTCTTTTAAATGGTGATTGATAGATTTCTTTTTTCTATCTCTACTTCCCCACCCCCACCCCCTCCCAAACTTGTTCTAATGCTTCAGAACAATTTTCTCTAATTATTTCTGGTAATAGTATATCAAGTTTTTTTTTGATAATAACTTTCAGTTAGTCTGACTATTTTTATATTTTCTCTTCTTGATCTATTCTCCAAATATGTTGTTTTTCTTATGTTTCACTTTCTCTTCTATTTTTCATTATTTCCATTTTGTTTAATTATTTTTTTATCTCTTATAATTTTGCTGGCTTTGCCTTTCTCAATTCTAATTTTCAAGGTGTCATTGTCTTCCTTAAGTTTCTGGACCTCTTTTTATAATTGGTTGACTTTCCTTTCATAATTTTCTTTTTTTTCTTGGATCATTCTCTCTCTCTCTCTCTCTCTTTGTTTTTTTTTAGCTTTTCCTCCATTTCTCTTTTAAATCTTTTTAAAGATCTTCTTTGAATTCTTTTTGGGCAGGTGACCATTTGATATTATCCTTTGGGGGTTTCTTTTCTTCAATATCTTCTTCTGAAGAACTCTGGTCTGCTCTATTCCCACAATAGCTTTCTGTAGTTGAATTCTTTCTTTTTTGCCTGTGCATTTTTACTGGTAATAGCTTACTTTTTGCAATCACCTCTAGCTCTGGGGTATGAGCAGTGGTGCCTTCTTCACCAGATCTTTAACGCTCCCCTCTAACCTGGAACCAAAGCCAAACATCCAACTTCCAATAAGTGCCCATAGCCAAGGGCTTTCTGCCCCCACTACTTCTGTTATCAGCAGGAGTGTGCTGATTCCTTCTAACCCCCATGGATTTTTGCAGCACAGCTGGGTCTAGCATTCCCAGTCAACAGAGGTTCCAGCCTTCTTCCCAGGCCCAAATGCCCAACTCTCCTCACTATGGTGAGGGTAAAAGTTCCTGTGGTTGAGGCCCAGGCAGCCTCTGAAACCAACTAACCCCAGGGCTTGACTCTTGTTAAAAGTGAAACCTAGACTGGAGGTGTTTACTCTTCACAGTGACAAAACCTCATCCTGAGATTTTTATTCTGATCTTCTCAAATTGTTCCAGTAAGACCCTTATTGTGTCTGTATACTTATTTAATTTTGCCAGCACTTTGTTTGTCCTAAGGTGCTATTTTATGTCTTTTGTGGGGGAAAATCTTGAGGGCTTGGAGCTTTCTGACTTATTCTCTTATCTTACCCAAATCCTCTCATTAGAGGAATATATTCAAAAATTTTAAAATATCTAATGTATCAGAAATACATACCTTACACTAATCCAATCTCAGACAAAAAAATAAAACTAGTTGTAATTACAATAGGTAAGATAAAATTTTTGATCCTGAAGAATTCACATGAGAATTCTATCTAACTTTAAAGAACAATTAGTATCAATGTTAATCAAATTATTCTCAAAATTAGAAAAGAAAGAACTCTACTAGATTCCATTTATAAAGCAAATGCATGTCCCAAAAGTCTTGGTGCACTTTTAATCTACTTAAGTTAACCCTTCCTTCCATTTTTGGCACACAGTCTAGACTCCTAATATATATGAAAAAAAAAAGAATAATAGAATAAAGAAGAACTATAGACCAACATAATTAATGAATATTTTTTTAAATAGATACAATCCTGTCAGACTACTTCATGTATCACATCTAATAACACATTCATTTTGATTAAATTAAATTTATGCCATGAATGTAAGGATAGTTTGACATCAGGTAAACAATCAACTTAATAATATAAGTAACAAAAATAATACCAAATCACAGGTTTGTGTCGACAGATACTAAAAAAAATGCTTAAGTATAGCACTCATAAAAAAACAAATCCCAATAATTCTTAATTTTGTTAGTCCTTAATCTATATTCCAGATTAGGTTTTCTTGCTATGTAATGATGTGCATTTTTTTCAGTTTTTCAAATTTTGTTTTAGTATTTCTTTTTCCACTCTGAGTTCATTAGCTTCTATTGTGTCCATTCTGGTTTTCTTGGATAGTGTTTTGTAACTCGTGTGCCAAACTGTTAATTCCTTTTCTGATTCTTTCTTCCCCAGTTTTCATTTCTTTCCCATGTTTTTCTTCTGCCCTTTTCATCTCATTTATATTTTTTTTTAAGAAAATAAACATGTAAAAACCCTCTTGCTTCATCTCTTGCAGGAATCATATTTGAGTTGGTGAACAAGCTGTGTTTTTCATTGAAGACTTGCTTATAAATATGTTAAAGTTACTCCCTTTTTCTATCACCATGTCTACCATTTTCTATCACTATGAAAATATATTTTAATATTGGGACTGTATTTTTATTTTCACACTCTTCCAACTTCTCAACTTCAGATTTTTTAAACTTGACTTTGTGTAATGAAAGAGAAAAGGTATGAGCTGAACCTTTTTCTGTTTTTTTGGAGTAAGAGCAAAAAGAATGAAAAATCAAAGAAAAATGTGAAATATATCATTAAAAACAGCTGACCTGGAAAATAGAATGAGGAGAGATAAATTAAAAATTATTTGACAAACAGAAAGCCATAGTTGAAGAATGAGTCTAGATATTATATTTCAAGAAATTATCAAGGAAAACTGCCACGATATCCTAGAACTAGAGGGTAAAATAGAAATGGAAATAATATACCAATCACCTCCTGAAAGAGATTTCAAAATGAAAACTCAGGAATATTATAGCCATATTTCATTATTCCCCAGTCAAGGAGAAAATTATTTAAGTAACCAGAAAGAAACATTTCAAATGTTGTGCAACTATTGTCAGTATCACACAAGATTTAGAAGTTACCAAGTGAAGATGGAATATGAAATTCTGGAAGGCAAAGGATTAGTTTTACACACCAAAATGACCTACTTTGAAAAAATGAGTATAGAAAATGAAATTTCTGGGAGACAAGATGGAGTAAGCAGTAAAGTGCTACAACTCTCCCATATTCACCTCCAGACAACCATAAAATAGAGCTCTAAAAGAAATCCTGGAACTGCAGAACCAGCAAAAAGGTGGGGTGAAACAGTCTTTTAACCCAAGAAACTTGAAGAATCCGCAAGTAAGGACCATCTCACTCAAGTGAAAGGGGAGTACAGCTCAGGACAGTAAGTGTCCCAGAAAGCCAGAAGCAAGCCCCACCCTAGAAAACCAGTGGGAGATCCTGAGCTGTGTGGTGGAGAAGGCAAACACTTAACACTGGGACGCACTCTCCATGCCTTACTATAGCTAGGGGAACCAGAAGACTAGCTCCATTTAAGGCCAAGCAAAAGCAACTTTCAATGTTCTGAATAGTAGCATAGTAACTCTCTATTTTATTCGGTGACAAATTAAGGCAAAAACATTCACAGAACAGAGAAAATCAAAATATAGTGTAACTCATTCATTTAGTAGTTAAGTTCTCAACTCAATCCAAGTACTTCACCCCTGGACAGTACATTCATTTAGTCAGTCACAAAGTATTTCTTCTCAAATGGAGATTAGTTTCCAATCATAAACAAAGTACATTCATTTGGTTAGTCACAGAGCACAAAAAAGTCAAGTTTTCCACCCCTGGATCACGACTGAATTACAATACCATCTGTTAATGACAAGCACTTTCTCAAAAGGGACAATGGAGAGAACAAAAGGCCATCCACCCTAAAGCCACAAGATTAAGCTATCATCATATCATTTAATACCCAAGGAGAGATCTTTACTTCATCTTGATGTGAGGCAAGCTTCCAGCAATCTCTGTTCCTGGGGAGACAAAGCTCAACAAAGCCACAATATACATTGCCAGTGTCCTCATTAATTCACTCTCTGCCTGCGGAACAGTCCCAGAACCCATGAAAACATCAGCAAGACCTTCTTGCAGGATTTCTGCACACATACAACAAGAAAATCCTTTTTCAGGGCCTCCGAACCAACAGCAAGGTTCTAGGACCTCTGCAAGAACACCACTGTCCTTTACTAGGAGATAAATCGGGCAAAACAACATCAAAACAGACAGACAAAATGCCAGCATCACAGCCATGCCTCCCCAGTCCTCAGCAGCTCTGGGTGGCAGTTCTCAAAAGTCTTAGGAAGCTCCAATTGGCCCTCAGGAGTCTCCCAGTAACTCTGGCCCCTGGAAATTTTTCTCTTCCTCCACCTCCATGACACTGCTCCCCAAAAGTTCCTCCAACTCTCTCTTTGCTTACACCTTCTCTCTGCTTGGGCCACCTCCAAATTCACGGCATCATCTCCTCCCAGCTCAGCCCCTTCTCCTCACATCAACAAATCCATCCCACAAGTGGGACTCACAAGCTCTGGGCTTCAACATTCAACCCGAAAACCAAGCCAACACAGTGGGATCTCCAAACTCTACCACCATTACACTCCAAGTACAAGAAATTGCTTTACCAATTTCTTGTTAGCTTATGATTTACCATTACCATGATTATGGTAATCATGATGACGAGAAGTATCAGAAACATATCACTTGAATCTACATTTTGCTTTGTTTCTAGAAAAACAAAATAAAACACAAAGCAACTCTACTTTTTTTTTTAATCTTTAAATTATTCTAATGATCACAATCCTTATTGATCCCAAGGTCACTTGCCAAACACCAAATGAGTGATCACACAGCATTTCATTAGGAATATGAAGCATAATTATATATAATGATCCTTGCCTCAAAAACCTTAAAATCTAAAACTGGAAGATGAAACAGATGAATACACAATAACAGAATATATAATAATTGAAATAGAGGCAAAAATATTCTTTCCTTTTTCATCTGTATGAGAATTATTATGCTGGCTTCCAATATGAATCGATGTTTGCCAAGCTCTTTAAAAGTGGAATTTTACTAGATTTATTCATAAATTAGAGTGCTGTTACAGCACCATCCTTGGTTTTTAAATAGTAGAAGTACTTTATAGGTGAAACTGTCTTATACTAATATCCTTCTACTATTTCAGTAATCAAATCTCTTTGTTCTTGTAAAGAATATTTCATTACTGAGTTAACAGTAAGAACACGTTTGTGTCTGTGTATATATACACACATACATGTATATATCACAATATAGGTATTTTGAATAAAAGGGCAGATCTTTCATCTTGGAGCAATATGATCCTTGGAAGCATTTTCAATCTAAAGATCATTCCTAGAAAGCAAAATTTAGTTTGTCAGAGGAAACCAGGAATGGTTAGAGTCTATTGGGCCATTTCTTCTATGACTCAGAGATATTTCTTCGAAATTAACTCCGTTCAGACAATAAGAAATTTTTTTTCACATAAATACAACTATATTCCTTGAACTGACTGGCATAAGCTTATATGATATAGTTTGCATGAATGGAATATTCTCTAACAAGAAATTGTTAAAGCAATTAAACCCAGTAAATTTGTCCTATTTCTCTTGTCTCCTAAGTCCTTGGATACCTGGTTGGATGTAATATGTGCCTGTTGTCATGGGCTTGGTATTTTTGGATACTCAGATAACTATAATTACATACTCTTTCCTCAACATTATGAAAGCCCATTTCTGAAGCAGACTTCTGATGTACAGCCTGATGATTATCCTGTCACCCCAGCCTACATTTCTTTCCTTGTACTGCTGCCATTGCCATTTCATCCTAAAACATTAAATGAGATGGTGAAAAAATGCAGATCTTCTGAATTCCTTTCTATACACATTCTATTCTTTTCTTCTATTTTGAGCATCAACCAGTGGCTGGTTACTCTTTTTAGTCAGCTAATCACATACATATATAGATGGCAAGCACTCTTCTATCCTGTGTATGGAGGTTTCATTGACCTACTTACGTTCCACCTCATTTAACACTGTGGCTCTCAAGGATATGGAGAAATTGAGCCAAAAGCTAGAAGGACCTAGATAGCAAAAGCAAAGTAGGTTGGTTGTTTTCAAACATTTCATGTCTATAAAAGGCAAGGTACATTTAATAGAGATATTTTTTCAAAGGAGAAAGACTGGATATAATGTACCATGAAAATAAGTAGTAAGAGAGAGTATGTATGTATATAAATGTGTGTGCATGCACATATATACATATACCTGAATATACATATGTATAACACACAGATGTTTTACCTTCAGTGATAGAAAACAGTAAAGCCTCTTTTCAGTTCTTAAATTCATTTGAATACTGGAGACTTATGAGTTATTGCTGGTTTCTAAGATGAATTGCTGACTTATTAAGTTACAAGAACATAGCTTCTCTGGTATTTATTTGAATAACAATGGAGTGTCTTTTGTTTTCCTCCCCTTCATCTTAAGAAAAACAAAATAAAACATTAAGCATTTGGATACTGTGTACTTCTGAGTTTGTACATATTTCAATTCTCTTTGATGAACATGCAAGAAGAATATTTTCACATAAATACTGGAATTTTCATGCTGAAGGGGGGAATGTGCCATATTTATACTGTACATTCTGCTTTGGAATTCCAACTTCTCACTGTGTTCTAACTCTTCCCAAACTGCTGATTTCCTATCCCTTCTTCCCATTGCTACTTCACTTATTTTTCTTTTCCAGAGGAAGCTTTGTTTCTGACTGTTCGACTTTATTTCTTTACTCAAAGTCAAACTTGACTACACATATTCCAAAAACCAGAAAAGGAAAGAGTACAGGTAGCTGTTCTTCCTCATTCACCATCCCATGTAACTTTTCTCCTCTTAAAACAAAGTAAAGCAAAAAAAAAAATAGAGAAAGAATTATTTTGTTAAAGAATTTTTTTTTCTTTCTTATTTAGTTGATTCTGAACTCCACCAAAGCAGGAAATATCTGTTGTTACAGAGGTTAGATTACCATAGATGATTAATAGACACTAAACAAATCTGAAAATTCTTTTTTTTAAACAATTCATAGGATTGTTTCCTTCAAATGAAGCTGCTCAAAAGTTATTTCTTGAATGTCTATGCTGTTCTAGTCTTTCTCCCTATTTCCTTTTTCCTAAGGGGTTAAGAAAGTAGTAGATTGATAAGGCTCTATTAGTACTTACCATTCATTGATAGATAATTTAGAGCATATGCGCGCACACACACACACACACACACACACGAGTCTGTCATAAGAATAAATTATTCAAGTAAAAGATCGTCTCCTTGGGGTGGGGGGGCAGTGCAATGAATAGAGCACCAACCCTGGAATCAGGAGGACCTGAGTTCAAATCCAGCCTCAGACACTTACCACTTACTTAGCCGTGTGACTTTGGGCAAGTCAACCCCAATTATTGCCCTGCCTTCCCCACTCTAAAAAGAAAAAAAAAAGATTGTCTCCTTCTTTAGAAAAAGCTGGCTTTAAGATTAAATTAAGTTAAGATTATGTTAACATAAGCATGATTACTGTACTTATTTATTGTACATACTTATATGTAGGCATACTCTTTAGCCTAAATAATAGCTATAGATTTAGTGATTAGATAGATTAATATGACCTTATCATTCAATAGCAGATAATTTAGAGCAAGACCTATATCTTTCCTTATCACTTAGTAATAGATAAGTTACCAAGTATTAGATAAATTACTATTACTAAGTAATAGATAAGTTAGAGTATTTCTTTGTAGGAGTAAAATAATTATAGAATTATAAGACTTTTAAAAATACCTAAATTCCCTCTCTCATAGCTAGAGAAAGGGGGCTGGCCAAAAGTTAAATTCCACTTTCCAGTTAGTGTAAATTATCTAATCTCCTAAAGTCAAGACAGTTCTTGGGACAGTTGGGAGGATGGGGACTGACTGCTATTTTAACAATTATCAACCACCATTTCATTTTCCCCAGACCCAGTTTACTTTTCCTCTGAGACCTTCTGAAGAAAGTTCTCCTTTCTAGAAACTGAGAAAACATGCCAGTTGATTGTGTGTCCTTAAACTATCATTTCTCTTTTCAAAATAGAAGCACAGAAAGGGCCTCAGGGCTGGAATTAAGTAAGCCTAACTAGTCAGGTGACTTGCCTTTTCCAATAGAATTATTTTCAAAACAAGTTTCTGGAATGTTTTCAATTCCTCTTTTTTTTTTTTTTTGCTCTAAAAGTCATTTCTGTAAATCATTCCTTGTCTCTGACATCTGAGGAGTCAGCTGACCTGGTTTGATGTGTAAATCCTCACTTTGCAAATTAAATTGTACTATAGTCAGAAATTTGGTTTCTCGGTTTCTTTTATTTTAGATAATTAATTTAATAAGGAATACTCAAAAAATGATCCTTCCTTAATTAATATGATCCTTTTCAGTTACATGAGGAGAAAAGAAATGTTTCTCACTGAATAGTCTACAAGAAGTTCTGGAGCCTTTGATTAATAAGGGAAATTGATTGTCACTAAGCATAATAAAATCAAAGGCAATGAAGTGAGAAAGGAATAATCAGAGAAGCACAGATAAATGCAGTTTCAGGGACTGCAAAGAGACAAGTTGGTCTATTACATCCATTCTCTCACACAAAGCTCTAAGATGATAATAGTCAATATTGAATCTCCGTCAGAGTATGAATATAAAAACATTTATATAAATGTGCATATGTACACAAACATGCAATTTACCTATATGTGCATGTAGATAGATTTCATGTCTGTGTATGTGTGTGCGTACATCTGTCCACATGTTGGTGTGTACCAATATATTTATTTATATAGAGAGGTATGTACATGCGTGTGCACACAGATCTAAAACCTATATGTATGTGTCTATATACATAAATATCAACAGATATTAATAACACACATGGAGATAATACATATGCATATATTTATATTTTTCATTTAGGAATTTATTTTGTATCTCCCTTCTCTCCCCCAAATTTAAGGAAAAAAAGAAAACAAAGCAAAAACATTTTTAAGAAATATACTTAGACAAAGTTAATTTTCCAATTCACCACATCTCAAAGATGTATGTCTCTATCTGTACCCTAAGTTGGTTAGTTATTTTTTAGGATATAGATCACATGCTTACAAACTTCATAAGTCCTTAGGAATAATTATTGGTTACTAAGTTGATCAGAGTTAAGTCTTTCAGTGTTGTTTGTTTTTATAATTTTGTTTTTATCATATAAATTATTCTCCTTGTTCAGCTTGCTTACTTCATTCTTTACCAGTTCATTAAAGTTTTCTTGGATTTCCCTGAAACTGTCATTTCTTATAGAACATCTCATGTTTAACAATAATGTTCCATCACATTGAGAGATTTGTTAACAAGAACAAAAGCAGGATTGAGCATTTAAATGACCCTGTGGGATTCATTCTATCACATGAAGTCTTGGATTTTAGAGTGTCACATTATTTTTGCACAACAAGAACTCAAACATAATCATATTGTTCTTTCCTGAGAGTTTATGAATTTTATATATGCATAGTTGCTAACATTCTTGAAAGGAAGGTATATGAAACAGATCCTACTGAATATTAGATTTAAATATTTAGCTGGATTTGGATATAAGCAATTCAATGCAAAGATTAGTTAAATGATAAACTATTTGAACAAAAGGATTATATTAATATTGTATTCAGCTGAGTTCAAATCAAGAAACTTTACTACATACATGGCACTAAGTGTGCTCAGATACAAAAACAAAAAAAAAATGTGCCTAATGAATTTAAACCCCCTGCATGACTTATACATCTTATCTAGAAGACTTAACATATTGACTCTCAGATAAATACTTAATGCTCAATATACATTTATTGATCTCATAATGTCTCCAGTTGATTAATTTTGGAAAATTTTCTGGACAAAAATAATATTCTGCTTACCAACAATTGTACAAAATCATTCCTACATATTAGCTGTAATCTAAATGATAAGGAAAACGTGTGTGTGTGCTAATATTGGCTTGAATTCCCCAAGCTACTTTTCTGTGTTGCCTAAGTTCCTTGGATAATAGCCACCAGACCTCTTTGTATTGTTCTATGGAGACCAAGAATAAAAATCCAGCATCTGATGGCAGCTCTTCAAAGGCATTGCTCATAGTCATGCTCATATTCCAATAATTATCAAGTGCATGGTGAATCTCAAATGAAGTTGTATTCTTTGAAGTCAAAGAAAAGCATACATTTCATGCCCCAGAGTGAACAAAGATAAAAATGCAAGGTTTGCTTAGTGATGACAACTACAAAAGCATTGTTAAAATAATGGCCTTACTCTTCTTCTCACATAATAGTGAAGTGACTGTTAAAGAGCTTCAGGGAAATTTAGCAGATTGAGCAAAATTGATGAATAATGGCTTTCAATCAGAGTTGCTAAATAGCTAAACCACTGACTTCATTCTAGTGTGGTTTGTCATATTTTCCAGAATTCTTTTGTAATCATAAAAGAATGTCTTTATACGCATTGTACAATACAGTGGTACATACTCATGAAGCATTCTTATTGGCAGGATTTTGTACAGAGAAACTGGAGATATTATGCTTCATAACACTAATCTATGGAAGGTTTTTAAAAAGAGATTTTGAGAGTCAAAAGACACAGAAATGAACTGGATCAAGAACTGGTAGACTGAGAATGATTTGAAAGTAGACATGGTGTTTAAATGTGGAATACAAGAATAGGCCCAGGGAAAATAGAAGATTTGGCTGGGTTCAAAAAATGAGGTGACAGAATCTACTGAACAGAGAATTAGGGAAAATAATGATAATTTAATCCAACCTGCCATTATCTTGCATTCAAGAGCCTATAATATTGCCACCATCATTTTAAATTCATTTAAAGAAAAAATTACTCTCCTATATATCTACTCTATTCCAGCCAAATTGGTCTTCTGCATACTTCTTTCTTATTCCTACTTCTATCAATTTACCAGAGCTATTAATCTTTTGAAAGGAAGTATAGTATGGCAGACAATGAGCATTACTATTAAGTCTAAGAGCTCTGAGTTCAAATTCTGCCATTGTCCTTGTGGCCCTGAAAATTTACCTTAACCTGTCAGTACTCCCAGCAACTTTCAAAGATCAATAATTTCAGGGAAGCTGATGATCTGAATTGGTAGAAAAAGTTCTTCACAAGTAATAGGTCTAGTCCAAAATCAACAACATTTCTTTAGCTATCCAATTTCTTTAGCTACAGTGCCATTTTATCTCATTTTCACCATCTTTAACAGTCATTTCTTTCATGAAATGTGTTCAGATTTACCTTCTTTACTAATCTTGAATTATTTAGTTAACTTCCTTAATTTCTACACTGCTATCTCTGTCTGTCTCACAAACACATACATATATACACATATATGTATACATATACATGCTGCATTGTGTGTGTGTGTGTGTGTGTGTATATATATATATATATTTATATATATATATTTATATATATATATATATATATATATATATATATATATATATATATATATATATATATCTTTTCCAAAGTTTGCACATGTTCATCTTGTTCCCTCAATGAAATTGAAAAGTTCGCATGGAGGAATTGTGTCCTCTACTTCTCTGCTTTCCCTTTGTGACCTTGTAAGTACATTGACATATGTGATCATTGTTCAAAAACACTTAAAATTAATGACTGCATAAAAAGTTATGACATTCTAATAATAACTGACATCCACAAAGTACTTGAATGTTTGCAAAATGTTTTACTTTCAATATCTTCTCACCTGTGAGAACTCACCTGTGAAATAGGTTCTATAGGTATTATTGCAATTCTATCGTAGATGAGGAAAAGGAGAATCACAAATGTTAACTGACTTACCCACTGTCACAGAACAAGTAAACATTGGTGGTAGAATTTAAACTTTGTTGTTCCTGACTCTATTTCTAATCCACAACCCACCAGGTTAGCCATATGAGATCAGAGTTTTAAAGGAAAAGATGAGGAATGTTTAGTAAAGAACTTAATAATAATAATAATAATGCAAAAACTAAAACATCTCCTAGTATCTTGGGATATTAAAGCTGGGGGGAGACTTAGAGATTATCTAATCCAAATCTACTTTTTTTTTTCTTAAGGAAAAGAAGGCTTAGGAAGTTTACTTGCTAAATTCTGGCAGTGTCAGAACCTAAATCTTTTGATTCCCTCTCTAATCCTCTGTATGCTATGCCAAACTGTCACTGGCATTCCATTCCAACTCCTTTCATCCCATATATAAAGTCAGTCAATTTTTAGACCCAAATCTGAGCAATCTCTTTCTTAGAACATGTCTGATTTCCTTCTGGCAGAGTTAAATGAAGCAGAAGGGTCAAGAGTATGAGGACTTTTTCCCCCCTGAATGATCACTTGTGTAATGTTTCACAAGATATATGGTCAAAAGGGAAGTACTCTAGACGAGGGATGGGAAACCTCTGATGTGGAAGCCACATATGGTCCTCTACATCCTCAAGTGTGTCCTTTTGACTGAATCAAACTTCACAGAACAAGTCCCCTTACTCAAAGGATTTATTCTGTAAAACTTAGATTTACTCCAAAGGCCTCACACAAAGGCCTAGGCTCTAGCCTATTCCCCCCACCCTAACAGAGTTCCACCTTTTCCTCAGGTACATTTGTTATCTCATCAATTGCCCATTTATTTCCCTTTTTAAAAAAGAGGAGAAAAGAAATATAGAAACAAGGTTAGATGCTTTGACCTTTACAGAATACTAAAATGAACTCATGATCTATGTTCTATAACATTTAAGAAAGTGCTTTCTAATGAATATGGTAACTGTGGTAATATAGTATCATGAAGATCTGATTTCAAGTCTTGCCTATGGCCCATACTTCCTCTGTGTCTCTAAGTAACCTATTAGTTTCTCAGACAATATCATGACATAAGTTGTGATACAGTTATAGATTTACATTGATCCCTGGAATTCCCACATCATAAGTTTCCTGTACTGTTGAAGGTAAGAGTTAACTTTTTGTGTGTCATGGATCTGTTTGGCAGTCCAGCAAAGGTTACGGACCCCTTCTCAGAATGTGTTTTTTCCTTCGTTTTCTAACTGAAGGAAGTGCTAATTTTCAGTTGGAATTTAGTGAAGATAAAATTGTGTTTTTCCCCATTCTAATTCACAGACATCCATGATATATGCCCCAAGTTAAGAACTCTAGATTTAAATTCAGGAAAATCTGGGTTCAAGTCCTGCTTTATAAGCCTAATGGCACTCAAAATCTCTCACCTGCACTTTTCTTTTGTTTAAAATAGGCAAAATAACAACACTTACCCCACAAGGTTATTGTTGTGCAAAATTTAGCTATTATTTTTATTGCTGTTGATTATGCTAAATACAATATATATTATATCCAATTCTTTTTCTTTTTGGAGGGGGGAAGGCCGGGTTGGGGTTAAATGACTTGCCCAAGGTCACACGGCTAGTAAGTATTAAGTGTCTGAGGCCAAATTTGAACTCAGGTCCTCCTGACTCCAGAGCCAGTGCTCTATTCACTGCACCACCTAGTCACCCCTTAGATCCAATTTTTAAAACATTTAAAATGAATTTGTAGTTATCCTTAATGCTGTTTTCTATGTTTGGCAATTACTTACTTTGTGCTTTGGGCCAGGCACTGTGGGAATAACAACCATTATCATTTCTAGAGTGCACCAGGGTTTTTCAAGTGCTTTCATTTCAACACGGCCTCACTCACATTTTTAGTTCTATAGAAATGACTAAAGAAGCAATATAGGGCAGATTCTCTCATACAATTTATATGTTACTGTCCTTTGGGAAAAATGCTAGATGCTCCAAATAATAAAACTGAATAATAATAATAATAATAAAATCAATATAAAGCTTTTTGCACTGACCCTCTCATTTGAACCTAAAAAAAAAAATCCTATCTACAAAGATTTTCAGAAAACAGGCATAAAAGCTCAGAAGAATCCAAGATCATGTAATAATCAGCCGAAGGTTTATAGATTCCAAACACGAGGCCTTCCCTTCTATAACATGAGAGTTCGTGGACCTCATTTTGATGGTTTCACAGTATACCATTGAGACTTTCCATATTTTGACCATGCTACATTTAAATTAGCAATTTTGATTTTTGTAAACAATATTTATTATATCTGTTCTTAGATTAATACTCTACAAAAATCCTTGTAGATTCTGCTATCTGCTTTAAGTCCATAAATAAATGCATTCTTCAGTCATATAAATAAATTCATTCTTTGCTCACATTGAACCTTTATTCAGAAAAGGTTTTATGACAGAATTTATTTCCACAATGAGTTGATTATTCTTTATTGCTTTTTCCTTCTTGTATAAAGGTTGCTTTCATGTACATATTAATCTGTGATTCCTATGAAGAATATGAAGTGGAAATGAGGTTAATCAACTTCAAAGCTCTTCTTAAAAATATTCAAAGAATCTTGCAAAAATAATGCAAAGTTTCTCCCTTTTTTATACACATGTAAATACACATATGCCTGTGTGTACACATATTCATATATATGTATGTGTATGTACCTCTAAATATAGATACATATACATATATACACCCATATGCTAATGATTGACTTCATACTTGATTACCGGCCCAAATTATTGCATTTAAAGCACAGCTAAAATAAAGTATAAAGTTGAATGGAATACAATATTTCTTTGCTTTTAATTAGCCATCAAATCATAGATTTAGAGTTGGAAGGAAGCTAAGATGAAGAAGTTCAACTCCCTCATTTTATAGAAGGGAACAGAGGCCCAGAGAGGTTAAGTCATTTTGCCAGGGTCACACAATTAGGGAGTGTCTGAGGCAGGATTCAAAACTAGACTTTCCTGATTCCAAATTTAGTATGATTTACATATATATATATATATATACGTGTGTGTGTATATGTCAGCATACTGTCTTCTGTTCATATATTTGTATGTATATATGTGAATATGTATGTATGTATATTTGATATACAAGTACTTAAAATGCACATGTGGATTATATGTGTATATATAAATATTCACTCTATATGTACACATTAAAATATATACAGGTATATGTTCTAATTCATATATAAATACATTTACAAACATATGTATGTATATACATTTACATGTAAAAATTTACATACATATATAATTAATGTTTGGAAGGAAGGAAACAAGCAGTTAATAAGAACCTGCTATGTTTTAGTCAATGTGCTAAGTGCTTTTACAAGTATTATCTCTTTACAAGTATTGCATTTACTGTCTCTTTTATGTTTTCTCTTTTCATGCAAACCCTGAGAGGTAGGTGTGATTTTTCCCTCGTTTTACAGTTGAGGAAACTGAGGCAACTAGAGGTTAAATGACATGCTCAGATTAGCACAAACATTGCCTGAGACAGAATTTTAACTAAAATTGGAGTCTAGACACAGTGCTCTATTCACTGTACCGCCTGTCTCTATCCCAGACTATGGTGTTCATTGTTTCCTTAAATTTAGTATATTATTAATTATAGGCATCAACTTGGCCTAGTGCAT
>CM053582.1:256685420-256702913 GCA_028627135.1 Pseudochirops cupreus
ATAGATAGATAGATAGATAGATAGATAGATATATTTTAACATTTGATTAGAGAACTTTAAATTCTAGATTCTTTCCCTTCCTCACTCATCACCCACCACCACTGGAAGGACAAGTAATTAAATACAGGCTGTACATGTGTAATTATGCAGAACCTCTCCACAGTGGGCATATTGTGAGAGACTGATTATATGTCCCTCCTTCCTATCCAGCCCCCAGCTTTTTCTATTCTCTGCCCTGTCCCTGTCCCTGTCCCTTTACAGAAGTGTGTACTTCCATCAACCCTCCCCCCAACCCTGCCCTCCCCTCTGTCATCCCATCTCTCATGCCCACCACCTCCCCTACTCTCCTGTGTGGCAAGATACTCAGTTTAGAGTTGATGTCATTCCTTCCCTAAGCCAAGTTCAATGAAAGCAAGGTTGACCCTTTCCCTTTTGCCTTTCTGTTCTTCCCCTCCATTGCAACAATTATCCTTTGCTGTGAGATGATTAACCCCATTCTCTCTGTCCCTGTCTCCTCTCATTCTAATATTCTCCCACCTCAGAATTTCCCCTTTTAGAGTATTGTCCCTTCCTATTCAATTGATCTTGTGCCCTCTATGTATTCATATATACACATACTCACATATGTGTTTGTATGCATATATAAACCATCCTATATAAACATATTTGTATGTATATGTATATATACATTTGTATTCCCTTCACCTATCCTCATACTGAGAACAGTTTCATAAGTTACAATTATCACTTTTCCGTGTTGGCAGTAAATAGTTCAACTTTGATAAGTTCCTTATGATTTCTTTTCCATGTTTACCTTCTCATGCTTCTTGTATTTGAGTGTCAAACTTTCTTTTCACTTCTGGTTTTTTCAGCAAGAATGTTTGGAAGTCCTTGTAATGCCATGCACCAGCAGATTCCCAAAAGAATGCTACTGTGAACAGCTTCTAAGGTTCAAATTACACAGTATAGGGAACACTGTTTATTCCATTACAAATCAAGGCAAACATTCACAATATATCACAATATAATATTCACAACATTACATCTTATCACAGAAAACAGCCACACAGTTTTCACTACAGTGGCCACAATATTTAGAACAAGGCATTCAATCAATTCACAATACAATCATCAAACTTCCACTCATGGTACAACCATTAACTTAGTCAGTCACTAATCTAGATTCCCTACTACTAACTATCATTAATCACCAGTACAGTCATTAGAAAAAACACACAAACCCTCCACCCCTCGGTGTCCAAAAAACTTCAATTTCATCCAAAGGAAGGCCTTTTCTTCATCTTGACTTTGCGTGGTCTCTCTGATTCCCTGGATCCCCTTCCATGGTCCTGGCTCCCTCCTGAATCCACCGAACAGTCACCTGGATTCAGAATCAGACAGCTCCAAGATCCTTGTCCAGTCCTCAGAGGTAGAGAGCTCCCAGGTCATTGTCCAGTCCTCAAGGCAGTCCCTGGCACACACTGAAGTTCGCAGGGTCCAGCACATCTCAAATTCTTCACTACTTCTCTTGCCTGGAACTTAAGGATCAAACAAAGTCTTAACCTGATCATGCTTCTTCAGTCCTCCAGCACTTCAGTTGGCCCTAGGACCCAGAAGGAACATCAGCCTTGCAGGAGGCCTTCCAGGCAAGCCCTCTCAGCCTTACAGGAGGCCTTCCAGGCAAGTCCTCTCAGCCTTCCAGGTGGTCTTCACCAAATTCTAGTCTCAGCCTTCTGGGCTGCCTTCAGGGGGAGATTTGCTTCTCTCTGTCACTTTGTGGGTTCTGTAGCTCTAAAATTTTTTTAGAGTCCTATTTTATAGGTGTTTGAGTTGGTTATGGGGGGAGAACATGGAATTTTCCTGCTTCTATGCTGCCATCTTGACTTTGAGTCTCCTTTAGCAGGCTGCTGATTTGCTTTTCATGATTTTCTTTCATCATTCTCATTTCTCTTTTCAGTTTTCCTTCTCCTTCTCTTACCTGATTTTCAAAATCCTTCTTGAGCTCCTCCATGGATATAACCAATTCTTATTTTTCTTGGAAGCTTTCAGTCCAGGAGTTTTGTCTTTGTTGACTTCTCCTGGTTCCATATTTCCATCCTTTTTGTCCCAAAATTACATTCTATGGTCTGATTGCACTTCCTCATTTTGCTAGCCCATTTTTAACTTTTGAGTTCCTTACCATGGTAGAACTCTGCTTCCTGAGTGCAGAGAGCTATATAATCTCTGGGGTTTTTTGCAAATGTTGCCAAAGCTATGAGGAATGCACCCTTTCTGCAGCCACCACAAGCTCTGGTAAACTGTTCACACACCCCAGCACCACCACCCAAGGCTGTGATCCAGATCTAAGGAGGTCAAAGCAAGAGCTATTACCCTCTGAATGGTTGATTAGTCCCCCTACAGTCTGCAGGCCACAAGCTCTGGAGTCAGCCACAAGGCAGCAGCTGCAGCTGCCATGTTTCCACCACCTCTCACACTGGTGGCAGGGGCTGAACTGTGCTCTTTTATCACCCAATTCCAACAGAGGTCCCCACTGACCTTTTACTTTATCTTTGGTGTTTATGGGATGAGAAATCTGGAAACCAACACAACTGCTGGTGATTCACCCTCCTGAAGTCTGTTCCCACCAGTATGGGCCACAGGTTGTGGCTTCCCAGGGTTCAGCCAGCTCATGTGGGACTAAGCTCAGCTCCTAGTCTGGTGTTGTAGACCCTTTTCATCATCTTGCCTGGCTGGCTTCAGTGTGACATTTGTTTCTCTCTCACACTTTGTAGGTTCTATAGCTCTAAAATTTGTTTAGAGTCATATTTTACAGGTATTGGAGGTGGTTGTGAATGGAGCTCATGCAATTTCCTGCTTCTAATCTTCCATCTTTGCTCTTTCCCCTTGCTATTCCTTTCAAATACATAATAAATTTATCATGTAACTTTATCTTATTTCCTTTTTTTCCTCATTCCCTGTTACCTTATAGATGGCTGTCATTAGACACAAATATGCATATATATGTACATTTATACACAATGCACACATGTGTATATACATATGTGTACAATCACATGTGTATACACATGTGTATATATGTATATACATATGCACACACATATATTTAAAAATCAGTACATATACATTTCTGTTTATATATAGAGAGTATATAGATGTATATAGAGTCTCCCTTCATATATCCTTTATAGGAGATATAGAGATAGATAGATAGACAGACAGATAGATAGACAGATAGATAGATAGATAGATGATAGATAGATAGATAGAGAGGGGTGTGTGTGTGTGTGTGTGTGTGTGTGTGTGTGTGTGTGTGTGTGTGTTTGTCTGTGTGTGAATGTGTTCTTGTTATTTATAGTGGTCAAAATGACCAAAGTTGGTTGCCCAAAGTTGTTCTTAAAACACTGTTGCTATTACTATATACAATGTTCTCTTGGTTCTGCTCATTTTGCTCTTCATTATTTCATGCAAGTATTTCCATGGTATCCTATGATCATCAAATACTTCATTTCTTATAGCACAGCAGTACTCTATCATCATTACATACCACAACTTGTTCACTCATTCCCCAGTTATTGGGTGTCCCCATGATTTCTAGTTCTTTGCTACCACAAAAAAGAACTGCTACAAATATTTTAGAACATATAGGTTTGTTTTTTCTTTTTTCTGTAATCATCCTTGAAAACAGACTTAGTAGTGGCACACACACATGCATGCACACACACACACACACACACACACACACACACACACACACACACATTCCTTCCCTTAGAGAATTTTTCTTTAACTGACTTTATCTTCTATGTTGTATAATCCCCTTCATTACTATTAAAATGTATCTTTATGATATTTTGTTCAGGATTTATATAATTTAAAACAGCCCTTCTCTGTGATAGGTTTATTAGTAGAATTCCTTGTCACACATGTACAAAGTGCCAATCCTTTTCATCTCCTTTTCCCCCTAAATTCAAATTATTTTTGCCTCTATGCTGTGCTTTGTGGACTCTACTATCCTGAGGCCTCTTATGAAAGCCCTTTTCTCTTCCTATGGAAATAACTAAGCCCTGTTTGATGCAAGCTCTTTTACAGGCTTTATAATAGTATGAAGTTATTGCTTTGATTCAATAATGCACTAAACATTTCAATCCTCTTTGTGATTATTTTGAAGTCCTTTATGTCATGAGGAATGCATTTGAGAAATATAAATTTTTTTCAACTGTTGGAGCTGACCAGTATTTTTAGTTACTGATAGCTTTAAGGGACTTTTAATATTTTCTTTCATTTTACCCCCTAGCTACATCATCATCATTATCATTATCATCATCATCAAATGATAATCACTCCATCTCTTCATGTGGGACTTAACTGGTAGAGATGGAAAGTTATTTAAGTCCTGTCCCCATTCTTCAGAGGCTTCCAAATGAAAAACAAATGACATTAATATACATATCTATAGCAAACATGATTACACTATCTCCCTAAAGTACTTTTTCATTTTGTAAGTAGTATATATAGTACTAGTACATACTTATCTATGAACATATGGCCTCCCATGGATAGAATTTGAGGTCTTAGAGTGAAGGAACTGCTTCACTTTTGTCTCTGTATCTATTCTTGCTGTCAACACAGAGCCTGGTACACAGTAAGTACCTCATCAATGCTTGTTCATTAACTGATTGATCCTACAAAGTCAGAAACGTATTATAAAGAAAATTAGTATAAAAAGGCAAAAAGTTAAGGTACAGAGTCAGCATTGTTCATGATAAGACACAGGTTTGAAGACCAAAAGCATTTCTTTACATCAGCACCAAGGCAGATTATATTAAAAGTAATTTAATAATATCTCATCAACACCAATTACCATATGTTATTTGCCATTCTGTGGACTATGGTCTGTGAAAACAATTCATTTCGACTCTCTCATGGACCCCTCTCTTACTGAATATGAAAAGTTTTAATCACAAAAATTTTCCAGGAGGGAGGAAACTGGGGAGTTCCTTGACAAAGGGAGTAGGGCATTTGGGGTATGGAGAAAAGTTGAACAGAAAGCATTTCTTGGAGTCTGTGGGATTTTAAGTGTAGGGGAATTAAAGCTAGAAATGAGAATGTTGATTAGACTATATATGTGTGTGTGCATGCATATATTATATATTTTTCTTATTTCCTTTTGTTTTTCAATTGTTTACTTGTTGAAATTCCTCAATAGATTGACAATATAGCTGTCTGTGAGTATATGTGTGTGTATAATATTTATGTTTGTGTGTGTGTATATGTTTTCTTCATTGCAACATTAGATCATAAATATGGACAATTATTTTGTAATTGTGTAACACAACTAATTTGCACCTCATCCAGTTTAATCAGATTCGACAGCCATTTATTTTTATCCTAATCATCTCTGTCCATGGATTTCCATAATTGCTCCATGGAGAATATACTTAATGTACTCTACTTCTTCAGATTCTTTTACTATTCTAATATGTATCAGTACCACATCATCACTATTCATCCAGTATCCCTTACTCTGGACTACATCACCCACCCATCTGAATTATTACCAAACGATTTCATTTTCTGATCATATTGAAGAGGTTTACCCACAAAGAGGGTTCGGGTTGCCTGAGACCCCAAAATACCAACATGCCAGGTCCTGCTGAGAGAATTTGACTCAAGTCTTCTCAGCCAAAGAAAAACAAAGTTTATTAATAGTTCATCATGTGGGGTAGACTCTCAAGGAGCCAGTCTATGCTAGGTCATTCTATGGTGCTTTCACAGAGCAAGTCTGTGCTAGGGCATTCTGTGGCACTCTCATACCACATGGAAGGGAAATAGGATTCTTATATACAGAAGAATCTAGGGTGGTCTAGAGGAGGAGTTTGGGGAGGGTCTTCAGGAGGAGTCAATGAGGTCAATGCAAGAGTGGATTGATATTTTGATAGGCTCCAGGGTGGGAAACAGATGGACAATGGAGGGCCAGGCTAGTAACAGAGGTTTGGGCCCAACTACAATGAAATACTTAGGGCCTCTGCAAATGTCTCATCAAGTGGGAAGATTCAATCAGACTTCAAGGGGTTTCCCAAAACCTGTATGTCAAAGATTCAAGGAGAACTCAAGGGGTTCCCAGAGCCTACACTTCATCAATATTATTATTTATTATATTATATGTAATATAACATATTATATATTTATATATAATAATATGTAATTTATATAATATACATAAGATATTATATAATTTATATAATATATAATAATATGTACTTTGTATACATTTATATATAATATGTAATATATTTCTGGTCATAATATTATATACATATGTGTGTATGTATGTATATGTATATATGTATATGTATATATGTGTATACACACACTGATAGGATACATCATCAACTATTTGCCACAATATGCTGAAACCTATCAAGAATCATATTTGTTAACATTGGGTCACCTGTAATTGTGATCCTTCTAAGATAGGTCTTACATTATTCATTATCATATAGTATCACTAAAAGAATAATCATGTTTATAACATTGACTTTGATAGCAGGGAAGAGCTTGAGGTCATTGAGGGCACTATGCTATTTTTCAACTATGATCGAGAATGATTGTATCGTATTGAATTTGGGCCTAGGTTATTGTCTTTTAGCTCCTCTTCAAGATGTATCTGTCGGTGGACCAATTGTATTTTTAATGTATTGTTAATGGAATGGGAAGATCTTTCTTGTCCATTAACAAGTCTATATGATCTGCTTTGAGCCTAAGTCACATGAGCCCAAGTCACATGCAAGTCTGAGTCACAGGAGTTTGAGTCACATGGAACCTGTGGTGGGAAGAGCTTGCTGAATGGGTGGAGCATGAATGGGCGGAGCAGGAAGTGGGAGAGTGAGGTGAAGCTCAGAGAAAGAGGAGGCAGAGAGAGAAAGAGAAGTTAGCATGGGTGAGAGAGAGAGAGAGGCAATTTGCCTGAGGTAGCTTGTTTTTGGGGAGGTCTTATGGAAGGAAGGCTTGGGGATGGTGGTGCTTCCTGCATTGGTAATGTGTACCAACTTCTTCATTACCATGGTGGATTTGGCTTTCTGGTATATGAATAAATATCTTGGTTTGGGCTTTGAAGGAGAGAGTCTATTATATCTTGCAATTCAAACCTAGAAATATGCCTACATATTCATAGCACCCATTGTGGGTGACAATATACCAACTCAACCAGTTTTCCATTAAAATGCTTTTTATAATCTAAGCAATATGAAATCTTTGTCCATTTTTTTTTCTGTGTGGGTGTAATAGACTACTATACTACTACTATAGTTTGACTTACCATGGATCTCATTCAGATGTTCCTATTGAATTTTGGGGCTTGGGACAATTAGTATCATATTTCTTCTTTTTGGACTCAGCATAAGATACCTTTCTTGACGCTGGCATATAGCTGGTATATTTCTTCTCCCAATATTCACAGTGAGAATATTGATATGGACCTGATTCACTTCTTCTAGCAGTGAGTCCATCAGTAAGCCACTAAGTAAAGATTATGAAGAGTATCAAGAGCTAAATTAATATTCATGGGTATTTAAAAATATTTGTGATTCATAGCATAATCTGCTCCCTTTTTTGATATTCTGCCCTGTTCAGTATGAATCAAAATGGGACCTATAAATTACTGAAGATTGTTTTGCAATTTTCCCTTTTACAGGGGCCACTATGGATAAGAATTTCATCATTAGCAGCTGGTGATATCTTGTCATATTTAGCTAAGCTGGTCTTTAGATAACAGAAGCATTTTATCACTGAAACCACACTTGAAGATTTTTCCCACTACAGTTAGCATTCTATAGTGATGCCCCATGCTTAGAATGTTCTCTGTTTAACTCTCTGTCTAACTAAAATCCCATCTTCTACAGGAAGCATTTCTTAAGCCCTTTTAATTCTAGAGTCTTCCCCCTCTTAATTATTTTCTATTTATCCTATATATAGCTCAATGCACATATTTATTTTCTTGTTGCCTCCATCATTACATCACAAACCACTTGAGGAAAGAGACTGTTTTTTTCTTCCTCTTTTTGTATTCCTAGCACTTAGCACAATGCCTGGTACATAATAGGCATTTAATAAATACATTGGTGTTTTTTTTTTTATTTGACTCATTGACTGATACTCCTTGAGAACCCAACCTTATGCCATGAGTAGGGATTAGTGAAGTGCTTTTATGGAAGATCGCTACAGTATTTAGTGTAGCACCTGGAACATAATGAATTTTGAATAAAAGCCTATTGATTAATCAACTGATTGATTATATCTGGATATCTCTTTTTTCCTAGACAGAATGTCAGTTTTATGAGAATGGGGACTGCTTCATTTGCCTTTATACCCCTATTACCAAGCATTGGACCTAGCATATATCAAGTCCTTAATGAGTGCTTAATCATTAACATTTTACACATTCACTTTATACAACAAAGTTATGTTTTGGTAATCTAATGTGTTATCTTGTATATTGTTGAAACTTTGTTGTATTTCAACTTTTATTTCAAAATAATTTTGGATCTGCATTTTGAAGGAAAAAGGCAGCATGGGGCAGTGACTCCAAGTCAGGAAGTTCCAAGTTCAAAGTCTGTCTGATATTTACTACATAAAGAACTATGAGCAAGTGTCTTCCCTTCTCTGAGGTTCAGGCTTATTTACTGTTAGAATGGGTTGCATCTGTGTCAGCAGAGGGAGTTTCCATACCAACAAAATCATACTTTGTAGTAAAAAGATTCCTCATTGGCAGTCAATAGATAAATTATTCTTTGTTCTGCCTTTAATAAATGCATCTAAACTTAAGTGGATGGTTTATTTGGAGTAGGCCAAATAATGCCCTCTAATTTAGAAATAATGATTTGTTGATTCATACTTTGATGGTTTTTGTCAATGTCACCTATTTAAAGTCCTAGTAGAGGAAATACTGATATTATTTCACATATGTATAGCACCTTAGAGGCATTGTTTATTTGGGCTTTACCACAACCCTCTGTGATGCATAATGATTATCATTAAGAGCAGCAGTAGCTTTAAGTAATAATGATTAAAGATAGCATTTATATAACAATTTACATTTTACAAGGCATTGTAGAGATTTTATGTCATTTAAGCCACATAATCACCCTGTGAGGTAGCTACTAATCATATCCCAATTTTAGATCCAAGGAAACTGAAGCTATGATTTGCCCCAGGTTACAGAGCTAGTTAGTGATGCAACTATTTTCCTCATTTTTTGAAGATGTGGAAACTGAATCTCTGAAATCCTGAATGATTTTCCCAAGGTCACAAAGTCAGTTGAGCATCAAGAGCTGAATCCAAGTCTCCTAGGCTTGTGTTTTTTCCCACCTATCACTAAGTGAAATTACAGTAATAAGTACTTGATGAGGGAAAAATGCTCTTATATCCAAAATGGAATTATATTCTTTTCTTATTGATGACCAAAGTCATTTGTACTCCTCTTGTACACAAAGGTTTTCAAGCTTCATTTCCAGCTGTTCAGCTGCACCTAGGTAATAACTCAGCTAAGAGCTTTTATTCTTCTTGAATGAATTATACTTCATGTGTGCTAAATTTTCTCAGGGCAGCCGACCATAAAAATTATATTATGTATCTCTCTTGTGTAACTTGTGTGAAAGTGGAGTTTGTCAAAACTGGCTGCTCAGCAGTTAATGGAAGCCTCCTCTGCATTTGATCCAGGGAGTCAAGCTGTCTACAAAGGTGGCAAAATAGGAAAGAGTGAGAGGAAAAATAAAAATAAAAAAGACAAAACCAGCACAACAGAGACAAGAATTGTAAGTGAAGGACTGCAAATCTAAAATGAGGAAATTGATGGTGAAAGTCCACTAATTGCCCCATTTCCCTTAACTTAAAGGTGAAGCTATTTTGTATGTGCCAAGACCTGAGATTATGGGACTGCATTTCCCTGGAAGCCCTTAATACCCATTGCTAAAATCAGCAGCAGATGTCTGTCTGACCTCTACCTAATTGAACAGGAATGTCAGCTGGAGGAGAGTCATCAATCTTCAAATTGTCTTGTAGAAGGTCTTAAGGATTTTTTGCCAAAGGATTTCTGTTACATAGCCTAAGTAAGAATGGTGTATAAAATAATAGTCCTTTGTAATGGAAAGAGCCCAGGTTTCCTTAAACAAAAAATTGGAAGTTAGAGAATTCACAATTAGAAAGGTAATAAATATTCCATACATATTTACTCGTAACCTAATCTGTGACATTTTTTACAGGCTATGTGATTTATTTTGAGATAGAATACTCAATCTGTTCTCAAAATCCTTCAAATGAGAAGGCAAATACTCAGTTATAGTCATATTTTGAAATCTGGTAGTTGATCACATCTCAGAGCCCAATGTGAAGAGGTGCAGAGTGTGAATATAATAGTAAATTTATTCCCTGAAAAAAATCCCATGTCCAAGTATAGGATGCCCTAGAACATAGATCTACTCCACAAAATAAAGCTCTTCTTCTTGGGGAAGGCAGTGGTGGGGAACCCCACTCCCCAGAATTTCTCTGGTACAGTCTAATTTTCATCCTGGAAAATGAAAATCAGATGGCTTTCTCCAAAGGCAGGTAGTGCTACCTGCTTATCAGTAAATGGCAGGAGGGGAAAAGCTAATAAAAATTACTCCTCCCTCCCTCTCTGTTTTGCTTTCAGATCAGCAATAGTTCTTGGCCATCACCAGCATGTTTGGGCTATAAGCCTGCACACAACCCTAATGGGTAGCACTATTCTCATTACATCTACACACATTCTGTTGTTACTTTGCATTTCCTCTCCTCCTCCTTGCTTTCCTCCCACCACCCACCCTGCCCCTGCTTCTATATGTATCTGTCTCTCCCTCTCCCTGTCTTTTGCTGTATCTCTGTCCTTGTCTCTCTGTGTCTCTCTATACCTTTCTCTAGTTCTGCATTTCCCTCTTTGTGTCTATTTCTGTCTGTCTCTCTTGTTCTTTCTCACTGTCCCACCTTGGAATGGATTTCTAGGACAGAAAGAGTCACTTCTCTTCCCTCCCACACAGTTTCTGAATGTATCAGGGAATTACAAAATCTTAGGACTAGAAGAGACTGTAGTGTTCATCTAGTACAGCAACACATACATATAAAGGAATCACAACTATAAAAAAACCAAACAAATGATTGGAAGAACTTCAATTAGGAGCTCCCTACCCCCTGAGGAAGCACATTCCATTTTTACCTAGATCTAATCATTAGAAAGTTTTTCTTTCCATCAAGTCTAGATTTCCTTCCTTACAAATTCCAAACACCATTCTCTTATGGGAGAGTCACACAAATCCTGGAAGACAACTATGGCATCTTTCCTTCCCCTCAGCCCAGAGCCTTCCTGCTTCTACATTAAACATCTTTTTTTCTTCTTCTAGTTCTCTTTCAAGGGTTTTTTGTTTGTTTATCCATTTTTTCAGAACATTTTATTGTTCCTCATAATCTGGAGTATGTACAGGTATATACTGAATCACCTCTTCTAGAATGGAGCTCCACTTCCATTTGGAACATAAATAACAGTCCTTGTCTGTGTTGCAGATACACAAATTTCACACATGCAGTGTTTGCCATTCCAAAATCAGTGGTGATATGAATGTTGATTGAAATTTTAAATTATATGTATTAAAGTTGAACTAGGAATAGGCACTTAAAATTGAAGCCCTTTGAATCAGAATCTACCTCCTAAAATCCTTTACCTTACTAAATCTAATTCCTACTGAGTAATAGAGCCAAAACTAATCATTTCTTTCTTAACTCACATAGTGTTTCTGAGTTTATCAATGGATAGTTCAGACTTACTATAATGCTTGATTATTGAAGACTGAATCCAAATGTCTACTATAAGCAGCCATTAAGATTTTTGAGATACTGAACTCCTTAACTATTAAAAGTAGATGCCAAAATGTGTAAAAAAAAAAAACCCAACCAATTATTGCTTATTATTATTTTTCCTCCAAGAGTAGAATACTTTGGTTAAAAGTCTTAAAAAAATACTACATGGCAAGAGAAAACATTCTAGAATCTTTGAGTTCTGTCTCATTACGATATTAATAATAAAAAAGAGATACTGAACTCTGGAAATTTATGCAAAGGGACAATCACATGTGCCTGATGATGAAATTGTTTTGTTGCTTTAGTAACTAATATTTTAATGGGGACTAAGACAAATCTATTTTATTTTAAATTCTGCTTTTTAATGAAAATGTCTTGGTAAGGTTCAGCCATTGTTGTTGTTGCTATTGTTAATATATTACATAGGAGAGCACTTGTCAATACCCCTTAGGTAGCAACTTAAGCCAACTTTACACAGAGTGGACATTAGTGTCTGCTTTAGGTGATATGATTTTATAGGCACAGATAATGGTCTTGTACTAAAAATATGCCCTGTTCTTATAGTTTAGACGAATTTCTGACATACATATTTCATAGGATTAAAGTATTAGGTCTGTGGGAGCCCTTTGTACACATGATATTTTAAGAAGAACACATTAAGGCATCAAACTATCCCATTAGAACATAGACCAATCCTTGAAATAAATGGAATAAAAACTAAAGGTATATTGTTAGGTGGTATGTGCAGACATAAGTGTGGTTCTCTCAGCCTCAGTTTCCCCTTATAAAATGAAGATAATAGTGATAAAATAAATGTTTTTATTAATAATAACATAAATATATAAAAATACAAATATATATAAGTAATAAATAAATAAAATGAAATAATGTCTTTATTATTATGGAATTCCTATGTAAGGGACGGGGAGGAGCACTAAAGACAACAACAACCAAATGATAGCTGGCATTTATTCAGAGCTTTAAGGTCTGTGAAGCACTTTGCAAACGTTATCATACTTTGTGCTTTCTGAAACCCCAAGAGGTGGGTGTCATGCATTGGAAGTAAAATTCAAGAGGACTTTGAAAATCAATTTTGCACAATTATAAAAGTAGCTATAGATGTGGGTATTGACGTAGGTATAGGTTTATATTATATTCACATTCATAAAATATGAATGGTTTTTGTCTTATTAAGTCCTCACATTCCAAAATAGACAAATCACGAAAAAATATATGTATCAGGCTTCCAAACAAGACTGGAATTATTTTGCATACAGATGCATTTGTGGGAGACCTGATTCATAACTGGAAAGAAGAATGTTGAGGCAAAATTGCTTACCTGTGTTAAAGGAAAAGTTGGTACCAGTCCTGCTTGGGCAGACATACATGATGCCAGAGACTCCAATGAAAAGAGAAGGAAAGACTTTGGAAGCTGTAGACATATAGGGGCAAGTAAGTGTTACAGTGGATAAATTGCTGGGCCTGGAGTCAGGAAGATTCATCTTCCAGAGTTCAAATGTGCCCTTAGACACTAGTTATGTGACCCTGGGCAAGTCACTTAACTATGTCACTGTTTCCTCATGGTCTGGAGAAGGAAATGGAAAACTACTTTGGTATCTTTGCCAAGAAAATCTCAGATCAAAGAGAGTTAGAAATGACTGAACAATAAGAAAAATAACCTCAACATGTCCCTCAACATGTGTGTAGTTTCCCTTCCTGAAGACTTCAAAGATTTTCTCTTGGGTGAAATCTGGGCCATCTTTCTGAGTCTGATGTGACATGTCATTTTACTCATACACATATTCTTCTATATTCTAATCTACATATTTTATCTGATTTCTGTTTGCAGGTTGCTTGGACAAATGAAATTTAGCAAATAGGTCAAGAAACATATTAAGCAACTACCATATGCTAGAAACTGTACTAAGTACTAGGGCATACAAAGAAAAAGTTCTTATTCCAGAGTTTATGGAGTGTGAGTTGAGAGAGGTTGACATGATCACATCTGTGCTTCAGAAAGACCACTTTGACAGCTGAATGGAGGATGGCATGGAGTTATGCTCTTTCTAATGATCTCTTGTGTAGCCACTGTTTGATGGGAAGGTACGAAGCCAGCACTTTTGAGCTTACAGTTAGCTTGGCCATTAAGAATGACCAGAGAGAGTTTTTGTTCTGAAACTATTATACCCCTAAATCAGTAATATTTTGGAGATGAGCAGTTAGATAGAAATCTAACCCAATACTACTTACAGTGACAGGTTAGAGAAAGAGCAAATGTCCAACCACAGTCCTGCTTTTGTTCCTCAAAAAGGTAAAAGTTGCAATCTTCCTTAAAACCAAATGGGCTAAATTATAGTGATAACACTCTTTGCCATTTGTGAACCACATTTTGATACTCCCTGTGGACAACTGTATTTTATGTAGGTCTATATATCCCATATATAACTAAACTTTGGTTATATGGAAGGCAAATTCTGGGATGCTGAGGTGGAAGCATTAGCCAGAAGCAGTTAGAAAGCAAAAGAGAAAAAAAAAATCCCAAATTAGTTTGACTTAAGATCCAGTCCCTTTACACACAGCAACAAGCAAACACCTGAGATTAGCTAAACATGCAAAGATTAAATCTGAAAGGTATACTTGTTTAATTCACTGAACAGAAGGAGAGAGACACTGTGATTGGCTGATGATTACTATAAAAAAGCAGTATCCTTTCATGGGCCTAAAGTAGCACTGAAAAAGTGATGACAGAAGAGACAAAATAGAATTAAAGCAAAGAGAAGTATGAGGAAGACAATGAGAGAGATCAGCAATGATATTAGCAACAGTAGCAGCCAGCAATTCAAAGAGAACATAGGGAATAGATAGAAAACCATGCTAACAGTTGAGCAGAATGAGACTGATTTAAAAAAAAAGTTACCAAAACAATTTTATAATCTAACAGGAACTGACAACTACCTGTTCTATAATCATTAAAACAAGACATTTCTACTGTGTATTGGGGCTGAAGCAGGTGGAAAGAAGAGAAACTATAAGAAATAAAAAGCCACCTTTATATTTTTTCAGGCATCTTTATCCAAAAATGGCCCACAATCTTGCATAATATAGCATTCTGGAGAAAAATGTACTGTTAGTCTTCAAATCTAAATCAAAACACAGTGGAGTTCAGTATAATAATATGAAGGAAGGACTCACATAAATAGCAGGGTGATTCCATCTTCCTTACTCTTCCACAAATAAGACATGCCACCTCTCAATGTGGGACATTTTCTCTGGCTTCCCCTGCTTCTCCCCCTCCTCACCCCTGCCTTCACTTTACCTACTGACCCCTTCGGCTTCCTTTAAATTCCAACATGGCTTTCAGGTAGTCCAATAAATATATATCAGTGTCATTATATACCTGGGGTCATTCTTCCATAACTATATACCATGTCAGATGGAAGAGAAGACAAAGACAGAGAGTATATTGTTACAGAGGAATATATAGACCAAATACATATGACTCTGGTAAATTATACCCCTAGCAATGTTGAGCCTAGATGTCCTTTTTCTTCTCATAGTGTCCGTGTGTAGATCTTTCTGAGTGCGGCATCTTGGCTGGTTTGGTTATTCATACGAGATTTCTAGGCCTATTGCTCTCCACTGTTCAACTCCTGATGGTTTGGTACAATTATCTATATAATCATTAATCTTCTTCTGTCTTTGCCCATGACACCAGACATGTTCCCTCCTGGGTTCAGTATCCCTTATTGATCTAATATTTCTTCTAAAGATCAGTGGTTTAGAGAAAGGAATGGTTCTTCACATTGAGAAAGGACTTAGAGCAACCATTTTTTATTCTCTGAACTTTGCCTGCCTCTAATTTACACCATTTTCAACTCCCTTTGCTATGTTAATTCACCCATTAGAACCTTGAGGGAAAGAACTATCTTTATTTTTGCTTTCATTTGTATCCCTAGCACTGATCACAGTGCCTAACACATTAATTCTGAAGAATAGTTGGAAAGATAAGGTAACAAACACTGAGATGTCTGTTAAGCTGTCTTAAGGTGTCTGTTAAGTTTGTCAAGCCAAATTGACAATCAATCAAACTCTACTGCAGAGAGCACAACTCTGATGGGCTGGCCACATTGTTCAAAATCCATATGTATGTTTGCCTCAAAGACTAATTATTGGAGAATTCATGCAAGGAAGGAGTTCACATGATGGTCAGAAGCAATGCAAAGACACTCTCAAGGTCTCTCTGAAGAACTTTGGAATCGATGGTGTGACATGGCAGAGGCTGTTAAAGAACTGCTCAGCATGTCATGCCTGTAGAAAAGAGGGCACTGTGCTCTATGAGTGAAGCAAAATTGCAGTAACTCAAAAGAAATGTAAGATGGGCAAATTTAGAGACATCTCTACTCCAAATGTTCACACGGATGATTTTGGACAGTGTGTGATAGAACCTTCAGAGCTTATATTGGTCTGATCAGTCACTACACCTTCCTCCATCATAGTGATGTCACCTTGACTCTCTTTAAGAGGGACAATAACCAACTTAGCACTACGCATAATACACAGTGAGCTCTTAGTAAATGCTTGTTGTAGGTAGCACAGTGAATAGAGTATCGACCCTGGAGTCAGGAGGACCTGATTTCAAATCCAGCCTCAGACACTTGACACTTGCTAGCTATGTGACCTTGGGCAAGTCACTTAATCCCAAATTACCTAGCCTTACTCCCTCAAAAAAAAAAAAAGAAGAAGAAGAAATGCATGTTGACTTGATTCCCTATCAATAATTAGGATTTACTTCTGAGGACAGATTTATTCTTGAATATATATAATTTATACTCCTCAGAGGTACATCTGGTCTCAACTAATTCACTAGAGAATGTGTGTTGCTTTTTTAAAGAGGCCCCTAGAGGCCTTTCCAATTTGTTGGCTAGCCAATACCCAGCTGCCCTTTATTCCATCAAGCTTATCTGATGAACCTCTTTACACCTAGTCAAGGGGTAAGAAATTGTAGGTTCTTATTTGTACTCTGTTTAAGACTTTAATACTTTATTGTTTCATTACAAGCCTCTTACTTTCTGTAATCTCACTCCTTGATCTAGGAGGAAATCAATCAACTAAAGTTGCCAAGATTAACTCCTACACACTACATTATTAGCAATACAGAACTTTGTTGTTGTTAGTGTTGTTCAGTAATTTTCAATTATGTCCAACTATGTGATTTCATTTGGGGTTTTCTCTGCAAAGATACTGAAGTGATTTGCCATTTATTTCTCTGACTCATTTTACAGATGAGGAAATTGGAGCAATTTGCCTGAGCTGGTAAATGTCTGAGACTGGGTTTGAATTCAGGTTCTCCTGACTCCAGGCCAAGCACTTTATCCACTGTGTTGCCTAGCTAGAAGCAATTTCCCTCTATTGGAAAGGAAAGGGAAAAAAAAAGACCATCATAGCATCAAAGACAAAAATATATTAGTGCACATGACTTTAAATGGACAAGCAAAGATGGTTCAATTTGAATATTAGCTAATCTATAATACAATATATAAAAAATCAGAAGAGAGATCTTTTAAAATTATTTTGCTTTTCTAAATCAACTAAATTTGTGGTGCTGTACTATATAATGGACCCCCCCCC
>CM053582.1:256703413-256743413 GCA_028627135.1 Pseudochirops cupreus
CATATTTGTATATGAACATATATATTTTCTGCTGCGTATTTCCTTACTAGTTCAATCATCCATTTATGTCATTGCTGAAAGCTCATTTGAGACTCCAGAATAACTTGATGATAAAAAAAAACAGAAGAATTTGAGTTTTTATCATATTTCTTCATTCTAGCATTGTTATTCAATGATTTCAGTCTATGGACCAGCTTGTTTTTCAGATTATCACAACATTTTTTACATAACAGGTTTCATGAGAAATCTGATACATTATGTAGGTAGTATGAAGAAGTTTCAATTTTCTTGTCATTTTCAATGTTGTTTGTTCCTGGGATTTAATTAAAAGTTAAACATTGAAGAGAATTTAGAGCAAATTTAAGTCTAGTGTTATATTAATAACATGTCATTTCCTGATCATGATGTTAAAGTTTATGTATACTTTATCATAAGCTCTCTCCCTAAGCCCCAGCAAATATGCTTGAAATGGTCAGGGATGCTCTCCTTTCATACTTCACACTCAGACAATGCAAGTGAGATAGGAGTAGCAATAGGCTGGCAAAGGATCTGTGATTCATTATGTTCTTGATGCAGGAATCATACCTAAAGTTTTGAATGCTGCTGTGAAGTCAGAGGACAAATATAGGAAAGGGGAAGATGATGAATTTCTAGAGGTATTAGAAAACCACTTGAGAGAAGAAGACTTCAGGTTTTGATTGGTTGATTAATTGTGCGGAAAGACAGTAATGTTTCACTGCCCCCAAAGGTCATTCAGCTGTATACACTTCACTCCATCTATTATGAGAAAAAGGCAAATGACCCAAAAGGAAGGGATATTTTTTAACAAAGTGAGTTCTAGGTCCCTAGCTGGGATCACTACCCATTTGGGCCATATCTAACATGGTCATTGTCTACCTTTGCTTCTTCCAAATCTTTAACATGTCATAATAATTGATGGGAGGGAATAGAATGTAAAAAATATATATATTTATTGAGTCTTTGCTTAGTGCCATACTCTGTGCTAAGCCCTAGCAATACCAAGAGACAAGCTAGATTAACCCTTTTTTCATCGAACTTACATTGAAATTAGGAGAAATGACACATATGAAAGGTTTTAGCTGTAAGGCAAATGGAAAAGCCCAGTTGGCAATGTCTATAATTAGTGACTAATCAGAAAGGTTTTATCATTCTAAAAGTCAGAGCAGAGTAGGGTTCTACTTTATATCCAGTAGGAATGGAGTACAGATGGGAATTTATGTATTACCTGTTACATGATGTCTTTGTAACAAAGCAACATTGCGAGGTAAATGCTATTATTATCCCCTCATTACAGGAGGAAAATGAGGTAATTATAGGTTAAGTGACTTGACCTGAATCATACAGTTGCTAAGTATCTGCAGCTAGACTTGAAACTCCTGACTCTATATTCCACATTTTATCCACTGCTCCACCAGCTGCCTCAGACTTCAGCTATGAAGGCATTCCAAAGCAGAGTGGAGAGTAGGCAGTGGTGTTGGGGCAAGGAGGGGGAAAGTTCCTTGCAGCTTATTCAGCTAGGCCCTCTAGAACCCAAAAAGAGAAAGGAAGTATTGTCAATCCTAAATCTGAGAAACCTGAGGCAAAGTTCAAATTTCTTTGTCTTCTTAGCTTATACACTTTTTGTATCACCTATAACTGCCCATTATATGATTTCCTGTTCTGAAATGCCCTCTCTCATACAAATCTCTTCTACCGCCTCTCCCTTTGTCTCACTCCTTCTAAACCAATTTTTTCTTCCTTATCATGGCCTTCATTCAAGGTAATCCTTCCATATTGATCCATTAATCTTCAAAAAGTGACCCAGAATCATTAAGAAAAAAGCATCTACAATTATCTGTTTTACTATAGTTAAGAAGGAAGAAAAGTATAGTGTAGATTTAAAATAAGTTGATATAAAAATTACTGAGTAGTTGAAATAACTCCCTAGATACTCAGAAGACTTGGCCATGCAGAAAAATTAACTTCTAGTTACAAAATTTTTTCTGGATCTTCACATAATATTCTGATTATATTGACACACTGTTGGCGAGAGTACAAACTCAAATTAGCATTTAATTGGTGTTGCAAAATTTCCTATTTGTGGTTTTGTTTCCATGGAATATACGAGGAACTTAATGGAACTGGATAAGAAAATTTGAAATTGTCGTTTCTCTTAAGTTTGCCTTTACTCAATATAATCATTGCTACTTGCCATTTGAAGTGTATCCAATTCCTTCGAATGATGCCAAAACTTTTAATTGTTTCTGTGAAATCACACAATTCTTGAATTTAATTTCTATTTAGCTTACTAAGTAGACTGTTGCAGATTCTTGAGCGTGTGCCCCTGGCTGCCTATAATTACCTTATAGAGGCTTCAGAACTATTCAGCTACATACTTATCACTCCTTTAGACCTGAAATTTTTATTGTATGAATATGTTTTAGATATTATTTAATTTATCATTTGCTTATTTTTAACATTTTTTTATTTTAAAATTTTGATTTCTAGATTCTGATCCTGCCTCCTATATCCTCACAAACCACCTGAAAAGGCAACTGATATGATATCAATTATACGTGTGAAATTATGCAAAGCATATTTCCGTATTAGCCATATTGCAAAACAAAGGAAAGGAAGTGTGTGTGTGTGTGTGTGTGTGTGTGTGTGTGTGTGTGTGAGAGAGAGAGAGAGAGAGAGAGAGAGAGAGACAGAAAGACAGAGAAAGAAAGACAGAGAGAGAGAAAGAAAGAAAGAGAAAGAAAAAAGAAAGAAGAAATACAGAAAGAAAGAGAAAGAAAAAAGAAAGAAAGAAAGAAAACATTATTATTCAATTTACACTCAGAATTAATCATTTCTCTTTCTAGAGGTAGATAACATTTTTTCATCATGAATCTTTGGGAACTGTCTTTGATCATTTTATTGATCCAAAGTGTCCATATCTTTCATAGATGATGGTCATTAGAACATTGCTATTATTGTGCACAACAATCTCCTGATTTTTCTCACTTCATTTTACATTAGTTCATATAGATTTTTTTTAAATCACCCCTATTGTCATTTGTTATAACACCATAGTGCTCAATCGCAATCATATGCTACAACTTTTTCATCCATTCCCAAGTTTGATAAGCATCCCTTCAATTTCTAATTCTTTCCCAAAATGAAGATCTCATACAATTATGCCCTGTCTTCTTATTATGTGGCCAATGTTTTTAAGCTTCAGTTTCGGGATATGACCCTCCAGTGGATAGTCTGAATTAATTTCTTTAAATGTTGGCTGATTTGATCTCCTTGATGTCCAAGGAACTCTCAAAAGTCTCCTCCAGCATCACAATTTGAAAGCATAGAATCTTTGGCACTCAGCTTTCCTTATAGTGCAATTCTCACAACCATACATTGCTACTGGGAAACCACAGCTTTGACTTTATAGACCTTTATTGGCAAGATAATATATCCATTTTTTAGTATATGCTATTCAAATTTGCCATAGCTTTCCTTCCAAGAAGGAAATATCTTAATTTCATGGCTGCAGTCACCATCTGTAGTGATCTTTGAGACCAAAAATACAAAATCTGACACTGTTTCCATTTCTTCTCCCTCTTTTTGCCAGGAAGTGAGAGACCAGTTGCCAAGATCTTACTTTTTTATTGATAGCTTCAAGCCAGCTTTTACACTGTCCTCTTTCATCTTCATCAAGAGACTTCTTAATCCCTCTTTACTTTCTGCCATCAGAATGATGTCTTTTGCATATCTGACATAGTTGTTCTCCTGTCAACCTTAATTCCAGCTTTTGATTATTCCAGTTTGGCATTTCACATAATATTTTCTGCATGTAGTTTAAATAAGGTGATTATATAGGACATTGTTATATTCCTTTTCCAATCTTAAACCAATTAGTTGTTCCATGTTTGGTTCTAACTGTTCCTTCTTGGACTTCTGGAACTCCTATCTCTTTGAGTACTTGTCACATTTCATTGTGATCCACACAGTCAAAAGATTTAATGTAGTCAACAAAGTGGAAGTGCATGTTTTTTTTTTCTTTTCTGAAATTCCCTTGCTTTCTGTATAATAGAGGGAATGTTGGCAATTTGGTCTCTAGTTCCTCTGCCTCTTTGAAAACCAGTCTATTATTATGGTAATTCTAGGTTTAGAAATTTCTGAAAACTAGCTTGCAGAATCTTAAGTACAACCTTGCTGGCATGTGAAATGAGCACAACTCTTCAATACTTTGAACATTGCTTGGCATGGCTTTTATTTAGGATTAGGATGTAAACTGATCTTTTCCAATCCAGTGGCCATTGATAAGCTTTCCAAATTTGCTGGCATATTGAATTAAGCACTTTAACAACCTCTAGGTCTGCTCCCAGTCCAGTATTACAGACTTCTCCTGTTGACCTTCTGAGTTGTCTTAGGCTGCAAATGTCTTTTTCTGACATTCTGTTGATTCTGTTGCTCCAAAATTTGATTTAAGGTGTATATTAATGTTGTTTGGAGGAGAATGTTGGGAGTATTAATCCGGGTCCTAGCCTGTACTCTGCCATCTTGGCTCCATTTTCTTTATATTTTTAACTGAAGTAATTTACAAATAGAAATAAATTCATAAATTTCTATTAGTTCCTCTCAATTTAAAGTTTTGAGCTCCTTTCTGAATGAGTTAATGACTTGATTCATGGTCTTCCTTTACTCCTACCCTACTCTCATACTAAAAGAATTTCATGACTTAAAATCAACATGTTCCAAATTGAACTCATTATTGTTTTCAAGCATATCACCATCTTTCCAGTCCTTTAGGTTCACAATCAACATGTAATCCTTGGCCCTCACTATCAGCCTATAAGGCCTATCAATTTTACCTTTGTGACATCTCTCCCATGCTCTCTCTTCTCTCCTCTCATTCCACCATCACTCTAGTACAGGTCCTCATAAACTCACGCCTAGACTATTGCCATAGCATGCTAATTGTTCTACCTGTCACAAGTCTCTTCCCGCTCTAGACCACTCTCAGTTTAGTTGCCAAATTGATTTTCCTAAGCAAATGTCAATGTACACCACCACCACCCCCCCCCCAAAAAAATAACTCACCCTCCGCCTTTTGAAAACCTCCAGTGGTTCCTGATCACCTCTAGGATCAAATCCAAAATCATCTGTTTGATAGTCAAAGCAATTCATAATCTACTGTTGCCCATCTTCCTGGGCTTCTTACACCTTACAACCATCCCTCCCCCCATGTACTGTTCAGTTCAATAACACTGACCTTCTTTTTAAATGTTTTTTTAAAAAAAATATATTTACTTTTAGTTTACAACATTCAGTTCCACAAGTTTTTGAGTTCCAAATTTTCTCCACCTTGCTCTCGTCCCACCCTCAACTCCCACACACGCACATGGCAGCATGCAATCTGACATAGGTTCTACAGATACCTTCACATTAAACTTTAGTCAAGTTGTAAAGAATTATAACAAATCAAATGAATGAGAAAGAACAAGACAAAACAAAACAAAACGAAAAAGAGAGACAGCAAGTGGTTCACTTCGGTCTACATTCAGATTCCATAATTCTTTCTCTGGATGTAGATAGCATTTACCATCATGAGTCTTTTGGAGTTCTCTTCTAACCTTGCATTGCTAAGAGGAGCACAGTCTATCAAAGTTAATCACTGATACAATGTATCTGTAACTGGATACAATGTTCTCCTGGTTTTGCTCCCCTCACTCAGCATAAGTTTATATAAGTTTCTCCAGGTTACTATGAAGTCTGTCTGCTCCTCATTTCTTATGGCACAATAGTATTCCATTACATTCATATACCACAACGTGTTTAGCCGCTTCAGCACTGAAGGACATCCTTTTGATTTCCAATTCTCTGTCACCACAAAAAGAGCTGGTATAATTATTTTTGTACATACAGGTCCTCCTCCCACTTGTATGATTTCTTTGGGACAGAGCCCTAGAAGTGGTATGGGCCAAAGGGAATGCATATTTTTATAGTCTTTGGGCATAGTCCAAATTGCTCTCCAGAATGATTGGATTAGTTCACAACTCCACCAACAATCAATGCAGTAGTGTTCCAATTTTGCCACATCTTCTCCAGTATTTATTATTTTCCTGTTTTGTCACCTTAGCCAATCTGACAAGTGAGATGTGGTACTTCAGAGTTGTTTTTATTTGCATTTCTATAATCAATAGTGATTTAGAGCATTTTTGTATGATTATAGATATCTTTAATTTCTTCCTCTGAAAACATCCTGTTTGTATCCTTTGACCATTTGTCAATTGGAGAATAACTTGTATTCTTATGAATTTGACTCAATTCTCTATATATTTTAGAAATGAGGCCTTTATAAGAGTAACTGGTTGTAAAAATCTTTCCCAATTTTCTGCTTTCCTCCTAATCTTGGTTACATTGGCTTTATTTGTACAAAACCTTTTCAGCTTAATGTAATCAAAATTATCCATTTTGTATTTCATAATACCCTCTATTTCTGGTTTGATCATAAATTCTTCCTTTCTCTATAAATCTGACAGGTAAACTATTCCTTGCTCTCCCAAATTGCTTATAGTCTTAGCCTTTATATCTAAATTATGAACTCATTTAGACTTTATTTTGGTACACAGTGTAAGATATTGGTCTATGCTCAGTTTCTGCCATTCTATTCTCCAGTTTTTCCAGAAGTTTTTGTCAAATAATGAGTTCTTATCTCAGAAGCTGGAGTCTTTGGGTTTATCAAATAGTAGGTTACTATAGTCATAGACTATTGTGTCTTGTGTACCTAATCTGATTCACTACTCTATTTCTTTTTTTCTTTTGGAGGGCAATTGGGTTTAAGTTACTTGCCCAAGGTCACACCACTAGTAAGCATTAAGTGTCTGAGGTCTCATTTGAACTCAAGTCCTCCTGATTCCAGGGCTAGTGCTCTATTCACTGTGCCACCTAGCCTCCCCATCACCACTCTATTTCTCAATCAATACCAAGTGGTTTTGATGATGGCTGCTTTACAATAGAGTTTAAAATCTAATATGGCTAGTTCACCTTCCCTAGCATTTTTTTTTTCATAAATTCCCTTAATATTCTGGATCTTTTGTTCTTCCAGATGAATTCTGTTATTATTTTTTTCTAGCTCTATAAAATAATTTTTGGTAGTTTGATTGGTATGGCACTAAAAAGGTAAATTAATTTAGGTAAAATTGTAATTTTTATTATATTAGCTCAGCCTAACCATGAGCAACTGATGTTTGACCCTCTTCTTTAAACAAACTACGTCACCAAACTTTGGGCATTTTTGTAGGCTGTCTCTGCTGCCTAGAATTCTCCCTTTTCTCATCTCAACCTCTTGGTTTCCTCAGTTTTCTTCAATTCCTAGATAAAACCCTACCTTTTACAAGAAAATTTCCCATTCCTCTTAATTCCAGTTTCTTACCACTGTTTATGATCTCAAATCTATGATGTCTTTCCTATGGATATAGACAGCTGTAGATAGATATATAAATATAGATTATATAGTTATATAAACCTTTTTGTACATAATTCTTTTTATATTAACTTCCCCATTGGATTTGGAGATCCTTAAGAGCAGGAACTACATTTTATATAGTATTTTATTTTTTTCCCAATTACGTGTTAGAAATTTTTCAACATTCACTTTTATAAGATTTTGAGTTTCAAACATTTTTTCTCTGTCCCTCTCCTCACTCCTTCCCAAGACAGTAAGCAATCTGTTACAGGTTAAACATATACAATTATATTAAACATATTTCCATATTAGCCATGTTTTGAAAGAAGAATCAGAACAAAAGGAAAAAAACAAGAGAAAGAAAAAAAGAGAAAATAGCATTCTTTGATCTCCATTCAGTTTCCATAGTTCTTTCTCTAGATGTGGAGAGTATTTTCTATCATGAGTCTTTTGGAGTTGTCTTAGAGCCTAGACTGTACCTAGATTATTTTACTGAGAAGAGTCAAGTCTATCAAAATCGATCATCACAAAATATTGCTGTTACTGCGTACAATGTTCTCCTGGTTCTGTTCACTTCATTCAGCATCAGTTCATATAAGTCTTTCCTAGTTTTTCTGAAGCCAGCCTGCTCATCATTCATATAGCACAACAATATTCCATTACATTCATATGCCACAACTTGTTCAGCCATTCCCCAACTGAGGGGCATCCTTTCAATTTCCAGTTCTTAAGCAGGGGCCATTATTATTTCTCCTTTATATCCCCAGCGTTTATCTCACTGGCTGACACATAGAAGGCACTTAATAGATGTTCAATCACTGACTGATTACACAACTCCTCTAATTTATATCTTCACTTTATTCACTTATACTTCACTTCAACAACAAACCCCACTGAAGTTGCTGTTTAGTTGTTCAGTTATTTCCAACTCTTTGTGACCTCATTGGAGGTTTTCTTGGAACACATCTTGGACCTGTTTGCTATTTCCTTCTCCAGCTCATTTTATAGATAATGAAAGTGGGAGAAACAGTGTTAAGTGACTTGTCCAGGGTCACACAACTAAGTAAGTGTCTGAGGCTGGATTTGAACTCAGATGCTCCTGTCTCCAGGTTCAGCACTCTATTCAAAGACCCATCTAGGTGCCCCTCCCTCCACTAGAATACTTCTACCTTAAAGTTAACCATTAAAATTCTATCAATTTTTTTTTTGTACATAGGACAAAATGCATGATATCTACCCTCAAGAAAGCATCCCATTGTGGCATACTATTTAACTATTTAACTGCTGAGCATTCTAAGTGCTATGCTCAGTTATTTCTACAGCACTGAGCAACTGTGAGTATCATTGGTGTTTTCTACATTCTGGCAACCTTAGCCTCAATTGTCCTATGCTAGTCATTTGTTCTTTTCCCCATTATCCATGAGCATGCCACTTATATAACTAGAGACTCTGAAATGCCTAGTGATAGTAATTAACCAATATTACTTTCTGTCCCCGTGTCTCACTTCTTCTAAACCATTTTCAAATGTCCTCATTTCCTTTATTCTTCTGTTTTTCCCATCATCTCTTCTCTTGCCCTACTTCCTTTTCTGTGCATGAAACCATAGTTGAGACCACTTAAACTATATCTCCAATATCTCTTGTTTTTAAATCCCTTACCCCTTTTTACTGGTGATTATATCCTTTCAATCTTCAACTCTTAGTAATTAACCCCATTTATCCTTCTCTACCTCTAAGACTTTCTTGTTAAACATAAATTTTTGCAAACTTCATAGAGGTTTACCCTTTATATCCAGATGTTTTTTAGATTCCTTCTTTTTAATTCTGACCTAGTCTATAGCATAACCTATTGGCTATTTTTATGGCACAAGCTATTTTCCTCATAGTGTGGTCACATGTTTGAGCCATTTACAGCAGCTAGGTGATGAATATAGTGTGGTAGCCTTGTGGTCAAGAAGATCCAGGTTTGATTCTTAGTCACTAATTGGCTATTTACCCCTGGCTAAAGTTGCCTCAGTAGCTAAATCTTTAAAAAGGGAAAAATGACACATCATACACATACACATACACATACACACACACACACGCACACACACACACACACATACACATGCATCACTCAACTCTTCTCTCAATGATGGAATTGTTAAATTTTTCCTCACTTTTTCTTTTATTCTGCTTAGGTTCCAGACAAAAAACAGTTCATCTATTTCAGTTTACGGAAAGTCACCTAGAAGCAGAAAGCTGGGAAACATTTCTTTCATCCAGTGTCTCTGACAAAGGTCTTATTTCTAAAATATATAGAGAACTGAGCCAAATTTATAAGAATACAATCACTCCCCAATTGATGTATGGTCAAAGGATATGAATGTGCAGTTTTCAGATGAAGAAATTAAAGCTTTCTATTGTCATACAAAATACTCTGAATCATTATTAATTGGAGAAATGCAAATTTAAAAAACTCTTAGGTAACATCTCACATCTATCAGATTGACTAACATGACCAAAAAGGAATATGATAAGTGTTGGAGATAAGAGGAAATTGGAAAAATAATGCATCATTGGTAGAGTTTTGAAAAAGGAAAATGATGAATGTTGGAGATAATATGGGAAAATTGAAACATTAATGCGTTGTTGTAGAGTTGTGAACTGATCCAGCCATTCTGGAGAGCAATTTAAAAGTATGACCAAAGGACTATAAAACCATGCATACCCTTTGATCCAGCAATAGCACTAGTAGGTCTGTATCCAAAGAGATTATAAGAAAGGGAAATGGACCCATAAGTACAAAAATATATATAGCAGCTCTTTTTGTGGTGACAAAGAACTGGAAATGGAGGGGATACCCACAAATTGGGGAATGCCTGAACAACTTGTGGTATATGAATGGAATGGAAAACTATTGTGTCATAAGAAATGATGAGCAGAAAGATTTTAGAAAAAACCTGGACTTATGTGAATTGATGCTAAGTGAAGTGAGTAGAACAAAGAGAACTTTGTACATAGTAACAGCAAGGATCAGCCTTGACTGACTTAGCTTTTCTCAGCAATACAGTGATCTGAGGCAAATCTAAAAGACTCATAATGGAAAAGGCAATCCACATCCAGAGAAAGGACTATGCAGTTTGAATGCATATTGAAATATACTATTTTTCCTTTTTTTTAAAATTTTTTCTGTCTCATTTTTTCCCCCTTTTGTTCTCATTCGTCTTTCACAGTGTGCTAATATGGAACTATGTTTAATATGATTGTACATGCATAGCTTATATAAGATTGCATGTCATCTTGGGGAAGCAGGAGGGAAGGGTGGGGGGATTTGGAACTTAGAAATATTATAAAAATAAATACTGAAAACTAAAAATAAATTAAAATAAATTTTAAAAAAGTTACGTGGGGTCCTTTTCTATTCATTTTCTCATTGCAGAAATCTAACTTCTTAAATAATATTATGGCTTCTGGGTAATGAGAGAAATTCTTAGAGAGGTTGACTTATGGGTTGGCTTCCGTGAGAGGGCTTATTGAAATTCTGGGACCAGTAGTGTTGATGGTATAGGAAAAGATGACATTGTGAAAACAAAAAACAATTAAGAAATGTCCATCAGTGCCTCTATATAGAACACATATCTAGCTCTTTAAGAAACTCAACTGACCTGTGGAATAAAGAGATCGTGTCATTCCCTTGAAAATAAAAATGTATAAAAAAAGCAAGTAGATTGTCATAATGGTAAAGTGTAATAAAAGAAATATGATAGTATGAGGGAGATTAAAATCCAGTAAGCAGTGGGGTAAATTAATTGTTTCTTCAGCAGATTGCATCTGTCATCTGACATTGACCAAAATGAATCTTTACAATCCACAAAGATTAGCCTAATAGTTTCTTGGCACTTGCTTTTTCATAATTTGTTCACATAGTAATAATGAAATGCATTCTGTTCAAATAAAGGCAAATTGATGGGTAGTGAAGGACTTAGTAAAAAATAATATAAAATTTCAAATGAGACTCCTTGACTTTATTTCTGGATATGTTTATATACATGTGTATGTACATATGCATATGTGTGGATTAATTAGCATTAGAGATTTGCCTAGGGCTGCGAATGGCTAAATTATGTTTTTGACCTGGAAAATCTGCATGAAAGACCCAAATCTTATATTGATATTGTTTGCAACCTCTCATTTTTTGTTGTTCAGTTGTTCTAATTGTGTTCTACTCTTTGTGACTGTGTTTGGGATTTTCTTAGTAAAGATACAGGAGTGGTTTGGTGTGTGTGTGTGTGTGTGTGTGTGTGTGTGTGTGTGTGTGTGTGTGTGTGTGTGTGAAGATGTGTTCAGATCTATCCTTTAGGAAAATCCCCTTGGTAGAGGCATAGATGGTGGTTCTCTATAGCATAGAGAGTTGCTATAGGAAGATCTATAGAAAGAAAACTATTATACTACATGAAGTGAGGGGGAGATGAGGATCTGAAATGAGATGGTAGCTATGCAAATGGAAAGACATAGATATATACTAATTGGCAGTGTATCCAGTCAGCATCATTGAGTGATTTCTTCTAACTCCCTTCAGCAACGCAAGTAGAAGTAAAGGTAACAAACAGTAGGAGTAATTCAGGCCTAGGATTTGGCAAAGCATGAGTAAAGATTGGATAAGGGAGCAGGAGATTCAAAGACAGGATTTAGTGTGTAGTTGAATTGGTTCAATAAAGAGTTGAGATTGAGAAGGAAGGGGAATGTAACCAGAGCGGGAGTGATATCAAAGGAAAGTATTGACTAGTGTATGAATAGAGGATTATACTGTGGACAAGGAACAGCTTTAGAAGAAATAAGGCAATAGGGAACAGTGGGATGAGAGTAGAGCATGATCAGATACTACAACTTCAGAGTTCTTAATCAGGAAAATGGAACATTTTTTAGTGATGGCAATATAAAGGATGTAACCTTCCTCATGGGTGAGGTGACTGAGGTGAAGTGCAGAAGTAGTTTATATGAGTTTAGTAGACTGAGCAACTGGAAGATAAGGATATTTCAAGGTAAAACATCTATGTTGAAGTCCTGTATTATGAGGCAAAAGTGTGAGGTATAAAATGAGATTGTCAGCCAAGCACTAACCTCACTGAGAAAATACCTACCAGGATGGGAATTACATATGTGATAAACTTGGATGCAGGTAAGTGTGCTTTCTAGCATTTGCTACTTGTCTGTATATTTAGGTTAATATGTGTCATATAGCAAAATCATATTCTATAATATATAATTGAGACTAGGGATAGGAGCAGGACCTGGGATTTTAGTGTTATAGTGAATATTCATGTGAGAAAACCCCCTCTACCAACGTAGATTGGCACTTTCTCTGTAATTTTCTCATATATACTGACTATATTACACGACTCAGTGTTGCATAGCCAGTGTATATTAAAGGTAGACTTGAACCCAGGTCTTCCCGGCTTTCTCTAGATTGGTTCTTTAACCACTACCTTCATCAATCAATCAAGAAACATTTGTTAAACACCTACCATGTGCTAGACACTATGCTAAAAGCTAATATAAAAAGAAGCAAAAGACAATCTCTGCCCTCAAGGAGCTTACAATTGGATGGGGGAGACTACATGCAAACAATATATTAAAAGAAAGCTGTATATGGCATTAATAGGAAATAATTCAAGGAGGGAAATCACTCAAATTAAAAGGGAAGGCTTTTGTAGCAGGCAGATTTTAGCTTGTAAAAGCTTTAAAAATTAAAAAAAATTTAAGCTTGTAAAAGCTTAAAAAAAGCCAGAGAGGTTTATATGTGTGTGTGATATATATGTACATGTGTGTATATATATATGTATGTGCGCATGCATGTAAAATATGCATATATGAGTATATATGTATATATATGTATGCATATATGCTTGTGCATTGTGCAATATAGTACACATATATGTGCATACATCATATGAATTACTTTGCTTATTTCTTGCATTTTGCATGAGACTACTAGTTCCATGCTCCATTCTCTCAAAAATATTTTTTAATAAAATCAGAAGTACACAGTTTATTCAGTATGTACATCATTTTGTTCAGTCTGTTTTGTTTTATTTTGTTTTGTTTGTGTTTCCTTACTATCATCCTGCGAGGCAGGTAGTTTCTCACACATAGGACCTTCAAAGTTTCACCTTCAGAACAGCCAGGCTAAGACAAATTGACACAGCAGGAAGGGACAGCTTCTCTCTCTCTCTCTCCTCAGCTCAGGAGAAATGGACATTGTTTTTCTCTAATCTGTTAAATCACATCTGAGTTGATTCTCATGTGGATTTTCATTTTGACAAGATAGATGGCAACAGAAGTACAATTATATAGATTTTCACATTTATTCCTATTTACCAAGGCACAACAGACCAAAGCTACCTGATCTGGTAACGTAAAGCACCTTGTCACTCTGTCCCTAACTATGAAAGTGTTTGGGAATTGGATGCTGTCATATGCCACTGGAATATTTTACTGGTTCACTGGGCTGAGCAGCACTTTGAAATATACAAAAGCAAAAAATACTTGTCCAAACTGACTAGAAGGCATTGTTTTATTTTCTGCTTCAGTATAATTGTTTTAAATGTACTCAGTTCTCTGTTAAGGATTATGAAGTTAGTTGTAGCCTAGATAAATAGTTTTGCCATTACTGTGATGTGTTTACAAAGATACATCCTTACTTTCTTGCCCAATACTCATTATTACATGTTGGCAAAACATCTATCTGTGGTAGGGGTAACATCTATGGTTGGATAGTGTTTTGTTGTTGTTGTTTTGTTTTATTTTTTTTTCTGTGAGAAACTAACTTGTTTATAAGATAATCAAGCATTTCACTTTAGTTGTCTTACCATTACTCTCTAAATAAATCATCTACAAAGAAGGGTTCGTTGTTCCCCTAAGGAAAAGGGTCACAGCATAACCCCAAGTAATGAATAATCAATTAGAGGATGGAAATGTGGTTTATATTACACCCTTTCCATTACAACCAATCTTGGATCATGTCTCCAATGCAACCATGCCTACATTTATTCCACAATATGCCCCTCCCCCTCCATCCTCTTCCTCTGCTATTTGTGCTCTTGACCTCCTCCTTCTGCTCTGGGTGTTGTATCCTCAGACCAGTTTTAACCTAATAATTACGCAGGTATCCACAACAATTTCCATACAGTTATAACTGGGGAAATCCCCATCTATCAGCCCTCTTTCTGACCATCTCCCATGTTTTTGCAATTAGTGTTTAGAGGATGGATTCTGTACTCCAGGTCACTGGCCTGTGAATAAGAATCCTGACTCTTCTTTTCATTTTGGGTGGGAGAGAGTGAATTATATAGAATAAGCAATTATGGGTAAGTTGCAGCAGCAGCAGCAGTAGCAGCATCTAGGTGGTTCAATGGATAGAAGCACTGAGTGTCAAGAAGATCTATTTTTAGATCCAGCATAAGCTATTCACTAGATGTGTGACTCAGGGCACATTACTTAACCTTTGACTGCCTCAGTTACTTCATCTGTAAAAGGAGGAAAATAAACAGCCCCTATCTCTCAGAGTTACCATAAGGATAAAATGGGATATTTATAAAGTGCTTTGCAAACCTAAAAGAGCTATATAAATCCTAGCTCTAATCATTATCGTTATCCTCATGGTCTTCATTACATTATCTTTATGGATCAACTGGGACCTGCATCATAGATTTTATTACATTTTATTTTCTTCCCAAACCACCCTTCTTCCCAACTTCCCTATTACTTTTGAGGCCATGACGGGATTTTCCATCTCTGGGTAATCTCCAAATTCTCATCTCTTTTATTCCATATATTCAAACAGCAGTAGAATCTCATGTTTTCTCTGTCCTCTAACACCTCTTGCATCTTTCTTTAATTCACATAGTCATCACGGTAGTGGCCCCAAATTAGTATACCTGACTCAAGCCTTAATCCTCTCCTAGCTCTCCTTAATACAAGCTGCCAAAGTGAATTTCCTAAAGTACAAGTCTGACTTTGTCACTCCCCATCTCAATAAACTACAATGACTCCCTATTAACTGTACAGTCAAATACTACTTCATCTTTATCCAGTCCTTTAATTTTTTGTACAATTTTTGTATTGAACATATTAGTACAGTAGAACACATATAGAATTTATAAATAAACAAATGTACTTAACTTGGGGGATACATGGTCAAAAATGTTTTAATGATAACAATGCATTTTTAAAAGAGTTTGGTGATCACCACTGTAAATAGTTAAATTAACAGCACTGTTACAACAAGAGTATTGAATCAAAGGACCTGATTCTGTCTCCTGGTTTAACTCTTTACTGTCTATGAGCAAGTCTGAGTAAGCAAGGACCTGCTTGACAAAGGACCCTATGCCATTTCAGATTCCAAGTCTCAGCACACCTAAGGTAGCATGGTGGAGTTCTTTGTTTCTGGGAACTCTGAGACTTGGACCTTTGCACTTCAGTTACCTCATTCCATCTGGGATCCCACTGCTACTAGGCAATCCTTTCATTCTTCTTGGATTAACTTTCTATCACATTCTCCTACAAATCTTTACATTTCTCAAACTTGTCCTTCATACCTCATTTAAGGATGGACCTGTCCCAGATATTTCAGGTCTGATGGTAGAACAGATCTTCCATGGCTCCCTACTGTCTCTCCTCCTTAGCCTTCAAATCTATCTCCCACCTATATTTACAGCTTTATTTATCTGACTCACCTTTTGCACATTCCCTGGGACAGTAATATTGACCTGTTCACTATTTCTTGAATACAAAATTTCATTTCCAACCTCTGTGACTTTGCACAAATAATCTCATGCATCAATAAAATGTCTTTATGGAAACCACAATATTAATTATGACTTGATAAATATTAAATCCCAAGATGTAATTGTTGAGCATATTACACAACAAAAGGGCTATCTACAAAGTTATAATGTTATTATTTTGAAATCACTTATTCTTCTTTATTTATCCTTTACATCACTGGTTTTCAAAGTGTGGTCCAAGTCATCCCAGAGAGTTTTTAGTGGATCTGTTAGGTCAAAACTATTTTCATAATAACACTAAGATGTTATTTGCCTACTTTTTTTCTAAATAGGTCTGTGAGTGAAATCAGATTTTCTTTACATACTTCAACCAAAATAGCATATTTTAACAGATTCAATGTAGGAGCAATTATGAGAATACCGTTGTCTTCTATTAAGCCAGACATTAAATATATCTGCAAAATGATATAAAATAATGCCACTACTCTAAATAATTTTTTTGTTTTGGAAAACTTAGTCATTTTTCACAAAACATGATATTCTTTTTATCATACACTGGGTTTATTACTATTATTTTAAATCAATCAAATAATATTTTATATCTATCAGTTTTCATTTTCAATAGAGTAAATACTGATAGGTATAACCCACCTAAACAAAAGTTCTTTGGGTCCTCAATAATTTTTAAGAGTATAAAGGCTTCCTAATACAAAGAAGTTTGAGAACTACTGCTTTGTGGTGTAGATGGGTGAGTATAAAATGCATATACTGTAGAGTACAACTGCACATAGAAAATTGTTGCTTACATTTTCTTTGTTGCTAAATTGATTTAGTCATATCTGACTCTTTGTAACTCCATTTGGGGTTTTCTTGGCAAAGATCCTAGAGTGGTTTTTCCTTTCTTCTCCATATCATTTTACAGATGAGGAAACCAAGGCAAACACAATTAAGTAACTTGACCAAGGTCATATACCTAGTAACTGTCTGAGACTGGATTTGAACTCAGGTCTTTATGATTCCAGGGTCAACAATCTATACACAGCACTACCTAGCTTCCTTTTCCATTTTCTGCACTGTCTAAATGACTCCTTAAAATGTGACTGGTATTTAGATGGTTGTGTGGTGGTTTCTCCTTCATTCTCAAAGAGAACCATGACATCAGAGAAATGACAATGCGACTTGTAATTGAACTAGAATTGAGTGAGGGAGAGCTATTCAAAGTCACCAGCCTCACTTTCTCCTCCAGAATCATCTGGATCTACTGGCCAGATATGGATCAGAATGAATGGAGATGGGCTAGGATTCTAAGGGAGACCTTGGTCCTTTTGAGCTAAGGTCTTATCAAGTTCTCACTTTCAGTGAGGTAACACCCATTCAGTGAATAGGCCTCTTTAGTGAGTCAATGGATGGCCCCTTTAATTAAAAAAAAAAAATCACACTGGGAGGGGAAGACCCTCAGGGTTGCTGGCCAAAAGAGAAAAGTTACTATTTACATTCAGTCCGAACCAGGAGGACCCAAAAAATAAACATTAAGTAGTGCTTGGGCAGGGACTTATTGTTGTCCAATTCCCAGGATTGTAAGGCCAAATTCTGAAGTTTTATACCAGTGCGAGCAACTCAATTCTGTTCTGTGTCCACAGTGATAGTAACATATGAGCTAGTTTAGTAGAGAGTAGACATCATTTCTACAGTTTAGTTTTTTTTTTCTTTTTTTGTCTCTCAATCTCTCTTCCCATCTCAAAGAGCACAAGAAAATACCCTATGAATTAAGGTCCTTGTTTCTCTGTTACCTGATAGCTGCCAAACAAGGATAATCCTCGAGTCTGGCTCTTACTTTTACTCTCTTTATTCTGGCTGGAAATGGGAAATATCACAATCTAATACTCTTTCCCATCTGGTATTCTGGAAGACTGGATGAATCTTACTATTTTCCCTGGAGTTGAGACAAGGAGACCTGACAACTCTTTAAGTTTTGTCTGTGTCCTACAAGAGTGATTGCCATTAGTCACTGATACCTTCTCTTCCTTCTCCCTTTTTACAAAGAGGCAGGCTCTTCATTTTGTTCCCACTGTCCTTCCTACTTCAACCTTGAGCAGAGGAATGGAGTCTAGAATCTTCTCTAGTTCTTCCACTTTTCTTTCCTTTTCTCAGGGTTAAACAGATGATATTCTGATGATATTCTCATTCTCTCTCTATATATATATATCTCTGTCTCTATCTCTATCTCTCACACACTCACACACACACACACACACACACACACAAACACACACATATACACACACTCCTTCTTTCTCTTTTCTATGCCTTCCTGTTAGGAAAGTCTCTGTGATTTCATATCCTCTCAGGTATGTCCAAGAAAAGGTACTGTGGATTTTATATGATTAAAATTATTCTTAGAAATTGTATCTTTTATGTGTCATTTTAATAGCTACATATGTTATTTGTTGGATTAAAAGTTTACCTCATAGTGAATGTGCTTGGTAGCACAATCTTTGCTAGATTATTCTATTCATGACTGAACTAAGGATACCACATCCTCATGGTAACCACCAAATTTGTGTTTTTTCTCTTTTTTCTATATATAACAGGATTTATCTTAGAAGGAACAATATCATAGATAATGCTAGTAGTGCTGGCAACCCAATAGAACTTGGGATATAATAAAGATAAGAGTTAGTAGAAGTTGTGTGTTTACTCTGTTTTGAGGATTTCTGGAGGTAAATATAGGTGGACAGAACTCTAAATGGGATGCCTAATACTCAATAATAATGATGAAATGATGAAATGATGATGATGATTAAGATAACAATTGTATAACTAACATTTATATAGCACTTTAAGATTTGTGTATGTGTATATATACACATATTTATCATATGCATATGTATATAAAATTTTATCTTTGCAAACATCCTGCTACTATTATTATCTCCATTTTGCAGTTGAGAAAACTGATAGAGATTGGTTAAATGACTTTCTTAGGGCCATACACCTAGCAGGGTCTGTGGTAGGATTTGAACAGAGATCTTCCTGACTTCAAGCACTGGAATCCTTTCACCATGCCACCTGGCTGCCTAGAGGGAGGTGGTACAACAGAATTTGTTCAGTGGATAAGAATGCCAGTTTCTTAGGAGTATAAGATTTGGGAATATGAATAAGTAGAGATAAGTATGCTGTAGAAGACATTAATCTGTACAGAGAATATATCCAAAGCAAAAATATTATAGGAAATATATAATTTTGTGGTTCTTTGAGAAGCAGTTATTAGCACCTGAGTAGCATTTCTATAACACACATTTGAATCAAATTCTGCCTTGTGATACCATACAATACATAGTTTCAAATGAGATGAGAATAAAACCTGAACAAATAATTGGAAAAGTATTTATAAAATTTGATGCCATAATGAAATTTGTTTATTATATTTATCTTTTGTCAGTATTCTTAACCTGGTTCCCATTTTCATAAATAATTCCACATAGATGTAGATATTATAGATGTAGATGTGTAGTATGTCTATATAATTTTCATTAGTCATCATTATTGTGAATAGTTAAAGGTGACACCTGGGACAAACTCCTGCAAGGTAATTTGGAAGTCAGTATTGAGCTAGAAGTCTTCAAATTTGAAGAGCTGTCATTTGGAAGAAGGATTAGACTTGTTCTGCTTGATCCCACAGAGCAGAAAAACTTCCTAACCTTGTAAGTCATCCAAGAGTGTCAATGGAGTCACTGGGATCCTTCTCAATGGAAAACTTGAATCCACGACTAGATTTGGGCACATTGTGAAGGGAATTTTTATTCAGGGCCATATTTGGACTAGATGCTTTCTGGGGTTTGTTCCTGCTTCGGTTCAATCTTTTTCTTACCTCAATTCATATAATCTTGAAATGGCTATGTGAAATCCTTTTTACTATAAGAGTTCTAAAAATAATTATGGTTACAAGAAATATATGTAACTTGAACAAGAGGGAACATGTTTTTGATGGATCTCTGATATCCCCAAATGTGTTGATGTCCCTTCAAACATTAGAGTGGTTATCGGCTTAACTCTATCTAACCTTTGCCACTATCACCACAATAAAATTGAAATATACAAAGGAGACACAAATTTGGTCAATGACTTCACATTTCACAAAAATTGACTTTCCAGTGATGTTGAAACAGTGGAAAATATTCCTTTTAATTTCTTCTCTTTTTTCTTATATTCTTTTCTAGGAGAAATATGAATCTAGTTATGAAACAACAAGAAAGAATGAAAAAGCTGGGGGAAGCAAAGGGTCTTGACAATGTACAAGTTTGAATACTCAAACTCTGAATAATAGAGTAGCTTCTAATATATTTCTTCTTCAATGCTCAATAGATATATTCTGAATCATGTTAAATGTATTCTAGTATATAACTTGTATTTTAGTTTATGCCTCTACAAACTCTGATGAATATTTCCACTTAAAAAAAATTGCATTCTTTGTACTTGCAGAAGGAAGAACTAGAACCAGTGACTGAAAGTTACTGGGAGGTGGATTTTGCTTGAACATTTGTGAAGACTTCTCAACAATTAAAGTTAACGCAAAAATGTTATTAATCACAGTATTAGGTACTGAAGTTTGATCACAGGACATCATCAAATAGAGACTGAAAACTACAAGTTGAGGATATGACAGAAGGGATCCAAGCTATGGGTAAAGAATTGGTTTTATTAAACTGGAAAGGCCTTCCCCATTTAGGCATATTATGATCCAGCTGGAGTTTGCCAGGTGGCAAAGTAGGTAAGGGCCCTGGACTTAGAGTCATGGAAATCTGAGTTCAAATCCTTCCTCAGATACTTGCTAGTTGTATTACCATGGGAAAATCAGCTAACCTCTCTCTATCTCAGTCTCCTCATCCTTAAAATAATGATAATAATAACATTTTATTCACAGTGTGATGAGGATTGAATAGAATAACATGGAAAGCTTTTCACAAACCTTAAAGTACTATAGAAATGCTAGGTATTCAACATAAGTGTTTGAAAGTTGCTGAGCTGAATGATTCTCAAGAAGTTTCCATCTAAGGAATTGATATAAGAGTCAAGCAACTCATTCTAAAAATAATTCCAACCTCACTTCCTAGAAGTTCAGATCTTGTAACAAGCAGCAAGAAAGTCAGAAATGATAAACAGTTCAGTAGATGCTATTAGTTTTGGTGAAATCTTTTCAAATGAATAAGTGGTTAAAACACCTCAATGAAAATTCTGTCATCCCTCACCCTGTCACCACAGAAGAGTGAATATAATGATTATCTGATCTGTTAAAAGGGAAAATAAAGCTTTTAAGCTCATTGATCTTTTTGGCAATAGCTTATGACACTGGCTTTTAACATGAGCCCATTTTATATGGGGAAGTGACAGAGAAACATATCTAATATAGTTGCTGAATTGAAGATGTTCAATACACTAAGGAAATGGAAGAATTTTTTAAAGTATTAACAGCTATATTATTATATTCATAACACACTACAGGCCTCAAATTCAGTTCAGAACCTTTGCTAGTTAAAAGCTTATGAAATCCAATACCAAATTTTCCACTTAATGGGTGATCTTGCAAAAGTCATCAAACCTCCCTATGACTCCATTTTGACAGCTCTCAAAGGAGTACAATAATGTATGTCACACTAATGCTTGTCATCCATCTACTTCATGGGCACATTACAAGGGTTAACTAACATGGCTATGAAGTATTTTGCAAATGCAAAGTAATTAGGAAGAAATGCTAACTAAGCTAAATAACAAAAAGAAGAAAATCACCTATTGCTTAATTAGCTCCCATTTTTAAATGACTTGTACTTAATGAATTCTTCCCCTATCTGTTGTAATATGCTAAAACCGTGTTAGTATCCTTCCCTGACACCTCTCTCTCCCCAATTTACAATGGAAGGAAAATGTACTTTGTGTTCACTTTTTTAGGTTGAAAAAGAAATGAAAGAAATGAATATATTTTCATGTGACACATTTTTTAAGACAATGCACATATGTAATTCATATTTTAAAAAAAATACTGATTCCATAAGTATTGTTCTCTTTCTCTTTGTGAACTTAATTTATTTTATAAGGGTATCTTAATGACAACAGGGTAAAATATTCTATTCATCAAAAATAGGGAAGAATTTAGGGAGGCAGAGAGTAATTTCTTCGGCTTCTTCATGGAAATATCACAACCTAGAGTAGGGTGCTCACCTTTAGGGAAGAGAATAATTTGCTTTCTCTTAATTCAATATTCAGGCATACACATTTTTCTTGTAGCTGTCAGGCATGAAAATTATTAGTTTTAATTGTAGTTGGAGGTTTTTTGTTTTGTTTAGATTTTTTTAAAAATATGAACTTCTGTCTCCCAGCAATTAGATTTAAACTCTTAAAAGTAATTTCCCACATTTTAAGAAACTCTACTGTTTCAGGCAATAGTATGATCCAAATCAATCTCATTGATTCTTAGGCATTTGGAGGGGAATATCTACAGGTGTTAAGAGAAGTGCAGTATTGACCTCTCTATGTAGAGCCAAATATGTAGAGCCAAAGATATATATGAGAGATAGAGATATCAGCCAATTAAGACCAAAGTATTTATTTGACGGATCCATATAATTGCCATAATGGTTTACTTCACTGAGTATATTTCTGTGTAGTTTCAGAATACAATAAAAATTTCCAACTAAGAAATTTACATATAGAGAAAAATTCCTTCTTACTGAAGTTGTGATTGGAAGCCCATGGTAGGAGAACAAGAAATGCTAAAGACTGAGAATATATTAACAGAGTTTAGGGTTACATTTAAAGATAAATTTCAAGAAAAAAAATTATATGTATTTGGGCATAACATAAAAATTATTGTCCAGCAGTATAGCTGACCATGCATGCTAAGCAGCATTTTTTTCTTTTACCAATGCAGAAGAGCAGAGTCAAGATGGTGGTGAAAAGGCAGGAACCTGCCTGAGATCTGCCCCAAACCACTCCCAAAAACTTTCAATAATGCCTCAAAACAAATTCTGGAGCAGCATAACCCACAAAAGGATAGAGTGAAACAATTTTCCAATATAAGTCAATTTAGAAGATAGACAGGAAAGGTCTGTTGTACCAGGATGAGAGTGGAGCTCAGTTAAGTGTAGGCCACATCAGTCCAGGCCTGGCCCTAGCAAATAAGGAGTAGGCCATGGGGGCAACTGAATCAGTAGCAACAGTGGCTCCTTCCAGAACTCTTAGCTCACAGATGGCAAGTGGGTTAGACAACTAGTCTAAAATATTACAAGTACCCCTTCACTGGTACCAATGGCAAGACTCTATTGTATTGTCCATACTTGGATTAGGGTCTTAGTTCTGGGTTTTAGTCCCAGATAAGGATGGGCACTGACACAACAGATCTTGTGTCCACAGGAAAGTGGGGGCCTTGTCACAGTTTTAGGGAGGAAAAAAGTATTTGTGGTCACTAGCAGACAAGAGCACAGGCCAGGTGTGTCCTGTAATAAAGTAAATTGATTTATTTACTAAATAAATCTCTCCTTAAATTATACCACCTTGGAAGAACCAAAAATTTACATGTGCCCAGAATTATCTCTGAAAACAGGTGCACAAAAAAACCCTGGAGTTTGGTATAGTGGCCTCTCCACTCAAGAAGCAGAGTCCCATTCAGCATAGAGTTAACACAAACTCAGAAGACAACAAAATCAATTTTATATCAACAATCTCAACATTATTATATCAACAATCTCAAAGAAAAATATGAATTGGTCTTAGGCCATGGAAGACCTCAGAAAGGTTTTATTTTGTTTTTTCCTTTTAAATCAAATATGAGGGGTAGAGGAAAAATTGGGAAGAAAAATGAAAGTGATAAAAGAAAATCTTGAAAAAAGAGTCAACATTTTGGTAAAGAAGGGATGAAAAATACTGAAGAAAATAGGACCTTAAAAAAACAGAACAGGACAAATAATAAAAGAAGCAAAAAATCCAATGAAGAGAAAAATGCTTTAAAAAATAAAATTGGCTAAATGGAAAAGAGGTAAAAAAAAAATTTCACCAAAGAAAAGAACTCCTTGAAATGTAAAATTGGCCAAATGGAAAGAAAGGTACAAAAACTCATTGAAGGAAATAATAATTTAACAATGAAAATACAACAAGTGGAAGCTAATGACTTTAAGAGACATCAATAAACAATAAAACAAAATTTTAAAAAATGAAATAATAGAGGACAATGTTAAATATCTCATTGGAAAAACAACTGACCTAGAAAAGAGATCCAGGGAAGATAATTTAAGAATTATGGGACTATCTGAAAGCCATGTTCAAAAAAAAAGGAGTCTGGATAGCCTCTTTCAAGAAAGTGTCATAGAAAACTGCCTGGAAATCTTAGAACAAGAAGGTAAAACAGTCATTGAAAGAATGCACAAATCACCTCCTGAAAGTGATCCCAAAATGAAAACTTCCAGGAATGTTGTAGCCAAATTCTAGAATTATCAGGCCAAGGAGAAAATACTGCAAGCAATCCGAAAGAAACAACTTAAATATCAAGGAGCCACTGTCATGATTACACATGACTTAATAGCTTCTGCATGAAAGGATCAGAGGGCTTAGAATATGATGTTCAGGAAGGCAAAGGACCTTGAATTACAACAAAAAATCAACTACCCAACAAAACTGAGTGTCGTCCTTAAGAGAAGGGGGGATGAATACTAAATGAAATAGAGCTTTTTCAAGCATTCCTGATTAAAAAAATACCAGAGGTGAATAGAAAATTTGACCTTCAAATACAAAATTCAGGAGAAGTTTAGAAAAGTAAATAGGAAAAAGAAATCATGAAGAATTGAATAAGGTTATACTATTTACATTTCTACATAGCAAAATGATACCTATAAACCTAAATATTTTCTCATGATTAGGGCAGTTACAAGGAGGATACAGGGAAAGAGGAGATGGATATGAGTTAAATATGATGAGATGATTATCTAAAAAATAAAATTAAGGAGTGAGAAAGAAGAATGCACTGGAAAAGAGGAAAGAGAAAAGTAGAATAGGGGTAAAATATCTGATAAAAAGAAGCATAAAAGAGCTTTTACAGTGAGGAGAAAGAGAAAGGAGGTGATGGTGGGAAATACATAAACCTTTCTCTAATTAGAATAGGTTCAAAGAGAAAATCATGTACACATTCAGTTCAGTATAGAAACATATCTTACCATACAGGAAAGTTGAAAAAGAAGGGGACAAGGTGGAGGGGGGGTGCTACTTGATTGGGAGAGGTAAGAGTCAGAAGCAAAACACTTTAGAGAATGGACAGGGTAAAAGAAGAAAGATAAAGACAGAGATATAGAGACTGAGAGACAAAGACAAAAAGACAGAGACAAAGAGATGGAAGGACACAAATGGGGAAAATGAAATAGAGAGAAATACTTAGTAATCATAATTGTGAAAAAATATTACAAATTTCTCTAATAAAGAACTCATTTTTCAAATATATAGAGAACTGATTCACATTTATAGAAATAAGGCCCATTTTTCAATTGATAAATGGCCAAAGGATTTGAGCAGTCAATTTTCAGATGAAGTAGTCATCTGTAAAGCTAATTTTATATAGTCATATGAAAAAATGCCCTAAAACCCTATTGATTAGAGAAATGCAAATTAAAACAACTCTGAGATGCCAACCCATACCTATCAGAGTAGCTAATGACAGAAAAGGAAAATGACAAATGCTGCAGGAATGTACCAAAACTGACACATGGAGGGTGTACAGTATAGTTGGTGATGCTGTATACCAACTCAATTGCTCTGTAGAGGAATTTGAAACTATGTCAAAATGGCTATAAAACCATTTATACCCTTTGACCAAGTAATACCACTAGTAGGTTTGTATCCCATAGTGATAACAAAAGAAAAGAAAAGAAAAGAACTTATATGTATAAAAACTTTTTATAGCAGGCCTTATAATGTAGGCAAGAAATTGGAAATTTAGGGGATGTCCATCAATTTGGGAATGGCTGAACAAGTTGTTGTATATGATCATGATGGAATACTATTGTGCTATAAGAAAGTATAAGCAAAATGCTCTCAGAAAAACCCAGAAAGACTTACATGAACTGATGCAAAGTGAAATTAGGAGAATGAGAACATTGTACACAGTAACAGCAATATTATACGACAATCAATTTGTGAATGACTCAGGTATATTCTTAGCAATACAATGATGAAAAATGCTATCTGAATATACATAAAAGCATACTTTTCCTTTACTTTATTTTTCTTGGTTGTTTTTTTATCTGTGTTTACTTGCAGAACATGACTCACATGGAAATATGTTTTATATGACTGCACATGTATAATCTATATCAAATTGCTTGCCTTTCCAATGTGCAGGGGAAGGAAGAAGAGAAAGAATTTGGAACTCAAAAATTTTTTTTAAAAACACAAATGTTAAAAATTTTTTACATGCAATTGTGGAAAAGGAAAACATTAAGTGAAAAAATAAATAAATGATGTGAAACATAGTATAATGGAAAAAGCATTTATGTGGAAACCAGAAAATATAGATATAGATAAAGATATAAATATATACATATATAATATACTTTACATATAGTATATCTCCATAGTTTATATGTATAGTTTATTTTGCAGTTATCATTTATATGTAATATACTACTATATATAACACTATGTATTATTTTTCAACTGTTTCATTTTGGGCAAACTGTTTACCTTTCTGATCTTCAGTTTGTTCTTCTATAATATTAAAGGGGTTGAATCAGACAGCCTCTAATATCTTTCCAAGCTCTGAGACTCTGAGTCTCTGGTGTCACATTTATATATCTAAACCACATATTTTAAGGGTCACTTAGAAATAGGTGCGGGTGAATTACTATAGTTAAGGAAGGAAGCTACTGAAATTCCTTTGAATATCTTTCTCTTCATAATGCATGACACTTTCAGGGTTTTGTTTGCTTGTTTATTTGTTTTCCCCATTTGGGGCACCTGATGCAACAAGGCAGAAACATTTTTCCCCTTTAATACAATCCTATTATTTCATTGGTGAAAGAAACTCTCAGTGCAGAAATTTCCCCTACCAACGTGGATAGTAATGACTATACAAGGAAAACATCACTGAAAAAGTTGATAGGTCAAGCTTGTCTATAACTATAGTTATATATATAGTCCTATAACTATAGGACTTTCTCCCGTTCAGACAAGTACAAAATGTTCATCTCAAATGAATGGACAGTTATTCCTGGGGGCATCCCCTGATAACATTGCTAAACAGGAGCATGGTAAAGAACAGCAAAACATTTTGATGTCCAGATTTTGCCACATTGGCAAGCATGTCCAGTACTAAAAAGGATGTTGAACATCATCCCCCTACTGCCCTTCCTTCATCTATAGAGTAATTTTGTAAGTAAAACCAAAGCTTTAGTGATTGATAGTGATAGGGGTTATTGTCTCATCAAATGGCCTATGAAAATGATCATCCTCCAGAACTGAACTACTCTAAAAACTTGTGTGTTGAGGATTTGGAAACGTTTTGATACAATGAATCCTCTAGAGTCCCTATGGGACTGTGGAAATTGCACTGAACTTGTAATCAACACAATGGGGTTGAAGAATTACAATCTAACAAGTACTATGTAACCTTAACTACCAAGAACCTTAGGTTCAGGATGCCCACTGTATCCCAGGCTATTTGAGACTGATCCTTCACAGAGATGGAGGTAAAAATTTAGTATGTTAAGTATTTAAATGTTGACCACAAGTTCTTCTGCTTTTTCATCTTGATAATTTTGATGAATTTAGCCTTTGTTGCCTCATTTCTAAAGTAAGTATAAAACTGGCACTATTATTCATTTTACAAAGCTATAAAAAGAAATTATGTAGTACTGTATAAATGTGTGTGTGTGTGTGTGTGTGTGTGTGTGTGTGTGTGTGTGTGGAGAGAGAGAGGGAGAGAGAGAGAGAGAGAGAGAGAGAGAGAGAGAGAGAGAGAGAGAGAGAGAGTTGAGAAAATATGTGATATTTTCTGGAATAAAGGAATTCACATTTCAAACCATCAGAGGCAATGCCATGAACAACAAAAAAGAAATGCCTACAAATTGTGCCCTAACCCCATTTTTTCTTATAAGCCCTGTAGTTTTTATTGTGCTATTTTGCATACTGCATTGATTTTTAGGATTGCATATGCTGCTGATTGTACAAACAATTAGGAAGGGGTGGTGGAGCAGACAACACTAACCTCAACTCCCATCTGAACTAGTCAAAGGAGGGAACAATACATACACACATAATTGGATAGAGAAATACATTTAGTTCAAGAAGGAAGCAAGATGGACAGGAGAAAAGGATGAGGGGGCAATAAAAGGAAGTTTAGATTAAGGAAAGGATTCGTCCCAAACAAAGCAAACTCTTTAGAAAAAAAGAAAATAGGGATAAAGGTACAGCAGCAGATTGTACCCAACCTAGACCACTGCTACTGAGTACATACCATTCTCTCTCATCACCCTGATTTACTTTATGAATAAATAAACAAACAAAAAAAAAGGAAAAGTATAAAAGAAAAGGATAAAGGGAACTATACAATTAATAATCATAAATGTGAATGCAAACCTAAGAAAACTAAAATTAGAAGGAAAGCAGGTAAATGGAGGGAAAATCTTTGCAGCAACTTTCTCTGATAAAAGTCTGCTTGATAAAACATCTCATTTTTATGGTAAACTTGGAGAATATGTATTTATATTTTAATATAATTAGATGAATTCAGAACTGGGCAAATGCCTGGACCAAGACTAGTTAGAAATGGCTCCATACCAACTTGGAAATAAATCTCTAGTGGAGTAATGCAAGGATCCGTGATTAGCCATATTGAACAATTTTTATCACTGACATTATACACACACACATACACGTATATGTATATACTTATAGAATGTTTATATATACACACATATATATACACAAACATGTGTATGTGTGTATTACTATATGTGCATATATACATACATACACATATATGGCATGCTTATCAAATTTTGCAGATAACACAAAGCTGAAGGGTAAGAATGACCATGAATGACAGAGATAGGATTTCAAATCATCTTGGAAGGCTAATGAATGAATGTGATAAGAAAATGGAAATGTGCTTTGCTTCCTTTTTTTATGTCTTCACATATTATTCAAGTCCCTCCTGCAATAATTGTTTGAAATAACATTGGAAATATGCATCAAAGGCTTAATATTGATTCAATAAATATTTAATTCAAAGGATCCCCTCTAATCTCTCTGACCAGTTGTCCAGCCCCATTACTATCTGTGGGCCGAGAGATCCAGAAGTCCCTGCTGCCAATTTAGTCATCCTCAAGTTTTATACTTGGGTCAAAAAAATCAACTGCACAAGTTCTAAATTTGAGAGGAATAGCTAGAAGTCAGTATGTGTATATATGTGTGCACATATATATATATATATTTATACATATACATAAATATACATATACATATATACATATACATATATATACACACATGTATATATGTATGTATGTGTGTGTATGTATATATATATATATATATATATATACACACACACATATTTTTTTCTTTAAGACCAGGTTAAGTCCGTATTAGAAACCCAATATAGACCACCTGTGTGATTTTTGTCTTTCAGTTGTTTTTGCCAATGTCCAACTCCCCAATGGAGGTTTTCTTGGCAAAAATAATGGAGTGATTTGTCATTTCCTTCTCCAGCTCATTTTACAGATGAAAAAACTGAATCAAGCAGGGTTAAGTGACTTGCTCAGGGTCACAGAGCTAGTAAGTCTTTGAGGACAGATTTGAACTCAGGAAGATAGATCTTCCTGACTCTAGGCAGGGCACTCTATCCAACTGTACCACCTAGTTGTCTCCAATAGTCAAAAAAACTTCTGTGATTTTGGGATTCTTTGAGAGACATAGTTTACATTAATAAGGAGATGATACTTTTGTACTAATAAGCCCACATCTGTAACATTGAGAAATACATCTCAATAATGACATTCATAAGTTTCAGAATATCTAGAGAAGGGCAAATAGGATATTGAAGAAACTTTAGTCTATACTAGGGGTGGGGAACCTGTGGCCTCAAGGCCACATGTGTTCCTCTAGGTCAGTGGTTCTCAACCTGTGGGTCGTGACCCCTTTGGGGGTCAAATGACCCTTTCACAGGGGTAACAGGGGCGCCTAAGACCATCGGAAAACACATATTTCCATGCTCAACACCACCCTCCTCTATCCATTCTCCAGACAGGTCCACCCACATGCAGACAAGCCCACATATGAGTATTAAAGAGTCATGGCATCAGGAAGGTTGAGAACCACTGCTCTAGGTCCTCAAGAGTGTCCCTCTGACTGCGTCCAAATTTCATAGAAGGGATTTGTTCTGTGAAGTTTGGATTTAGTCAAAGGGCAGGATGTGAGGATCTAGAGGGTAACCTATGGCCTTGAGGCCATGAGTTCTCCACTCCTGGTCTATGTCTTATGGGAATCAATTAAAAACTCAATGTTTAAGAAGAGAGAGTCGTGAGAGTCATGATAGCTATTTTCAAACACTTAAAGGCTGCCATATGGAAGAAGGAATAAACTTGATGTTTGTCCCAAGAGGGCAGAATTAGTAGGAATATTCCTAAAATGAACTAGGATGGAAGTAACAAAGAGGAATATTTAGATTTCATGTTGGGGGAAAACACATTTGAAATTTCTTAACAATCAGAGCTTTCTGAAAGTGGCATGGGCTACCTTGGCTGTCACAGGAATTCTTCAGTGGTTGGATGACCCATTGTCATCTAGCATAGATGAATCTAGAGTAGGGAGTGTAGGAAGAATTCTTTGAAAAGTATGAGTTGAACTTGATTCTTTTCCTGTATTTCAGTTACAGGAAGCCATATTGGAATCTGTTGATATTTGCGGAGGAAAAAAAAAAAACAACTACTTTCTCCTCTTCATAAACTCTGAACTCCTGCTAATATGGTTCTGTTGTTCCTAGGAGGAATACTTTGACTTCACAAATTTCCTTCCTACCTCATCACAGATAAAAGGAGTCATGTTCTTATCAATTTTTTTTAAATTTCTTTTGTCTGTACCACACAAGTGCTACTTCTAATCCTGTTAGGAAACAAAGCAGATTAAGTGAGCCATAACTCTACTGACAAACCTCATGCCACCAAGTTTATTGGACTACACTACTCTCAGTCACAGAGTTTAGCTCTATTATCTTTCTGTGTTAACTATGGATTCTCTCTTTCTCTCTCTCTCTCTCTCTCTCTCTCTCTCTCTCTTTCTCTCTCTGTCTCTCTCTCTGTCTGTCTCTCTCTCTGTCTCTCTCTCTCTCCATCACTCTTTCTCCACTTTCTCTTCCTATTGCTCCTCCCCTTCCTCTCTCTGGCCTTCCTGTCTTCTCTATTCCTCCATGTTTTTCTCTGTCTCCATCTATTGTTTTCTTTGTCTCTCTTTTTCCTTGTCCTCACCCCTGGTTAAATAGCAGACAACTATTTGAGGAAAACAGAAGCCATCCAAGTAAATACACAAACCATACTCAAAACTGCTCTGGTACTTTGTGAAAGGGTATCCAATTGCTACTCCAGGCAGAAACTAAGTGTGGCTAAGTTTCAGAAACCTTCTCTCTACCTCACTTCTGAAAAGTTATTAGATCATGCTGTTGAACTTCTTCTCATTACTCAAATGTTCAGACCAGTAATTTTCCAATCTCAACTTCTTAAGAAGCCACCCTATGTTATTCTTGCTATATTACTGTGTAAATCTAATCTCATTCTCAAGCTTCACTGATAAGTCCTTGATCTCCCACAGTGCTTGGAGAAGTTCACAATTCATGTCATCCTTTATTCCCAGATATAAAGAAGGTACAATCAGCATTTGGTTGATTGGGAAAGCTATAGGCAAAATAGCAACCTAGGAACCAATTTATATTCCCACACAACAACGCTGGTCAACACACTCTATTAATATAATACCCATAAACCCTTGACTCAAGGTTCATCAAAGCCCCCCTAGGACTGGGTAATGTGATAGGACTGAACATAATTGTGAACTCATATAATTTAAAAATAAAAAAGAGAGGGGCAGCTAGGTGGTGCAGTGAATATAGCACTGGCCCTGGAGTCAGGAAGAACTGCATTCAAATCCAGCCTTAGACACTTGACACTGAACTAGCTGTGTGACCTTGGGCAAGTCATTTAACCCCAATTGCTTTGCCTTCCTCCCTCAAGACAGAGAGACAGACAGACAGAGACAGAGACAGAGACAGAGAGAGATCTATTGACCTCCAAAATCACACAATTGATCAAATTAATGGGGGAAAAAAAAGATATTACATACATACTGGCAACTACCTTAATCTATATTGTTTTACTATGTTTTTTTTTTAATACCATGCACACTCTATCATGTCTGGTCTATCCATTCTTCATTTGATCTCTTTGGTAACTTAGTCTAGCTTATCGGTATTTTTTCTCCTCAGTCCTAGACTTGTCACTGCAGACTACACAACCTTGGTTCTATTGTGTCACTTTGTGTCACCTATCTCTGAATTATACCAAGCAGGGATCTCTTTGAGAGATTTATATATGGCTGTTGTCTTGTTTCATTCTGGCTAATACTGTAACTCTTAACTTCCTTAGTGAGAAGGACATTTGTTTGGCATCCATCTTGCCAACCCAAACTATTGTTCTCTGGTATCTCCATGAGAGGAACTTTCATTTCCCATTTATCTTGTCTCAGTGTTCCATTATCAACTCTCCCCTGTGCTATTACAATAGCCACTAAATTGGTCACCCAACATCCACTCCCTTTCTCCTGTCTAGGTTATCTCTTAAACAGTTACCACATTAATATTTCTAAAGCTCAGGACTCAGAGGGAGCTCTTGCCTCAGGGATAAAAATACAAACTCCTAGATATAATTTGACCTTAAAGTCAATAGGGAGCAACTTGAGTTAATTGAGGCTGGAAGTGACATGTTCATATCTGAACTTAGTGAGATCACTTTGGCAGTTGGTATGATGAGAAGCTTGAGGCAGAGAGTCCAAACAGGAGGTCAATACAGTAATTTAAGTGAGAGATGATTGGGCCATGAACTGAGGTGATGAATGCGTAAGAAAAAAAATGGGAGACAGATGAAAGAAATGTCATGGAGAAAGCAAGAGTATGATTTGGCAAATGATTAGATTTGAGAGGTGAAGGAAAGTGTCAGGTCAAGAATATTGGAAAGGTTGAGAACATGAGGTGGTTAGAAGGATGTTAGTATGAAATAGGGAGGCTTATAAGAGGAGCGTGTTTTAGGGAAAAACTTATGAGCTTTCTTTTGGACGTGTTGAGTTTAAGATATTTAAGGGATATCTAGTGGAAACATCCAATAGGCAGTTAATAATGTAAAACTAGAGTTCGAAAGAAAGATTAGGCTGCATGGATCAATCTGAGAGTCATGTGTATAGAAATTATAATTAAAACTGAGAAAGATGATGAAGTAATGAAACGAGACATAGTGAGAGAGAAGAAAAGAGGCGCTAGACAGAGGCTTGTGATACTCTCACAGTTAGTGAGTGTGATGTGGATGATAGGTCAGAAAAGGTGACTTGGAAGTTTCAGACAAATAGAATAATCAAAAGAAAACAGTTATCAGGACAAACCAGAAGGGAGATAAAATGTGTCTATGAGAAAAGGGTGCTCAGCAGTATCAAATGCTACAGAGGTGAAGAAAGATTAAAATTGTCTGAGGGGGCACATTAGAGATCAGGGTGACTTTGAACAGAGCAGTTTCAATTGAATGTGACTCAAGGAAAAGGAGGAGGTTGAAAATCTAGACTAGAAGGTTGCTGGGACTATATGGAAATAGGGAAGTTCAGAGGAGAGGTTGGGGTGGGGAGAGAGGATCACTTACAATCTCACTCTCCATGGCACTGGATAACAGAGTTTTCCACAGTGATGATCAGAAGACAGGGTATTGAGAAGCTGGAGCGAGGGGTATTGTAAATTTGCCTGTACATCACCTAAGTTTCATTAAATTATAACCTTCCCGTCCTAAGAATGGGAATGGGATGGTGTATATTATCCTTTCAAGCCAGTGAAGTCTAGGTATAGCAGGAAGTGAAGTGGGGGAAAACAGAAGGGAATAGTGTAGCAAGGCTGAAGACAAGCCCACAATTGGTTGTGGTAGGGAAAGCAGAATGTGACTCATCTTCCCACTCCCAGAATGATTGATCACCCAACATTTTGGGTCAAGCCATGACACTCTCGAGGTTATTCCATCGCACCCCAGAGATACACAGCCCTAATTATGGAGACCACTGCTCTAGACAGTGTAAAGGGAAGTGGAATAATGGTTGAGTCCTTCTGTCTTGAAGGGTCAAAATCTATACCTCCCAGCCTACAGCTATGAGTCAAAGAACCCTGATAACAGCAATAATAATAATAATAATAATAATGAAGCACAATTTCCTTTTGAAACTGATTTTCCCTATGAGAAATGTATTTTGTCAGTTTGCTCAATTACTCTATTTTTTCTAAGAAAAATGTCGTCCTGGAATTGGGGTTGACATAAGGAAAAAGAAGACAGGTGTCATGTATCATATATCCAGCAAACAGGTTGCTATAGCTTCCTGCAACATGCTTGGATGTGTTGGATATGAGAAGATTGACCAGATCAGAAATTGAAAATTGTTTTGTGGGACAGCGTGAGTGAACAACTTAAGCTTAGAATGATAAAGTGCTAAGAATATTTTTTTCTGTTTATTTCAACCTTTATAAAGTGGGATCACTGAAGAAGCAAAAGTACAAAGAACAGTTAAAATAGAATTTAGGCTTTGCATTGAAACACATTTAGAGAGAACCTAAGATTTTACAACTGACATAGATTTAAGGTTTTCAAAACTTATAGAAAAGTTTCAAAGTTTTGTGTATTTTCTATATATAAAAACTATATTTTATAATACCTTTACAAGAGGCGTATGTGTGTGTGTGTGTGTGTGTGTGTGTGTGTGTGTGTGTGTGTGTAGTCAGAAGAAGTGAAACATTATTAATGTGTCATAGGGCCAAAGAATTAAAAATTGTATAGTTGATGTTACAAATAAAAAATTATAAACCTTAACAGGAAATGAAATAGATCAAAGATTCAGGGATGAATTCAACAGTGAAACACAAGGCATTTTTAATGCACAGACTCTGAAAGAATACTTCAATGATTTTTATTACATAAACCTCCTTTCACAAATCTAACCTTAGCTAGACTTATTAAAATTTCTTTTAATAGGTGCTTCCTGTTGGGAAACTAAAGAGATTCTAGGGACACTAATCCTATCCCAGAGAACATTACCCCTGCTCAGGGACAGCCACAGATAATAATATTTTAGAGTTAAAAAAAAGTCACAAAGCAGTCAATCATCCATTCAACAAGCATTCATTAAATGCCTACTATATTCTCATTTGCGCATGTAGAGAGGGCCAAAGATAAAGGTCATCTTTGTACATCTGTGCAGGAAAATTCTCTCATGGTTAACATGGGAATAAAAGAGCAATTAGAAAACTAGATATAGGATCATAGCTCCAGAGGTGGGAGGAGACTCAAAGGTCATCTGTCCAACTCCTTCATTTTACAAATGAAGATACTAAGCCCAACGCCACACAGATATTAAGAGTCAGGTAGGAATTGAACCCAGGTCTTAACTCTAATGCCAATGTTCTTTACATTGCACCACACCTCTTCCTGCTGTCTTATGTAAAATGAGGGAGACTTTGTCTCTCCAGAATATAGCATAGTATCTTCCATACGTTAGTTGGATTATTAATGCTTGTTGGATTGGATGGTAGTTTGACTAAATGTTCTCAAATACTTTCTAGTTATACTTACCAGCACCATTCTCATATCTATATATCTATATATCTATATCTGTATCTAGATGGATAGATAGATAGATAGATGATAGATAGATAGATAGATAGATAGATAGATAGATAGATATACAGCATTTTAAGGTTTGGAAAGCACTTTAAATATCCTATTCAATCCTCACAATAATCTTTTGAAGTTGGTGCTACTATTATCCCTATTTACATATAAGGGAAAGAGACATTAAGTGGTTTCCCCAGGATCACACAGTTAGTAAGAAACTAGGGTAGAATTTGAACTCATATCTTCTTCCTGCATGCAGCTTTAGAATTTCCTAACTGCTTATGGAATTTTATTGTTGTACTTTATGCCATAGAAATAGCACTGTTTTCACAAGGTTGTCCCATTTTCTACAGGTTGTATGGGGAATTACAGAGGTATTATGAAATTATCTTGGATTTGGAGCAATGATCTCTAAGGTTCCACAGTATCACATTAGTGCATATCTTTCAATAATGGGGGAAAAGGTATTAAGGAACTGAGAAATAACAGAAATGGGGAAGTAAAAAAGAAACCACAAGATTTGCTTGAAGTTATGAAGGATAAAGTAACAAGAGAAATAATATACAAAATGAGGAAAATAACATAAATGTTTAAAAGCATCATAAAGATGCAATAACTCATCTTGGGCCCAGAAAACACACTCCTTTCTCTCGGTAGAAAGGATGGGCCTGCTGAACTAAATGTTACACTTGGTTTGACTATACTGTTGGTCTTTATGAAAATCAGTTTTGCTTAACTTTTTTTTTCTTTATTACTGAAGAAAGAATGAGGTAGAAATTAGAAAGTGACTGGTATAAAAAGTCATTAATGTAACACTAAAAAAAAATAAATTAGGGAAAAAGGGTTAACATTAATATCTATTCCTTGTCTGGTAGATGGCCATGTACCAGACTTTTAATCAACATAGGGAGAGAGCCTAGAGTTGTTTGAGACAGAATCTGGGACAGTTCATAGAAAAAGCATTCAGGAATATGCCTTAACAAGCATACAGAAAAGTACAAAAATTTGCTGTTGTTGTGTCATTTCAGTGCTGTCCAATTCTGACCCTGTTTGGGATTTCCTTAACAAAGATGCAGGAATAGTTTGCCATTTCCTCCCCTAGCTCATTTTATAGATGAGAAACTGAAGCAAAGAGGGCTAAGTGAATTACCCAGAGACACACAACTAGTGTCTAAGGCTGAATTTGAATTCAGGTCCTGCTGACTCCAGGGTCAGGGCTGTGCCCTATGCCACCTAGCTGCCCACCTGGAAAAAGTTTTTCTTGGGAAAAAAATAAACCACCTCATTTAGACTTTGAGACAGGCTCTTATGCCACATAAATATTCTTTGCATTAATATTTCAAACACACACTCTCTCTCTTTCTCTCTCTCTCTCTCTCTCTCTCTCAAACACACAAACACACACACACACAGATAATTTTTAAACCTTCAAAATGAAATCAAATTGATTATATTCTTATCATCCAGGGGAAGACTGAAAATGGGGGTTAGGGGCTACTCCTATCTTCTAGGTACAATGGAAGGATTTACTCTGAGTCGTGAGTCTGAGGCAGGATTCTAACCCAAGGTTTACTGATTCAGTCTCAGTTCAAACCCATTTTTTTTTTAATTTTCAGATCCTTGACTCTACTCTACTATAACATATCAGCTTTCAAAATCACTTCTCCCAGAGGTAGCTCTCTAAAGAAAACCCTCAGAATGCTGAAGAGAAGTCTTTAGAAAAATGATAATGAATTAAACTTTCTTAAAGAATCAAGGAACCAGTTATGGCAGCACCATTGAGGGTACTCTACCCAGTTTTTTGACTGATGAAATTTTCTCTTTAAGAGCTTATATTTTGTTTAGATTTACGGAATCATAGAAGGAGAGAATGTCAGAGCTGGAAGTGCCTAGATCATATACACCAGCTTCCCTGACCGTATATATATATATATATATATATATATATATATATATATATTTTATTTGGACTAAGGAAGACCTTGGTTTAAATCCTGCCTTTGACACTTACTAGTAGCATGGTTCTGAGCAAAACACTTAATGTTTCTGAGTCTTAATATTATCATCTTTAAAATGGAGACAGTGGAATTTGATGCATTCTAAGGTCCCTCCCAACACTAGTTCTTTGATCCTATGCTTCTATAAAATGGGAAATGATTAGCCTAAATCCACATATGTATTTAATAAGTAATAAAGCTATACTTCAAATTGATGTAGACCCCAAATCTGGGACCCTTTGCTTGCTGTACCATAGAAGCCTGCCAAATTCTGAGAGTATTATAAATTATTTCAGCAGGACCCATTATGGCACAAGGATAAGACAATGAAAACAAGGGAATCTGGTCAGGGAAGTTTCTGATAAATTTCTGAAATAAAATTAGTCTTCCTGTTTTTTTATATCCCCTCTATCTCGGGCAATTCTATCTATAAGCATGTACTTGCAAAAACTCTGAAATGAAAAGGAGCCAGGCCCCTTCAAGCATGTTGCTGGGAGACCTAAACTGGGAAATCCAAGGGTGGTATGATGTACTTTAAGAAACTCAATTAATGACTCTAACCACTCAGTTGGCACTGTGTAAATCCTCCAACTCCATAGTGTTTCAATTGTTGTTTCTGGACAAGGGTCAATTGAATTGTTGATCATGTGATTATTTAATGTTCACAGGGTTTTAAGAGTAAATGTGTTAACTGTGGTGTCCGGCACATATTATAACTGTGCCCTGCATACTTGAATTCCTTTTCTTTAAGTTTCAATGGAATACAGCCTTTTTTTTCCTTTATAATTCACCCTAATGTAAACCATGCTTTGTTATACTGCTGTATTATTTAAAGCTAAAGAAGGCTGAGTGGAGGTGACTCATTTGGCTTTTGTGAAACACATTGTTAAGAGGGGAAAGCACAACCCAAGCTTATTTATTAAAAGTGATATCATTATGAAGTTATTGGTATATAATGAAACTTTGGGAGAACATAAATTAATTTTACATCAAACTCTAAATACCCAATATATGAAGCTAAAATGATGAAAAAGATACAAGGTTTTTATTAATAACTTGTTGCTTAGTGAAGATGAATCAATTAAATTGTGGACACACCATGTTTCAAAGATTGAATCTACTCAGACCACCAGAGTCCTATATGTTTAATTTTAGAGAAGTATAATTGATTAACCTTAAAAGAAAACTCAAGTCTATAGATTTTTAAAGTAAGAAAATAGTAGTAAATGGGGGGAAATTACTGATCTCATCTCTAATTTTTTAGAGGCAAGTATGGCATAGAGAAATGAATATGGGATATGGAGTCAGGAAGACCTGGCTCAGCTTGCAAATCAGACCTTATTAAAGGTTTGACCAAAAGCAAATCACTTAAACTCGGCATAAATCACTCTCTCAATCAGCAAACATTTATTTAATGTACATTATGTGTCAGGCACTAAGCTAGGTGCTAGGGATACAAGTACAAACTAAGAGTCTCAGTTTCCTCATCTTTGAAATGGGAGTGAATAAAAACTGTAACATCTACCAAACAGGACTGTAGTAAGCCACCAATGAGATGATGAAAACAGCACATCATCTACCTGTCACTTATTATTATTGCTGTTGTGTTAATATTGTTATTTTCAGCAGTTACAAATAGTACAAATTCTGGCTCATTTTCTAGATTTTAAGATGAGTCCTAGATTTTTGGAAGTTGAGGAGAGAGGACGAATTAGCTCATGGGCTTTCAATGCTTTGTAATCCCCAAACAACTCTAACCAGGCTGTTATTTTTATGAGAGCATGAATGTAAGTCATATATAATGAAGAGTCACATTATTTCGGTCATGGTGGTCACTGTCACAAAGAG
>CM053582.1:256748413-256764989 GCA_028627135.1 Pseudochirops cupreus
TCTCACCATCCTCAGCAAACAATGGTCATATCTCTCTTTTCTCCATCTACTGTAATATATCTATGTGTTTTCATGTAATGTAATTTACTCTTTTCTGCTTCTTCCTTTCCTCTTCTCCCATTACAATCTTTTTTCACCAATTAATTAGTTTTTTTATCATCACATCAAATACCCACACCTTCTATCTATGTAGATCCCTTCTAAATGTCTTAATAAAAACCACAATTTTCAAGAGTTACAAGTATTATCTTCCATTGTAGAGATGTAAATAGTTTGCCTGTACTAAATAACATGTTTGTTTGTCTTTTCCTTTTCCTGTTTACTTTTTTGTGTGTCTCTTGAGTATTGTATCTGACAATCACATTTTCTTTTGAGTTCTGGTCTTCTCATCAGAAAGGTCAATAAGTCTTATATTTCACTGAGTTTCCATTTCCTCCCCTGAAAGATTATGCTCAGTTTCTTTGAGTGGTTTATCCTTGGTTGTAATCCAAGATCCTTTGTCTTAGAGAACATCACATTCCAAGGCCTCTGATCTTTTAATGTAGAAGCTGAAAGGTCCTGTGTAATCTTGACTGCAGTTCCATAATATCTTAATTGCTTATTTCTGGCTGCTTGCAGTATTTTCTCCTTTACCTGATAATTCTGGAATTTGGCTACAATATTCCTTGGCATTTTCAATTTGGGATCTCTTTCAGGAGGTGATTGGTGGATTTTTCTGATGAATATTTTACCCTCTGATTCTAGGACTTCAAAGCAGTTTTCCTTGATGATTTCTTGAAAGATTCTGTTGTAATGATAATTAATTTAAATTTGAAGACCCTTCTTTTTGTTATGTCAAGTAAGCAGGTACTTAGCCCTTAGTAACTAAGGGCTCCATGAAAGAAATAGAAGGTGTGAACTCTGTCTCCTGTTGCTGACATAACAGGAAGAGGTTAGCTGAGACAGCAAGCCAATGTGTGTATGTGTGTGTGTGTGTGTGTGTGTGTGTGTGTGCATATATATATATGTATGTATATATATATATATATATATATATATACAATCCTTTTTCCCCCTTCCCCCTTCATCCTATGGAATACAAAGGCAGAAGTAAAACAATACACACACAGGGATACATATATATATATATATATAAAGAACCCAAGACAGAGGCAGTCAGAATCAAGAATTTTCCTCCTGGTGGCTCCTAGTGGAAGGAGAATTTTCACAGCATCTGGAAGCTGGGCTCCTACTTGCTGGACTGAGAACTAAGTTGGAGTTTTCTATGAGACCAGAATCTGGTGAAGGACAAAGTTGCTGCCAAGAAGGCCGCCTAGAAAGCTAAGATTTCTTCTGGGTCCTAGGGCCAGCTGAATTGCTGGAGGACTGAAGAAGAATTTCCAGGATAAGACTTTGTTTGTTTGTGGCTTGGTTGGTGCTTCAGTTCCTGGCAACAGAAGTTGTGAAGGTTTTGAGATGTGCTGGACCCTGTGAACTTCAGTGTGTAACAAGAACTGCCTAGAGGACTGGACAAGAATCTGGGAGCTTTATGTCTCTGAATCCAGGTGACTGTTTGGTGGATTTAGGTAGGAGCTGGGACCATGGAAGGAGATCCAGGGAATCTCAGAGACCATCCTGAGTCAAAATGAAGAAAAGGCCTCTCCTTGGATATTGAATGTGTGATGAAATTGAAGTTTACTAGACACAGAGGGGTGGAGGGTTTGTGTAATTTTCTACAGATTGTATTTAGTGATTAATGATACTTAATGATTGATTGTTAGATAAGTGACTGATTAAGTTAACTTATGATTGCCCCATGAGTGGAAGACTGACTTGTATTGTGAAATGATTGAATGATTAAGTAAGGAGGGTTTCCCCCTTAGGAATACCAGATGATTATTCTTTTGTTCTTTGTTCTAAATAATATGACCACTAAATACTGTGAAAACTAGGTGGCCATTTTAATGTTAAGCTGTTGTGAACACTATATTGTGGTTACATAAGATGTAATGTTGCAAATATTATATTGTGATTTGTTGTGATGGTTGCCTTTATTTGTTACGGAATAAATGGAGTATTTACTATACTGTGTAATCAGAATCCTAAAAGCTGTTCACAGTAGCATTCTTTTGGGAAGCTGCTTGTGCATGGTGTTACAGTTGTCTGACCTCTTTTTAAAAAAAAATTTTATCATGGCTTTCAGGAAGACCAATACTTCTTAAATTATCTCTCCTAGATCTGTTGTCCATGTCAGTTGTTGTTTTTCAATGAGATATTTTATGCTTTCTTCTATTTTTTCATTCTTTTGATTTTCTTTGACTCATTATTTATGTCTCATAGAGTCATTAGCATCCACTTAAGCAATTATAAATTTTAACAAATGGTTTTCTCGAGTTAGCTTTTTTTACCTCCTTTGCCATTTGGCCAATTTTATTTTTTAAGGAATTATTTTCTTCAGTGTACTTTTTTTCTATTTTGTCAATTGTATTTTAAAAGGAATTGTTCAATTTTTCTTCCACCTTTCTTATTTGACTTCTAAGATCCTTCTTGAGCTCTTCCAAGAAGGTTTTTTAGGCTTGAGATCAATTCATATTCCCCTTCAAAGATTTCAGATGTGGGTATATTGACAATGTTGTCCTCTCCTGAATTTGTATTTTGATCTTCTCTATAACCATAATAATCTTCTATGGTCACTGTTTTTCTTTGTTGTTTTTTTCTTATAGTGTTTCCCTTTTTTTCTGGCTTGTAAAAATGGTCTCTGCTTCTGGGGCATGGGGTTACAGTGTTCCATGTTTTTTGTGCTAGGGGTGAGGGTACAGGTTACAGACTTTGTGTGCTGGGACCTCAGGTGCTGGCAGCTGGAGGCTGTAAGGGTCTGGTAGCTTACCTGGTGCTGAGTTGGAGCTGGTAGTGGATGCTGTTATGTGCCTGGTGTTGGCACTTAACTTCGCGGACACCTTGAGGCTCAGCATCTCCCACTAGTTTGCTAAGGTGTGGCTTGTCATCCTATACTGGTCCCCTTCAGGCACAGTAAGAAGGACATTTCCTGTCAATCCCCTAGGCTCCTGAGCTAAAAAAAACTGCTGCATCTCATCTTTCTGCTGGCTCTACTGTTCCAGGATTTTTCCTGGGACAACATTCTCCGAATTTTTCAAGGTAATTAAGGAAGTGTGAAGGTGACTTACTGATTACTCTGCCACCTTGGCTCCCAGGACACTCCTAGGGTTTATTAAGGAGAGTAGTAAAATAGTAAAAAGAGTTGTACTTTAGAAAAAATCTCTTTTTCAGTTGTGTGGAGAATAAATTATAGAAGATAAAGATAATGCATAAAAAAATTAGTAGGTTATTGAAATAGTCCAAAGTCAAAGGTAATGAGACTGTAAACTATCATGATACCTGAATATGAGTAGAGACCAATCAATTTTCCTTCCTTCTTTTTTAACTAAGTGCCTGTAGTAGGCCCAGATTTTTTTTAGAATCTCTGAAAGAACATAAAAGAAGTTTAAGGTAGAATCCCTACTTTCATGGAGCTCAAGATCAAGTTTGGGAGGAATAGGTTCATTTGTAAAATAACTAGAAAAAATTCAGGCACTTTTTCTAACAAATGACAAAACACAATTCGGAGGCTAAAGCTGGTCAGTCAGGCCTGGATGATTTATCACAGATACCAAGCAGAAGGACAGGAGAAAGATTAAAAACAATGTATAAAGCAAAACAAACTGAAGGACATGTAAATGATTACAAACCAGCTAAGCTGTCAATCAAACAACCATATTACAAACTAGAATTACAGTTGCATTTTTCAACAGAGGAACTGATTATTGAATTAATTTTATTCAAGGAGCTAAATGTCTCAGACTGTGTTTAGTAGCTCTTTTGTTGTTTTGTCACACAGTGAAATTCCATCCATTTCTAACTTTAGGTTAAAAAGTACACATATTAAATATATGTATATATATACATATATATATATATACATATATATACACACACATATATATACACATATATACATATATACATATATACATATATACATGTATATACACATCCATATAAATTTATGTATTTAGTTGCTTGGTTGTAGTCCATTCTGAAAGAGGAGCAAAATGACATCAGTATGCTAGATTCAAGTTTCAATGTGTCTGACTGTGGTTGATCAAACCAATACAAGCTCAAAATGCACTACCACAAGTCGCCAATACTCCTATATCCTCATATATTCATGCAAGGATAACCTAGTTATCAAAGTTAACATTTTGGGGTAGGAACAGATTTTATGAAATATACATGTATGTACATACAAATAACACAGAATAGTTAGCTATTTAATTCTTTGAAATTGTTGTTTTTCAAAGCACAAAAACAAGGATACACTGAGACCATGGCATTGCATCAACTTCTTCATATTATCAATGCTCCCATTTTTTGTTAATATCTGCTAAAATTCTTTGTCTTCCATATATGCTTTATTTTATCTTTAATTTATGGAATAAAAAAGCATTTCCATAATATGGTACATTAAAAAGATTATTGCATATAAAATCATAAATATGCTATATAGAGGCTGCTATTCTTTTCAAATATACAACAAAGTTTTCATGCAAATTTCTTTTTCTGTCCTCCCTGCACTCTGCCTCCCCTGCAGATGGTTACCATGAGACATAAATATATAGGAGTATGTGTGTGTGTATGTATGGATGTATGATTATTCTTTACATACTTCTATTTATCAGGTCTTTCTCTGGATGCAAATAGCATCTTTCTTCATATATCCTTTATAGTTAATTTAAGTATTTATTATAGTCAAAATAACTTATTTTTTCAAAGCTGTTCTTAAAACAATTCTGCTATTACTGTATATAATGTTCTTAGTTTTGCTCATTCTGCTCTTCATTATTTCATGCAAATCTTTCCATGTTTTTCTAAAAGCATTGAGCTCAACACTTATACAAACTCAATATTCTACCATAATCATATCCTACAATTTGTTCAGCCATTCCCCAATTGAGAGCTGCTATAAATTTATAGAACATATAGGTTCTTTTTGTATTTTTCTCTAACTTCAGAAATATACCAAGCAGTGGTATTTCTGGGTCAGAAAGTATAAGTAGCTTAATAACTCTTTGGGTATAATTCATGATTGCTTTCCAAAAGGGTTGGATCGGTTCACAATCCCATCAACAATGAATTAGTGTCCAAATTTTTCCACATCCCCTCCAGTATTAGTCACTTTCCCCTTCTATTATTTTAGCCATTCTGGTAGGTATAAAATGATATCTCAAGGGTGTTTTAATTTGCATTCCTCTAATCAATAATGATTTAGAACACTTTTTTCATATGACTATAAATTGTTTTTATTTCCTTTCAGAAAATTTTCTGTTCATATCCTTTAACCATTTTAAAACTGAGGAATGAGTCCTATTCTTAGAGACTTGACCAAGTTCTTTATATATTTTGAACAGGAGACCTTGATCTGGTAAATAATCTATAAAATTTTTTCCCCAAATTTTCTGCTTTCCTTCTGATCTTGGCTACTTTTTTTATTTGTATAAAACCTTTTAAATTTAATGTAATCAAAATGATCTGTTTTCCATCTAATCTTATTCTCTGTCTTTTATTGATAATTTATTTGTCTATTCATAAGTCTGATAAGCAATATGTTCCATTTTCTCCTAATTTTCCTGTCAAATCTGTCTTTATATCTAAGTCATGTGTCCATTTTGACCTTATCTTGGTAAATGGTTTATTGAAGTACTAGTTAATAAGGCCTCAAACAAGAAAAAAAAATGATATATTGTGTGTTATAGTCCTCCAAAATAAATAAAACAAACCAAGGAATATTCCATATGACATGAAATATTTATAAGTGATAAGGTCTCATGGGAATTTTCCCACATAGATATTTTAGCATATTACGCTAGCTGATCTCATTAAAGCAAGTTACATACTGTTACCTAGTAGACAATGTATATTCTTGTTTATAGGTACGCATACACATGGATAATAAAGAAAGGGAATCCTATAGAAATGGATTAGTACCAAACATGGTATATCTTTTAATTTGAATGATAATAGAAAAATTTATATCCTCTAAATCATAACTCTATGCAAGGAATGCATATTGTCTCCCTTTCCTCCCCCATACATACAGATAAACAATTTGATCTAGTAAAGGCAAACGTGACATACTGGGAATATAACTAGACAATTAATTAATAATTATGTGATCTTTGATAAGTCACCAAACTTCTCTAGTAATTTGTTTCCTAACTTGTAAAAAGGAGTTAATGATTACGATATTTGCTACTTCATATATTTGTTGTGAGCAGAATCCTTTGTTAACTTTTAAGTACCATATAAATGTGAATTATTATTGCTGCTGATAGAGGCTGTTCCTAATGACCTATATGATTGTTACCAGCTCCAACATTCCATGCAATTCTCTATAGTTTTTTAGAATCTAACTTTTAAGCTATGTCTATGTACCTTAGGCAAAGTGAAGTGTGGAAATATAGTTGTCCTCACCATTTTTTCCATTTGATACAGAAAAAAAGCAATTATATGAGACACTTCATTGCCTAATATGGCTGAAATTTTTAGTTTATTTTGATATTTTTGGCCCCTGATAGAAATTAATTGTTTCATAGTATAATCCTATTTTTGTATTAAAAATCACTAAGTATATATCTACATATATATATGTATACACACACATACATACATAAGTATATATACATATATGTATATATACATATATATCCACCTACTTTTTATGTGTACTCATCATGCAAAAAATGAGATATATTCTGGGCTTCCAAAATATAATTTTAAGGAAGTTAACTTAGCTGGAGCCTTTATTTTAAAGACTACTCTCCTCATTGGAAATACTAGGCACCATATACCAAAACGAAATCTAAATGGATCCATGATCTAGGTATAAAGGCTGATACTGTAAGCAATCTGGGAGAGCAATGAATAGTTGAACTGTTGGATTTATGGAGAAGGGGAGATTTTATGACCAAACAAGAGTTAAAGAGAATTACAAAATACAAAATGAATAATTTTGATTACACTAAATTGAAAAGTTTTTGTACAAATAAAGCCAATGTAACCAAGATTAGGAGGGAAGTAGAAAATTATTAAAGAATTTTTATAACCAATGTCTCTGATAAAGGTCTCATTTCTAAAATGTACAGAGAATTGACTCAAACTTATAAGAATACAAGTCATTTCCCAATTGATAAATGGTCAAAGGATATGAACAGGCAGTTTTCAGAGGAAGAAATTAAAGATATCTATAATCATTTGAAAAAAATGCTCAATTGCTATTGATTAGAGATTCACAAATCTAAAGAACTCTGAGGTACCACATCTCACCTGTAAGATTGGCTAAGATGACAAAACAGGAAAGTGATAAATGCTGGAGAGGATGTGGAAAAATTGGAACACTAGTTCATTGTTGGTGGAGTTGTGAACTGATCCAACCATTCTGAAAAATAATCTGGAATTACGTCCAAATGGCTGTTTAAAAAAGTGCATATCCTTTAACCCTGCAATACAATTTCTAGGGCTGTATCCCAAAGAGATCATAAAAGTGGGAGGAGGACTAGCATGTACAAAAATATTTATAGCAGTTCTTTTTGTGGTGTCAAAGAATTGGAAATCAAGGGGATGCCCATCAATTGGGGAATGGTTAAACAAGTAGTGGTAAATGAATGTAATGGAATACTGTTGTCCTGTAAGAAGTGAGGAGCCAAAGGACTTCATAGTAACCTGAAGAGACTTATATAAACTGATGCTGAGTGAGGAGAGCAGAACCAGGAGAACTTTGTACACAATTGTAGACACATGGTATCTGTGACAACAAACTTTGATAGACTGGGCTCTTCTCAGCAATGCAACAGTGTAAGACAGCTCCAAAAGACTCATGATGGAAAGGGATAGTCACATTCAGAGAAAGAACTACAGAGTCTGAATGCAGACTGAAGCAAACTACTTGCTCTCTCTCTGTTGTGTTTTGTTTTATTTCATCCTTTCTTTCTTGTTGTTCACTCCATTGGTTATAATTCTTCTTTTACACCTTGACTAATGTTTAATGTGAAGGTATTTGTAGAACCTATATTTGATTGCATGCTGCCATGGAAGGGGATGGGGAGGAGGAGGAAGAGGTGTAAGAGAAAATTTGGAACTCAAAGGATTGTGGAACTGAATGTTGTGAGCTAAAAGTAAATAAATCAATTAAAAATTAAAAAAAAAAGAAATACTAGGAGTACAAGGCTACATAGCCATTAAACTTTAATAAACAGCATTCATTTGCAGAATTAGCAAATGAAGATTTGTAAGCCTTCCAGGGAAAGGATCATGCCATCATATACCTGGAGTTTAAAATAATTTTAGAGGTCCAACCCTCTCATTTTTCACATGAAGAAACTAAGGTTTGGGGAAGTAAAGTGACTTACCCTAGGTCACATAGTGTGCATGTCACACATATGTGACATATCAGAGGGGTGGCTAGGTGGGCAGTGAATAGAGCACTGGCCCTGGAGTCAGGAGGATCTGAGTTCAAATTAGCCCTCAGACATTTAACACTTACTAGTCGTGTGACCTTTGGCAAGTCACTTAACCCCAATTGTCCTGCCTCCTCCCCTTCCAAAAAAAGAAACCATATCAGGGAAGCAAGTTATTATGATCTCCATGATTCCATTATTTGTATTGGACTCTACATACCCTTTGCCCAACTCAGAGTTTCCACTTCCAAGCAACTCTCTTCTTTATGTACTATTTAAAAGTGAGATCAATCTCTACCTGAAAATTTTGCTTATTTAAGAATTCTTTAAGGGGCAATTATCCCCTTGGTTTAATTTAGATACTTTTGAGAGCCCATTTGCCCTTCCAGATTAGTGGAGCATTTGGCGAATTCCTGCTGCAATGAACTCAGTAAGACCCTAGTGGTCTAGGAGAATGAATGGCCTTCCAATTCCAGGGAATAATTTACACTCCAGGAGAATTTCTTTTATGCAGGCTGTGTATTTATTGGAGCAATGCAACAGATGCACTGTACATTATACCTTTTACAATATTCCTTATGTTTAATTGTAACTTGCATCTAGAAAGAAGATTTTAAAAAAATAACAGAGTGGGGGAAGAAAGACATTTAGAAAATAATTCTGATCACAAGCATGCAGTCTCTATAGAAACCATGATGTTGGAAAAGGGTTTGCCATTTCAATGATCAAGTTAATGAAGGTATCATTAGAAGAGCTCTCTTCTAACACAGTGATTTTTGCACATATTACATTTTTATGGCTTGAGCTGTTACTTTGCTAATTTAGAATTTTACACGTGAAATGTTTAAAATCAGAAATCCCTACATTCCATGAGGGAGAAACATGCAATGCAGAGAATCTGGGACAAATAATTTTCCCCACTGAGGGCTGAGCCATTATGCTGTAGAGAGAAATTTTAATGAAAGCACACTTAGAAAGAACTGAATGGTCTACCTTTGCAACATAAGGTAGACATAACCTGGGTATTATTCACGTTTAGTTATAATCTGTGAGAACACATGAGTGTTACATTAGCTAGGGAAAACATTTTCAAGTTCCTGAAAACAACAACAGCATATGGAATATTACAAGTAGGAATTAAAAAGGAAGAAAAAAAAAACGGTCCTCTCCCCGCCCCGCCAACAAGTAAAAGGCTATGGGGTTCAGCTATGTTTTCTAGTTAGGATGCACAACTACCCCTCTTCCAAATTCCATGACTCACTGAAAATGTTAGGAAATGTGTGATCCTCCATTGGGAGAGAGAGAATAGGTGTCTCTGTGGGCTCCCTGTGTACACACACAGAAGTAATACGTTTTTGAGTTAAGGCTGGTCACTTTGTCCCCGGAATAATACTCAGGAGGCATGTTCAGTCTCTCCCTTCACTTTAGAAAGAGCATTGACTGGTGACAGACTAGTTCTCCTCCCCTGAGAACTGGGTGGAGAGGGCTATGCATTTTTTAAAAATCTGATCCTTTGGCTTCCCAGAATAAATTCACATAAAGATGTTTCTATGGATTTACCTGAAATCTGCCCCTCCAGTTCAACCCTGATACTAGCAAATGTCTTTGTCATTTTCTAGGAACACTGTGAGCTATGTTTTTAATTGAATTTTCATTTCAAATGAGTTAACTTTTTTAGTTGGATAATGGATGTAGTGTGTGTGTGTGTGTGTGTGTGTGTGTGTGTGTGTGTGTGTGTGTGTATTCTGCCTCCTACAAACTTTTCTCTGAATAACATTTTCGGTAGCAGGAAGCATCATGTTCATTGGTATTTACTGACTGAGTAATATGAATACTGGAAACTAGGAGTAGACACAAATGAGAAGCAGAAAATAAACTGAATTATGTGCTTTCAGATACACAGCATTCACTAGGCCTGATAGCATAGAGAAGATTCTTTAAGTTTTTCATTACTTGACATACAAAATGATGGGATTACTTTACTTCTCTCAGTTGACATGCAAGTTCTCCCATTACACAGAGACTATTTGCAAGCCTCATTGTCTTGGAAATAAGTGTAAATCCTTGTCCTCAGATGCTTCTCAGAAATAACAATAGCAAAAGTACATCGTTAAATACAGCTCTCTTCTCTTCTGTCAATTCAATTAATGAGGTCTACATTTATCATCAAGTACTCTTTAGGTAACAACATTAATATTAATTAAAGGATATTCATGACCCACTTGCAGGGGAAATGTTTCAACATCCTAAAGTCTGGCTTACAGTTCTGCTTATACAGTGCCATATTTCAACATCACACACAGAAATTGAAACATTCTGGCTACAGCACTGGGAGAAACAAAAGGAATCGATTCTTTGTGCCCTTCATTTCACATTCCAAAAGGAAAGATGTGTAGCTTTGAAATACAACATTTCCATTTAGGAAAAAAAAATATTGAAGTGTCAGTAGTGAGCAGTTGGCAGCAACGCTTTTACTATGAACTTGCCTAATGACTCAAACAACATCTATTCAAAAACCTTAGTCATTAGAAGGTGAACTTCTGTGGCAAAGTGGTGCTATTGACTGTAGTTTATAAATGTTGGAAGGAATTCCTTTTGGTTGAAAATCACAACCACTACTATGACTACACTAAGTCCATGATTCTAAATGTTGTTTGAATCAAGTTTCTGTCCTCCAGATTAAGAATTCAGACTTGCACATTAATGTCAACCCAAGAGCTAGAGTCAAGAGCTATAGATTTTCCTCTTGGGAAAATAAATTTTAATATCCTTTTTAATCTAAAATCCACTTTTTTTGCAAGTAGTTGAATTTTATTTTTAAATCATGGAATAAAACAAACATTTCCATAACATAGTACAATAAAAAAGATGATTGCATATCAAACTGTAAATCTAATATGTACAACTTGCTATTCCTTTCAAATATACATCAAAATTATCATATAAATTTATTTTCTTCCCCTCCCTCCAGAGATAGACACAAAAAAGGTATATAAAATCTACTCCTAGTGTCATAAACAATATAAATTCTGTGACCCATTTGTGTTTCAACCACAGCAGTGAAGCATAGCTTTGACCTGGGTACACATGAATGTCCTCTGGATAAGGGCATGAAAGAAGAAACATGCCTAGGGAAGATGTAAAGTCAGGACAACTCAGACTGCTAGGATTCCGTCCTATCAAAAAAACCTCTCTCTCTTTTAAACTTCCAGTTGTTACTTTCAAAGGCATACTGAAAGCTATTGGTGGGACTCTTCTGTCACTTTCACATCTCAAAGTAGCTTTGCTTTCTGCTCAATCTCTTCTGGTGCCATCTGCTGGTGAGCTGTTTGACTGCAGCTGTCTTTTCCTGAAGGGAAAAGATAGCAGTTCTTTTAACTCATGGTTCTTTTGTGAATCAGAGCCACAGCCACAATCAGTCATCAATCAGCACTTTCAGGTTTAAGTTAAGTTTTATTTTTTAACTTCTTTGTTTGTGTCTGAGATGATGCCCTTTGAGGTCAGTCAGGCATTTGGGCTTTCAATTTCTATACTACCTCTGGTTAATAGCTTGGGTTCATGCAAATCACACCAAGAGTTTATTTGGTAAAATTGGATGGTTGGGGTCAATCAGCTTTTCTAATCCTTTCCTACAAACATCAGAATCATTGTTCTCCCTACAGTAGGAACTTTTGATTTTCTATGAATGACCTGAATTTGGGGCCAGTTCCACAGTTAATCTATACCAAGAACTCTTTGGAATTAGTTTGTTGCAGATTTAAAAAAAATAATAAATTTTGGAGTCAGAATCATCTCCAAGTTCAGTTACATATTACCATAACTTGACCAAATCATATACTCTTTTTTTTTACTTTAGTTTCCTAATTTTTAAAGTGAACAATTTAGCTCAGATTATCTCTAAGGTCTCTGCTAGCTTTAACTATGTGAGACTTTGATTTCCTTCTACAGGCAATGAACAAGAAGCCATAGCTTCAAATTCTCCCAAAAGGTGAGATGCTAGTTTTAGTATTTGGGAATGACTTGTAGTCACTAATGTCATAGGCATCACCTAAAATTCAGGACTGGTAAGTATACATTTAAGAACTAAATTAGTCTTCCCTCCCATTATTGATGATGATGATGATGATAATACATTTATACAGTGTTTTGGGGTTTGCAAAGATCTTTGCATATGTTATCTTATTGGATACAACAACCCTATGAGGTATGTGCTTGTACTAGGGATAGTAAAGAGGAAAGCAAGGTGGAAAGAGATTGAGTTAACAATAATAATATTAATTATAGTTAACATCAAATAGTGCTTGCTATGTTCCAGGGACCAAGCTAAATGCTTTATGATGATTATCTCATTTGATCCTCACAAAAACTCTTGAAATTAAGTGTAATTATTATCCCCAACTTCTAAATGAGTTAAACAAAGTAAATGATGTCTCAGATACAGAGCATATCTAAGGCAGGATTTGCATTCATGTCTTCCTGATCCCAAGTTCCATATTTTATCTAGGCACATAGGTACTTTATTAGGTGCTTTTCACTGGAAATCCACCGAATCTTGGAGTTGGAAGAGACCTCAGAGGCTAAACTTGAACCTGAACAAGAATTTCCTCTGTAATCACAGAGCCAGATAATTACAGGTTCTCAGGGATGGATGGGACTTCAGAGGTCATCTGGTAGAACCCCACACTGAATGAGAAGCCATCTAGCTTTTGATTAAAACCTCAAGGAAAGGAACAACCACTTTCTTCCAATGACTTGGATTTTCTTCCCTTTTTCCCTTTATATCAAACCTAAATCTCTTTCTTTATAATTTTAACCCATTGTTCATGGTAAAGGCAAGAACCATGACCATTCCTGCAACTCTCAAGTCTTTCCTTTTCACTTTTCTTTTCTTTTCTTTTTTGGAGGGGGGAAGTCAGGGCAATTGGGGTTAAGAGCCTTGCCCAAAATCACAGGGCTAGTGTTAGTTGTCTGAGGTCATATTTGACCTCAGGTCCTCCTGACTCCTGGACTGGTGTTCTATTCACTGTGCCACCTAGCCACCCTAAGCCTTTCCTTTTCTAAACTAAATGTCTCCAGCTTCTATGAATGGCCCTTATACCCTATAGTATTGAAACTTCATCCCTCTTTGTTTACTTCTTCTGGACTCTTTCAAGCTCATCAGTGTCCTTACTAAAATATAGCTCCCAGGACTTAACATAATATGATAGACATGAATGACCAGAAGAAAGTTCTTTGGGAATATCCATCATTTCCTGTTCAAATAGGGAGATGCACAATGTGAGACCTGACCTAAACACCTTAAGACTAAACATTCATGGTTTATAGATTGAGCAAGACAAGGACTTTAAACTGAAATGAGTTTTCATTTTATAATAGAATATTGCAAAGCTGTCCCTTCTGTACCCAATGTACCCACATTAACCACTCATTGCACACACACACACACACACACACACACACACACACACACACACACACACACACACCCCTTCTACCTGTGCTGGAAAAACACCTTCTCAGGACTATATGATTCAGAAATCTTTATCCTAAGCCTTAATGTTTTAGGTAGAGCAAGGACCAGTCCTTCCCTAAGAATATCAGCTAAACTAAAGAAAAAAATGTCCTAACCCCTCAAAAAGTAGAAATAGAATGATAAAATGTTTGAGATAAAGAGAACACAGAGATGATTTACAAAGTGATTTCAGACATCATCTAGTTCAACCCTATCCAAATTTTGAATTCAACATTAATATTTCTGACAAGCGATCCTCAAACCCTCTACATTTTTCAGGTGAAGATACCAAGTGCCAGAGAAATAAAGTGCCTTCCCTGTGTCACATAAAAGGAAGATACAAACTTAATTATTGAAGCACATCTAAACCTAGACAATTAATGGGAAAAAAGAGAATTCAGAAATATATTTCCAAAAGTAAATAAAAAATAGGTTTCTACTCATCAGATTAATTTAGTATATAAAAAAAAACTGACTTCTGAATATTGGAAAACTATCATCCTGGAAAAGGTAAAGAGAAGAAAAATTGGCTTTAGTTGCAAGTCCCTTCTTCTTCAAGGAAAAGAGAAGTATGTCTTGTTAAAGCAAGACATATATTGACTTAAATCCACCAGGATATGTTAGTTCAAACTGAAAAAATTCAAGGGAAAATGACTGTACAACTGTAGGTTAGTGAACTGAGGTTTAATCTGATGAGTGACAAATCAGTCTTGTGGAATAAGGTGACCATAAGAAAGAGAAGGAAAAAATGGCTTAAATTCTGTAGTTTTCGAATTCAGAGGTTTGGTTTGGTTTAGTTTTTTTTATTCTAGTCAAATTTTTAACATGATTGAAAGGCAAAAAAATGAAAGAAAATCAGGAATGATTCTTAATATTAAAAATATAGATTTATGGTTCAATGACTGTAGATTCTTTTATTTTAGTAATCTCTAAGATATTGACTGAAATGGTATTGACCAAATAAAAAATAACTGAAAACTAGAAAGAGTAAATAAAGAAATAACTACAACTGTGATGGGTGAATTAATTGGGATTTTCACAGAGAAAAGATAAAATTGAGTTCCTAAGGCTGCAATATTGAGCAGACTTTGATATAAGATGACCCTTCCCTCCCAAGAAATGGCCAACCAACAAGCCCCTACTTCAGAAGTCAGAGAAGAGCTTCACCTACCTCTATTTCTTTACCACGTGTTCAGTACAATAGCATGTAAGAAAACAGGAAAGTAGATAAGCAAGTGAAGGAGAATGAGAGGAATGTGTCTTTAATTACAGTCATAGATGAAGGCTAAAAAGATTAAGTTTATCATATAACAATAATTAGGAGCTCTATTGTAAACGTTTGTGCCTAGGCATTGGGAAATCTTATCCCCCATCATACAATGATCGCATCACTTTAACTCTCCTTGAAGAATGCCACAGACCTGCCATCTTGTCCAAAATGGTGACCTTCATGGAACTAAGTCAGGCAATTTTTTATGGACTGAAAATCAACTTGAAGATCAAGGTCACTTATTGCCCCTAAAGGGAAATTAAGTTGACAACTGAATATGTCATTTGGAAGATTGGGTTAGAGAATCATCACCATATTCTGTCATCTCATATATGATTATCACATGAGAGATTTAAAGGTGGGAGAAAAAATCCAGGGGGCAGAGCCAAGATGGTGGCGTAGCAGCAGCAACATATCGCAGCTCTCACATAGCCACCCCAAAATACCCATAAAATAGGACTCTAAACCAATCCTAGAACTCCAAAACACACACAAAGATACTTCCCACTAAAGTCAGCTTGGCTACAAGGAACCATATCAGCACTGCAAACCAAAACCAGCCTGCCCTGAAGCCGTGGCTGTACCCTGGGGGCGGCTGGATGGGAGGAGCCTCTCAGGTGAGTGGAATAAGCAGCAGCTGCCAGTGAGGATTTTGAAAGGGGGAGATAAGCAGTCTGGCCAGAAGGCCTCCATAGTGGAAAAGCGAAAAGCAGATTTTGCACCTGCCTCGGCTTTGCGGCTTCCCGCCCGTGGCCGGCAGGCAGCAGGGGGATTGAGCGATCGTTCTCAGGTCCGAGCTCTCGTGTTGAGCGGCCTGGATCCGGATTGCCAATCTTGGGCCTTGGTCTTGGAGTCCTTGCTATCCAGTCAGCCGGAAGTATAAAGGAAGAGTTCCCAGCCTCTTCCTAAGAGCTAGGGCAGCCAGGAGGACCCCAGCGATTTGGGACAGAGCTTTCCCTTCTGGAAGCAGAGCCCCACAGAGATTTAAAAAAAAAATCACGGTCTGAAGAACCATGAGTACGAATAAGCATAAAAAGCAAAGTAGGAACAGCTCCCAAACCCTTAATTCCTTCTTTGGGGAAAAGAAAGATCATGGGAGAGAGAGGGAGGAGGAGAGCACAGCCAGAGCGCCCCCACCAGAGGCCTCCCATAAACATGATGAATGCCTTAAAGCTAAAGATGAGCTGAAGAAAGATTTTCAAAACCAAATAAGGGAAGTGGAAGAAAAATTAGGGAAAAAATGAGAATGTTGCAGGAAAATCATGAAAAGACAGTCAGCAGTATGACTGAAGAAATCAACACCCT